>CM040241.1:303819650-304179618 GCA_022545495.1 Chrysanthemum lavandulifolium | reverse complement strand
ACATAACTTATAAGAATAGACGAGAGACAGAGCATTAATGTGAAGCTAATTAAGCTAACATATTATAGAAACCTTAGAGGGTGTTTTTTATAGCTTATTTTCTGGCTTATTTTTCACAGATTTTTTTCCCCTTTTTTGCAATTATAAGTCACAATAGGGTCATAAGTTGCCAAAAAAGCTTGAAATGGGCTTATGAAAAGTTAAGCCATACAAATTAAGCTTTCAAACCAGAAAATAAGTTAAAACAAACACCCCGTTTATATTCTTTTGCATTTATTGCTTCAAGACTTTACATTATGACTCTAAACAAACTGAAACATACAGGAAACGAACAACGAAAGTATTAGCCTGAGCTAAATAGATCTCGTTTGACTAGTTGTACTAGAAGTACTAGCCATGTATAGAGTATACAAAACCGCTACAACAATTAATGACCCTGCTCCAGCTCCCATTCCGTAGAATATGGTCAGCCAGTCATTCCCATCACCGGATGTATCAGAATTTGGCGAAGATGATGGCATGGGTACAGCTGAACCACTGCAGGTTCTGCTCAATGGAGGTCCACACAAATCCTTGTTTCCTATATACAAATACTTCTCGAAGCTCTGAAGTTGGGTGCTGGTTGGGATTCTGCCTTCCAATTGATTGTATGACAAATTCAAAGTAGAAAGGAAATTAAGGCTCGTGAATGAAGATGGGATGTTTCCAGTTAATTTGTTCCGCGACATATCTAATGATTCCAGCTGACTCAAATTACCCATATATTGGGTGATCGAGCCTGTGAACTCATTATGAGATACATTGAGAAGATGCAGAGCTTTGAGTTGGCCAATTGTTTCTGGTATCACCCCTGAAAAACAATTACTTGAGATATCAATAGATGTGAAGATTGTCAAGATTTTGATTAGCTCCAAGTCAAATCCTTTGACTGTGACTGTAACTTTATCTTGATAGTAGAAATCATTGAGCGGCAACACCATAACGCTGAGTTGCTTCGTACTAGTTCTATTCTCAACAGTCATCATAGCTCCCCATTGACTGAAAAATTCTGGCGGGACCACACCACTAAAGTTATTGTGAGCTATGTCTAAAATACGAAGATTTGACCAGTTGTGTCGGCCTTCACCGCAATGAACAGATCCATGGAACCTGTTTGATTGGAGAACAAGAACATGCAAGTTGGTATTGTTGCCCAAAAAACATGGATAAGTATCATTTATCTTGCATTTATTATGATTGTCAAAGTGATTAGGTTGATTAGTAGATGATTGACAAAGTGATAAGGTTGATTAGTAGGTTTACTTAAAATAGACCAATGTATATCACTATATGTACGTATACTCTTGATGAGAGATGAATACAGACAATATTCAGTTGTTATCATTAACATGGTATCAGCCCATCAAATACCCCAAGCCCATATGCAGTTTCTTACGGCCCAAAAGCCACACCAGGCCATACCACCAACACCAGCCCAACCGCCGCACCACATCAGCCCAAATGCTCCCTCTGCTACTGTTCATCAGGATACCTCTAGTGCCCAGGGACATGCGACATTACTACCTCATGCTTTCGCCACTGGAACTCTACATGATCCAACCACTGCGGCATGGAATATGGATACAGGTGCGAGTCTACACCTAAACTCTTCAGTTAACAGTCTTAGCAATGTTTTTAATACGTGTTTGTATCCGTCCGTCTCGGTTGGTGACGGGCATTCCATACCCGTCACCAATACGGGGCATAGCATTTTGCCAACCCCTAGCCGACCTCTCCACTTGAATAATGTTCTTATTACTCCTAATATTGTCAAGAATTTAATATCTGTTCGTCAATTTGTTCGAGACAATAAATGTACTATTGAATTTGATCCCTTTGGTTTTTCTGTTAAGGATTTCATGACGCGGCGGGTGCTTCTCCGATGTGATAGCACCGGGGATCTTTATCCAGTCACCGCTCCATCTCCTATTCCTCAAGCTCTCCTCGTTAGTCAACATACGTGGCATCAGCGTCTTGGACATCCAGGAAGCGAAGTGTTACGTCGTCTTGTTTCGTATAATTTCATTTCTTGTAATAAGGACAAACCTCCCGTGCTCTGCCATGCATGTCAGCTTGGCAAACACGTGAGACTTCCATTTTCTAGTTCCAACACTGTCGTTAATGCATCTTTTGATATTATTCATTCGGATGTGGACATCTCGGTTCGAGTCTTTCCGGTTTTAAATATTATGTATTATTTTGGATCATTATTCTCATTTTGTTTGGGTTTATCCGTTAATTAACGTCGATGTATTGTCTAAATTTGTCCTTTTTCGTAATTATGTTCACACTCAATTTCAGTGTGAAATCAAGGCATTCCAGTGTGATCATGGCGGTGAGTTTGACAACCGTACCCTTCATAAACTTTTTTCCGACAATGGCATTCAGTTTCGCTTCTCCTGCCCCAAAACATCACAACAAAATGGCAAATCTGAACGAATGGTTCGTACCATAAATAACCTCATTCGAACCTTACTATTTCAAGCCAACCTCCCTCCAACTTTTTGGGTTGAAGCACTTAATATGGCCGTTCACTTGCTAAATATCTTACCCTCCACTGCTATTTCCAGTGACATACCCTATACCCGATTGTTTGGTCAAAACACGGATTACAGCCTCTTACGCACATTCGGCTGTTTATGTTACCCCCACTTGGAACCTAACCACAAACTTGACCCACGTGCCACACCCTCTATTTACTTAGGGCAAGCCTCAAATCACCGTGGCTATCGTTGCCTTGACCTAAACACCAACAAAATTATACTTTCCCGACATGTCACATTTGATGAAACCGTGTTTCCCTATGGCACCGCTAAACCGACATCTGCACCACACTATAACTTCTTAGATGATTCCCCTGATATAAATCCAACTTTCCCACCCACGATTGTCCAAACTAATGAGCCCACTCCCACACCTGAACCAACAACACCAACGCAACCTCAACCCGACACCCCTCCAACTAACATACTTTCTCCCACACCACCCATACCCACGTCCCCAACAATCATTCCTGACCCTCCACAAAATCCAAACCATGTGTCAACTCATTCCATGGTCACACGATTTCGTGTCGGGACTAATCGTCCAGTTGTTCGTCCTAACATGCTTGTATCTTCCATCTCTCCATTACCTAAAACATATCGTGATGCTTTCACTGACCCAAACTGGCAAAAAGCTATGCGTGACGAATATACTGCGCTTATTAAAAACGGAACTTGGACTCTGGTGCCTCGCCCTGCCGACACCAACATTATCCGATGTATGTGGCTTTTTCGTCACAAGTTTTTGGCTGATGGAACTCTTAGTCGCTACAAGGCTCGTCTTGTGGCAAATGGCAGTAATCAGTTGGATGGGGTTGATGTAGATGAGACATTTAGTCCGGTAGTTAATCCGGGCACTATTCGTACCGTTTTGAGCCTAGCCGCTTCTCGACATTGGCCGATTCATCAGCTTGATGTCAAGAATGCTTTCTTACATGGTGACTTATCTGAGACCGTATATATGCATCAGCCTCCAGGATTCAGAGATTCAGTTCATCCCGATTATGTATGTTTGTTACAGCGGTCTCTGTATGGGCTCAAACAGGCACCCAGGGCTTGGTTTCATCGATTTGCTTCTTATATCACACGCATTGGATTTTCTCATAGTCGTTGTGACTCATCTCTTTTTATTTTTAGACAGGGGACAGATACAGCATACCTATTATTATATGTTGATGACATTGTTCTTACTGCTTCCTCTGAGACCCTGTTACAGCAGATTATCCAGGCTTTACATCAGGAGTTTTCGATGACAGATCTCGGTCACCTTAACTATTTTCTGGGTAATTCAGTTACTCGGGATTCTTCGGGGCTATTCTTATCACAGAAGAAATATGCTATGGAGGTTTTGGAACGGGCTCACATGCTTTCTTGTAACCCTTGTCGGACTCCTGTTGATACCGAGTCCAAACTAGGGGATGATGGTGATCCTGTTTCTGATCCGACTTTATATCGGAGCCTTGCGGGTTCGTTACAATATCTCACATTTACCAGACCAGATATTTCTTATGCAGTTCAACAGGTTTGCCTTCACATGCATGATCCTCGGGAGCCTCATTTCTCTGCTCTCAAAAGGATCTTGCGATATATTCGAGGTACTCTGTATCATGGCCTACAATTATTTTCATCATCTACCACAGACTTGGTTGCATATTCTGATGCTGATTGGGCTGGTTGCCCCACCACTCGGAGATCCACATCTGGTTATTGTGTTTTCCTTGGCAATAATTTACTCTCTTGGTCCTCGAAGCGCCAACCTACGCTTTCTCGTTCCAGTGCAGAGGTCGAGTATCGCGGTGTTGCTAATGCTGTGGCCGAGACTTGCTGGTTACGAAACTTACTACGTGAACTACACACTCCATTATCTTCAGCCAACCTTGTGTATTGTGATAATGTCAGTGCGGTCTACTTATCTTGTAATCCAGTTCAGCATCAGCGTACGAAGCACATTGAGATAGACATTCATTTTGTTCGTGACTTGGTTGCCACTGGTCAGGTTCGGGTTCTCCATGTTCCCTCTCGCTATCAGTATGCGGATATCTTCACCAAAGGCTTGCCTTCTGCTCTTTTTGAGGAGTTTCGCTCCAGTCTCAGTGTCCGGTGTTCTCTCGCTTCGACTGCGGGGGAGTATTAGCTGTAATTGTATCATGCATTTATTATGATTGTCAAAGTGATTAGGTTGATTAGTAGATGATTGACAAAGTGATAAGGTTGATTAGTAGGTTTACTTAAAATAGACCAATGTATATCACTATATGTACGTATACTCTTGATGAGAGATGAATACAGACAATATTCAGTTGTTATCATTAACATGTTGTTCCCGAGGTTTAACACTTCTAGCATTGTGCAGTTGACAAGGGATTGTGGGATCTCCCCTTCCAAAGAGTTTCCATGCAGGTCTAGAATGCTCAAGCTACAGCTGCTTGAAAATGTTCCCTCTATTTGACCACTGAGACGGTTGTTTCCCAAATTTAGTACCCCAAGACTGTTACGAAAATCTCTATATATCCGATCGTGTTCAAGCTTGCCACTTAATTCAATCAAACACTGTGGTATTGTTCCATTTAAACGATTGTTTGACAAATCAAGGACCTTAAGGTAGGTAGCATTGCATATGGTGCCAGGGATTGTCCCAGTAAGCAAATTGTTCGAAACCGAGATGAAATAGGCACCGGTGAGGTTTCTCCCAATGCTTTCTGAGAGTGACGAGTTGAAAAGATTGTCTGAATAGTCGATGAAGAGAGCACGTTGGGGCGGTATCGGAATCGCCCCACTAAGACGATTGGAATGCAAGTCGAGTACATAAAAAAAACCAGGAAAATTGTATGGCTCTTGGAGGGAAGTTAGGTTGTTATGAGAAAGGTTCAGATACGCCAGTCCTCCAAATCCATTCCCAACTTCCCATATCCAATTTGGTATTTCTCCTTGAATTTTGTTGTCTGAAAGATCAAGCTCATATATATTTGAGTGGTTTCGTAGATCAGGGAACTTTTGGAGATTGCAGGAAGCCAGATACAACAAGCTTAACTTTGGAAGGTGAGACACGATAGAGCTCTTGCTGCTTGTTATGATTGAAAACTTGTTATATGAAAGATCAAGGTCCGTTAGGTTAATGAGACCCTGAAAATCTTTAGTTTCAATTACACCACTCAGGTTGTTTGATGAAAGATTAAGTCGACTAAGTTTTCCAAGTTCAAAAAATGACCTGGGAATTTCACCTTTCAATTTGTTACTGCTTAAATCAAGCCATTCCAATAATGGTATGGACGAGTTTGGAAGCAGACCATCAAAATTGTTGTTGGAAAGATGTATCTCTTGCACATTTGGCAGAGAGAACAAAGATGAAGGTATGCTTCCATTGAAACTATTGAATCCTAAATAAACCTTAACAAGATTATTAAGATCTTGAAAGTGATCAAAAGGAATCATACCCGATAAACTATTATTTGAGAGGTCGATGTAAGTAAGATTGTTGCATAGTTTGAATGACGGGATTTCGCCAATAAACTTGTTTGAATACAAGTCTAGGTATGACAATTGAGTGAGGTTTTCCACGGATTTCGGTATTCCTCCGCTGAAATTACTCCCTCGCAGCTCAATGCTTGATAAATTCTTTAGACTTCCAATAGATTCTGGTATCTCACCATAAAAGTTTGTTTCGCTGATCACTAAACTCTGAAGAGCTCTGTTCACAGAAAACTCTGGTAAAGAGCCGTTAAGATCTGTGTTGTCTGATAAATCAAGACTCTGCAACTTTTGCAACTGGAGGACATTTTTGGGAAATGTTCCAATCAAGTTACAATCAGCAAGATTCAATATTGTCAGATTCTTGAAATTTGCAAAGAAATCCGGAACTGGAGCACTCAGATTGTTCCTAGCCAGACGAATTACCGAAAGTGATTGCAGCTTCTGAAGGGACTCATCTAAAGGGCCCAAAAGTTGACAATTTGACAAGCTTAAAACTTCCAAATTAGGCAAAGATGATGATAAACCCCGGCACCAATCGAGTTTATTTGATGACATGTTCACAGTATCCATATAAAGACCCCTTAGCCGTGTGAGGTTTCGAAGAAGTGTGGCTAAACTTGGGTTCTCGAGTCTCAGTGAGTCAAATGAAGAGAGATCAAGAACTTCCAGCCTTGTCAGCTGTGAGAGTTCTTCCGGAATCTTGCCTGAAAACCACGAATTCGACAAGTTCAAATAAGACAAACTTGCAAGACTCCCAAATCTTGAAGAAATCGGTGTAGAACTAAACTCATTTGCAGCAAGGTTCAAGCTTTCAAGATTCTTTAAACAAAATAGAGCACTGGAATCATTGATTCCACCTGATATCATTTCGTTGCTCAAGTCTAAACCGATAACCTGACCCTTGATGCTGCAGGTGACACCTCCCCACGAGCAGCAATCTGTGGCCTTTGGGTTCCAAGACACTAGCTTTGGTGAAACTGAAGAATCGAACTGGAGTTCGTTCTTCAACTGGATTAATATCGTTTGGTGGTTTATTCGACATTGGCCGGAAACCAACAATGTATTGATCCCAAACAAGATCAGGTAAAAGGGTAACAAGAATATCTGAAAGCAGAGTTGGGTTTTCATTATGAACCAAAATTTTGACACAAAATGATGTTTATGAACACTCGAGCCAAATTTGCTTAATTATTTAAAAAATTCATTTAGATTATATTTTATTTATATTCGTTTCATAGACTCAACATTGACTTTGGTCTTTCGAATTTACTAGTCAAGTATTCGCAATTAGACAAACTATTGACTTTGACGTTTACTTTAAATTTACTAGTCAAGTAGTGAAAAAAAAAACAGTTAATGAATTGATTGTACTTTACAAAATAATCCTCCATGTTGAAACTGAATCTGAAAATATTTACTCCATTCGTTTCATGAAAGTTACAACTTTGTACTAATCTTAGTTATTATTGAAAGATGTTTGATATTCAACATACGTCGGAGAGAAGCACCCTATTTTGATTGCCTAGCTTCTAACTGATGAGCTCAAAGATCAGATAATGTGGTTCAACAGGTGGCTTATTAAAGGCTGTCAACGCAAAAGGACCTGCTTTAAGCTGTACCAAAATTACGTGTTTCGACCCATTACCCAACCCGTCTAACCAATACAAAACGGAAGTCACCTGACCATACTCGGTATCTACAGAAACAACTGCAAGTGATCTTTGCAGAGGTAAAATATCTTTTCTAATGTGCATGCACTATCATACTAACAGCAAAAAAGGTGAACAAAAAATTTATATAATAAAGTAGAACGGTAAATAAGAGGGAGTTTGGCTAGGTTTTTCTGAAGAGGTTAATAGCTTTTCATATTTTTGGATAAGCTAATTTGCAAGGCTAAGAACTAGTCAAGGCAATTTGGTACCACTCTAAAGTAAATGGTCAAGTCAATAGCTAGCATTATCATGCACATGCAACTAGCATTTTGTTAGCTTCCTTGCAATTTCTTTCTTTGAATGAAGCCAAATCAAGACCCACTGATTTAGATCTCGTCACTTAGCGAGCCAATGAACCTACTTTTAATGTCTCATGAAAATCATTGTCTATTTTCTACACGTCAAAACTTATTACATAGCAATTTGCATTATCAATTCGAATAAGGTTTTGTTTTTAAAATCATAGCATTATCTATTTGTTAAAAAAACTACCGTAGTTTCCAATGAGAAGCCGACCGTGCTTTCAAGTACTCTTGATACCCTTTTGCCTAATTTTGTTTGGGGTTTATATGAGGTTGGTTTCGAGTCAATGTCAATTGTTGCAATTTGCTAGGTGTCACTTGCAGCACTTTCAATAATACTTATGCAATTATCAGAAGGATGGTTGTGATTGTGAGAACATTAAATCTGCATTTCAAAATTTTGGGTAGTTGGTGGTTGTGACCAGTGTGAATTAACTACTTTGGTAATGACCCGTTTTGTTATGATGCACATTCATTCTCGATATCGTCATATACCAAAGCGGGTGATTGAAAACCGATCACCAAATGCTAGAAATTGATATGATTTCATACTGTATACACTCATTATACGCACTATTAAGCTCCTCAAAGAGCTTACGACAAAGTACTTTGTAGGCGATACATTGTGATTGCAACAAGTTTGATGCTTTTCCATATATTGTAACAAAAACAGTATGTCACAAGAAAATATAAAAGTCTGGGAATAATTAATTCGATTAGAACATCTGAAACAAAATCAAAAACCGATAGCTACAAAATTTAATACCGCCCATACACGTAGCAGTAACCGACAGAAAAATCAGCTTCAGTCTGATGACGTTTCCTTGTTTTTCTTGATATTTTTCTTCCTCTTCTCGAGAGTATCGACGTTTGCCTTCTTCCGTTGATTGCTAATCTGTAAAAGTAAATGAAACAATAGTTCAGTCGACAATGGAACTTGGTAATTTTCGAATGTTTTTCTTTACAAAGAACGGATATTTAACAAGTGAGATAAACGGAAACTAACCTGAATGGCATTATACAATCCCCTCTTTTACGTGACATAGTTAGCATGGCCATGTCTTCATCATCATTGATAAGCTGTTTAGGAGAAGCATCATCCGCGTCATCTTTTTCACCAGTCTTCTTAATCTCAGTAGTATCAGACGTCTGCTGCATCCCTTTCATTTCCATTTTCAGTTCATGATAGGAACTGTTTTTCATCAACCGCCATCTGCATACAACGAAAATCTCATCAATGAGTAGAAGAATATGACGCTGAAAAACGTATAAAGATTGGTAAAACAAATAACGAACCTTCCGTTTTCTTTCAGCAGCTTCTTTAGCTTCAGCCCTATCAATGACTCCTTCGACAAGTAAATGGGCATTATCGAGATCATCCAATTCCGCACCTGGCATTGGAAGGATTTCTTTTCTCGCAGCTGCTTGAAGCCTTTTAATGGTATCTGCATACTCGGGTACATACCCTTCTGCTTCATTGTCAACAAATGGAGAAAGATGCGGTGGAAGAACCCTGATTATTCACAAAATAATATGTCAACATTTAGAAAACAAGATTAAAGTACTAGATCAATTGTGAAAATTTCGAAACTTACTTTCCAACCATGTAATCCTCGGTTGGTAGTATGATTCTGGCGTTTATGCAGTCAAAGACCCATTGTGGCTGTATGCCTGTATGTAGTCTCTGGAAATAAACTTGTGACTTTGAGTCGGCCTATCAACAATCTGAACAAAATAAAAGTTCCAATAAATTAATAAAAACGACGCTGTATAATAGCAGATCAGTTATTAGAGATAAATATTTCATCAACAAAAAAAGTAGTTTATTTGTGTTTGTTTTATCAGATATTATAGTCGGGTCTTGCAAGATACCTGATAATCAATGTCCTGGTTAGATTCCTCAAATGGAGCTCCATCCCTTCCCACGAAACCACACCACGAAGGAGGTTATAACAAAAAGCAACGACTCCTTGGAACCTGAACAATACAGCGATTCACTTTTAAGCAAAACAAAGACAGAGAGCTTATCGTGCAATACAAAACAAGACTAAGGAAGAAAATATAAAGCTGTAACAAAACAATAATTTTACCTCATGACCCAAGAAGAACGTCTTGTTTTGGAAGAGGGTCTTACAGGCCTTCGTTTCTTCGTCATCTTCACTAATAGAAGCAGCATTTACAACAAGGTTCATCAAGGCACCTGGTTCATTACTAGGAAGTTGGTCCTGAAGCTGGGCGAGTCTAAGCTCAGACTCTTCATCGTTTGTTCCACTTGCCCGGTCTTTAGCATCAACATATCTTGTCAAGTATAGTGACATACTAACAGTTTTGTCATGAGATAGCAAGTTCATACCAGCTGCTAAAGCTTTCAATTGAGGATCAAGGATAGGTGGATACTTCAAATTAATTGACTCGTAGAGTTTGAAATTGACAAAACCAAGGAGAGTCTGCACAATAAATTGGCGTATTTGTAAGTACGAATAAAGCTCGACAGATTACAGAATGCACCCACAACAACAGTACAAAACTCAATAGAAAGGTATGAAATTCTGATCGACGAACCTCATAGAACTCCAAGAAGGTAAGCATAATCTTGTAATCAACATCTTGAGGCATGACTTGCTGGAGTGCATGAGGAGTCAACCATGTGACTTTTTGACCGTCAACCTCCGCCTGAACAGAATTTAATCAGTAAACTAGCAATAGGTGAAAAGCACACATACACAAAACCACACAGATGTGTACGATCATTATACCTGGTAATATATGCCTTTGACAGATATGAAAGCCTTCCTTAGTTTATGTGTGCGAGAGATATACGCCTGCCACTCAAGGCTCAACCTAAAGAAACATATAAACCATTGTTATGATACAGAAAAACCTGACCAGTTACGATATAAATCTGAAATCTGTGATCTCACGTACCCTCGACAGTTATGGATTCTCTCAGGTTGAATACTTTCCCTCTCGATAGCAGGTAATGCGGCAAAAAGATGGACCATAGTGAGACAGTCATCTAAATCTCTTAACGCATCAATAAACTTGGGATATCTAAAACAAAAGAAAAAAACATCAATCAGTAAGTAATAATAATTGGCAAGCCCGAGTAAAAAAGTTATATATTAGAGAGAGTAACACCAACCTTTCACGAATAAGCATATCAAGAGTATAAGTAGGCTTCCGTGTCATTAAGCGTTCAGCAAGATCCTTGTTCTTCTTAGACATGGCTTTCTTTACCTTTTTCTCATATGAGCGCATTTCACGGAACTTCTCAAGAAGTGGCTCATGTTTAAGAAACGCGATATCTTTCATGTGATAATAGGTATGGTGGTTTCCATTCACCTTCTTTTTTGGATCTCGCAGGAAAACGCCTTTGAAGATACATAATTTCCTGTTGAATTGAACACCCAAGATTTGATATGTTATAACTTATAAGCAAAAACTGGAAAATGTGTAACATCAGTTAAAACCCCAAACATCAAATACTGTTTTAGCTTATTTAGCGAGCTTGTGACCTTGTGTAGCTTTGACAAAGCTCATAAGCTCCCTTTTTAGGCTTACAAGATTATCAAGTTGACCGTATGGCTAGTTATCAAAGTCAAAATCTCAACTTGCTAAGCTCGCAAGCCCAATAAAACAACTAGGGAGCTTTCTAAATCAGCATAAGCTCATATGTCTGCCAAAATAAGCTAACACAAACACCCCCTATGATCGTCAACTAATAACTACTAAACGCGCGGGTACCGTGAAATAAATTTTTCCGGTAAATCATGTATCTTAGTTTATTATGTTTTTCTTGACAATAAATTTACAGATATCAAGAATTTCATTTAGCCCGTGTCCGTTCGGGCTCGAGCCCGTTTGGCACGTGCATGTTTGGGCTCAAGCCAATTTTTCCCGTTGCCCGTTTGGGATTTAATATTTGTATAATGTGTTTTATTATTTGTATTAGTGACATTTAATACAGGGTACCAGCGCGTTGCGGCGGCAGATACCCTGAAATAAAATTTTCAAGTGAATCATGCATTTTAGTTTATTATGTTCTTTTTGACTATAAATTTACTAATTTTAAGAATTTTGTTTAGCCCGCTCCTGTTCAGGCTCGAGCCCGTTTGGCCTGCGCCTGTTCGGGCTCAAGCCCATTTGGGCTGTGGGCTTGAATATTATTTGTATAAGTGACATTTAATGTAGGAATTGTGTTTAATTTGGTTGTACAATATGCTTGATAATTTGTATTTATTATGTTAGGGCTGTTTTAATAACTGTATTAATTGTATTTATTGATCAATTAATTAATTGACTATATTAAATAGCATTAATGTGGTGTTTTATTTTTTTAATATGTGCATTAAAGTGGTGTACGCTATGCTTCTTGTCTTGTACGTCTGAAAATTATATGCATTAAAGTGTTGTATGTTATGCTTCTTTTTTTAATTATATGAATTACTAATTATAGTAACATGTGTAGGCTTATATTTTTAAGACTTCCTTTTATAGGAAGTCCTAAATACATTATTATGTAGTATAGATATAGATATAGATATAGATAAAAATAAGCTCTTTTTAATAAATATCCATCCTTCTAGAGGGTGTTTGTTTTAGCTTATTTAGCGAGCTTTTGTTCGTATGTAACTTTGAAAAAGCTCACTCACTGCTCAACTTGCTAACCCTACACGCCCAAAAAATGGTTTGCCAGCTTTTCGAAATGAACATAAGCTCATACGCCCGCTATATATACTACCACAAACATCCCTCTAGCACCTAATCATCATCAACTAACGCAAAAACACAAATGCACATACAGTAAACCATAAATACGAAGAAATGAATGATACCTGAAAACTTTAAGCGGAACTTGAAGGTACTTAACAGCTTGCGACCTTGTTACATATCTAGCCGCATTACCTTCCTTCTTCTTTCCCTATAAAATTCAATTAAAAAAAGATCAATTATACAACCTTTTCATTATGGTACAGTAAAAAACATCAAATTAAGGGGGCATTTGGTTAAGCTTATTGCCTAGGCTTATGTGCTTTCTTGAAGTTAGGAAAGCCGATAAGCTCAGTTTTCAGGGCTTATGAGCTTGAATAAGCCATAAGCTCAGAAGCCATAAAAACTGAACTTATTCTAGTGTTGACAAGTTCAAAAGCCATAAAAACTGAGCTTGCTCCCATGTGATGTTTGTTTTAACTTGTTTAATGGACTTACGAACTTAATACATGTTTGACAAGCTGAATTTTTTTAGACTTACATAAGCTATTATATAAGTTCATAAGCTCATAAAAATGAGCTTATTAGCTCTGCTATAAGCAAGTAAACCCATAAATAAGCTTATACAAACACCCCCTCAAGTTGAAAAGCTCATAAGCCCGGAAAACCGAGCTTATCAGCTTTACCAAATTCATACAAGCCAAATAAGTAATCTAATCCAAACAGCCACTAACAGCCTTTTTATCAAATTAACAATCATTTTACCAACATCAAATTTCTTTAGCTTATGAGCTAATGAACTTGAATAAGCTCATATATCCATTAATCAAGCTTAAAAACTAACTTTATTTGCTTTTACAACTTCATAAAAATAAACCCATAAGATCAAGAAATAAGTACCCACTAACAACCTTTGAAATTACACGTGCTCAACTTTTTTGGCTTATAACCTAATCTTATAAAAAAAATCCCATAAACTAATAAAATAAGCTCATAAACTCTAAAAACTTGGCTTTTTTTCACGGACTGTTTGTAATAGCTTATTCGATCGACTTACAGCTTATTGCAAGTTTAACAAGCTCATAAGCTTATTTCTTGACCTTATGAGTTTAGATAAGCTATAAGTTGAAGCTGATAAGCTCAAAAGAAAAAACAAACAAAGCTTATGAAACTTGCACTAAGCCCAACCTATGAACTTAAATCAGCTTTACCAAATTCATATAAGCCAAAAAATAATCTAATCCAAACACCCCCTAACAAAAAATTTGACAAATTAACAATCTTTTTACCAAATTTATCCACACACACACACACACACATATATATATATATATATATATATATATATATATATATATATATATATATATATATATATATATATATATATATATATATATATATATATATATATATATATATATAGTGTAGCGTTCAATGCAAAACCAATATTATATACGAACTTTACAGAACCATATAAACCAATCGAGCCATTAGATAAGTTTGATCAAAGGTTGAGATTGAAAGTGCCAAACCGCAATTAAACAAAAGATAAAGGTTTTAATGTAATTAATAAAAGGACAATTTAGGTATTTTATATCCTTCTAAAACCGTCCATATCTACAGATATCACATATTTTCTCTCTTGGTTCCGATCTACACAAATCATAAAAAGCTCTATGCCGCCTCTCTTCTTCTAGATCGGCCAAGAAAATAAAATAAGCATCATCAATCTCTTTGGATCTAGCAAGCATCAATGATTGAAATAAAATATAGTCTCCACCCTCTCACCACATCCACCATCGTAAGGTAACAATCATTAAACATACATCATCGTCTTCCTCATCATCGACGGTGACGGATCCGATCGATATCATATCACTTTGCCTTTATAAATGATCGGTAATGATAGTCGTAAACCAAATATAAATACTCACTTTAGTTTTAGCATTTCGTATAATTTTTGGTTTATACATCTACCAACCAGTTTTATGAGATTTACAAGCATATTGTTGCAATTATAAAAATTGAGATAGAAAAGGGCACAAACATGCGAGACAAATTTGTATACCGAGTAGTGGTTTTCTTTATTAGTTTGATTTTGTTTGGAGGGTTACTTTGTATCTAATTTTCTTGAAAATTTCAATTTTAATATATTGATTTGGGCTGCTATGCTATAATCGATTATGTTTTGGATTGTTGTATTGTTCTTGGTTTTATTTCATTATATTATATAAGTAAAGTGGCCATCTAACCCGATAGTAGTTATTTAATTGATTTATGGCGTGATGTTGTTGTATGGTTTAAATATATATCGATTTTGATTCAAGTTTTATTTTTCTTATAGCGGCTAATGTTAAATTAATGGTATGTGGACATGTGTTCTTAACTCTTCACCATTATTTTTATCCTATGGAAAAATGTCGTGTTTCGGTTGGGTGTATTGTAGTATTTGGTTTGGGTTTATTGTAGTTGCTAGTTATTAGGTATTAAACAACGAAACATGTATGCACATATGTGTTTTAAGGTTTATATAAAATCAAAAAATATGTATGTGTACATATTCTAATTTTTGCATATGTTGTTTGCTCATTCTTTATAATAAAAATAATAATAATTGTTTGTAATTTGGTGTCGAAAAGATACAAGTGTTCGATCATGATAAAGATGTCAAGACATAAATGTAGAATGAGATACAAAAGCGTGCACATATGTTTTCAAGAGTGCACACATGTTTTGGAAGAGTGCACGCATGTTCTTGAAAGAGTGCATACATGTTTTGAATGATGTGATTTGTATTTTATTTGAATTTCATTTGATATCAAACTTGTGTATACTATATCATTTTGGTTGTTTATAAATTTAGATGTTACATGTATATGTTTATATTTTTGTTATAAATTTCAAGATGAAATAATGTATACTAGAAACGTATGTGTAATTACCGTTTTAAGCAAAACAAGTTTAATGTCTAAACAATTGTACTTTAAAAGACATATGTAGGTTTAAAATATTAAAAAACATACATGCACCTCATTTTATAAGAAAAACATGTATGGTGGAAAATAAAAATAAAAAATGAAAAAAAATCCGAAAATTTAGGGACCTAAAATGACGTTTTTATTTAAAAATGCAAAAAAGATAAAATGTTTTTACCATTATACCCTTTTGAATTAAATAATAAGATTTAATAATACTAAATTCTCATTGGTCAAAAGTGGTTACAGAAAGTTCAGTCAAAAAATTGGTTACTGCATTGAACGTGACCCTTATATATAACATCATTTTCACTTTATTAAAGATAGGAAATTTATAAACTTAAATAATCTACAGTAAAAAATGATCAAATTTAATGAAGCTCATAAGCTCAACTTTTTTAAGCTCAGCCTATGAACTTAAATAAAAAAAAACCCTCAAGTTGAAAAGCTCATAAGCCCTGAAAATAAGCTTAATTTCGTTCCCACTTTCACAAAAAGCCAGAAATAAGCTAATCCAAACACCCCCTATAATAAAAAGCATCAAACTTTACAGCATATGAATCAAAATAAGCACTTAGAAAAAAAAAAAACCCTCAAGTTGAAAAGCTCATAAGCCCTGAAAATAAGCTTAAATTAATTTCGTTCCCACTTTCACAAAAAGCCAGAAATAAGCTAATCCAAACACCCCCTATAATAAAAGCATCAAACTTGACAGCATATGGACCAAAATAAGCAGTTATAAAAAAAAAAAAAAACCCATGACTTACAGCAGGTCTTTAATGTTTCGGCATGGTTGTTTTGGTAATTTGGGGGCTGTCAGCTCTGTGTTTGATAAGAGCACCCGGTGTGGGTTATCATTAAAACAATTTTCACCATTGTGAGAGAGAAAAAAAAAATGATACCGGTTTCTTTTAATCAGTTGGGTTTTGTTCAAAACAAGAAAAAGATTGAATCTTGTACTAGTGGTAATGGTAATTTAGTGAAAGTGAGGAAATGGGAGTGTTTGGGAATGAGGTTAGTGGAAGCTGAAAGAGATGTTGAAGATGATAAGCAAAAGCAGCAGCATCATTTTTTATTGGGTTAGTAAAATTGGGTATGTTTGGTAATTTATGTAAAGATTGTTGGTTTATTTGTGTAATTTTTTATAAATTGTGTTTGAATAGAAAAAAATAAAGTGGTAGTGGTGGCCCCTAAATGAAGAGGTTGAGGTTTGTTATAATTGAGGAGGAGGTTTGTTGTGGTTAGTTGTAGAAAAATTTGATGCTGATGTTTTAAGGGTTATACTTTTTTGTGTTGTAAAAATGATGACATGTATAAGTTGGGGGTTTGGGCCTGGTTTATGGGCTTATTTGGGCTGTTTCAATGGGTCAACTCGTATGGGCCTTTTTATATAATTGGGTTAGTTAAAATGTATGTATATCTATACTACTTTATAATGCATTTAGGACTTCTTATAAAAGGAAATATTAAAATGTTTAAGACAACACACTTTCTAATAGTAGAAAATGAAGTTACGAATTAAGTGTCTTAAATTTATAAAATGAAGTTACATACGAAGAATTAAAAATTTGTAAAATGAAGTTATATATGAAGAATAAAGTGTATTAAATTTGTAAAATGCAGTTACATATAAAGAATTAAGTGACTTAAATTTGTAGATTGTGCCTAATTGCATGGAGCTTTCAATTTCTTAGAAAATTCACTGAAAATTTCTTAAATTTCACCTTCATGATTTGCCTGAATATAAAAGGTATTGCCTCCATTGCATAAGACTAATATATGAGAGTCGCGACCGTGATGCATGATGCCAGAAAATTTAATTCTCCAATGCTTGTACATTTTATGAATATTTTATTAAAACTACATGTATATTAAACACGGTTTGGTACGGGTAACTATTGATATTTTAAAATAAATTCGAAATCAAACCCGGATAAAAGGGTTTTTCGTTTTCGGGTTTTTTCAGTTTCTTGGGTATCGTCTTTTACGATTACAGATTGAATGGGTTGGTTTAGCTGAGAGTTGAAATATGCAACATGAAATTCTTTCAATCCGTAAACTTATTGTCAAAAAATCGCAGTGAATTTAAAAAACATTGTTCATCGAAAATTTATTATTTTAGAGTACCCGCCACATGTCTGCGGATACTCTGCTAGTGTGAACAAATGATTTATCATGATCATATGTAGTCTCTATTATGGAAAATCGTAACTTTAAAGGTTGTGAATAAATTTAGGTCTTATAATGTTGTTACCATGAGTTTTAAGGGGTTTATGAAAAAGTAAAACTTATTTTCTAGCATTAACTGATTTCGAGGTTAACATTAGCGGCTATATCTCTAGCCAAAATGACATGGACATGGTTTTGGTTGTGCCAAGTATTAGCCATTATACATATGGCTGTAAACGAACTGAACGTTCAGTGAACATTTCATGAACCGTTCGGTAAGGCTAGAAATACCCGTGACCTAGGTCACCCTGTGCCACATCAGCTTTCTGGCAATGGTGACCAGACATGACCAAGTGCCACAGTCGATGACCCAGATTCTTTTTTTTTTTTTTTTAATTGTCAAACGTTAACTTTGTGTGCTTAAATATCGGCCATATTAGGCTGGGCACACTCGTGACCCAGGTCACCAGGTGCCACATCAGCTTTCTCTCTGGCGACCAGACACGACCAAGTTGCCACAGTCGATGACCAAGTAAAAAATAAAAAAATAATAAAAGATAGAAATAAATAAAGAAACAAAGAAAGTGTGTGTGTGTAAAGTTTTGAAATCGGTTGGATTTTCAACCGATATATGATTTTTTGTGCCTCGACCGACTTCATGACCCAAACTCCACACTCAATGCGACCGATTTGGAATCGGTCGTTCTTTGATTTTTGGGGTGACCGACCTATTTTTAGTCCTCCACTGCGTCCAGCCTTAGCACTCGATTTCCAAAAACTTTGTCCGGCGACCGATGTGTGAATTAAACCCGCACTCAGTGTGACCGACTTCAAAGTCGGTCGACCGACCTTCATGCTTGATATATTCAGGTCCACTGCTACTAGCCTAAAAAGTTCGTTCATGTTCGTTTATCTATCTCCCCACATATATAATAGAGGAACATGCCAAGTCACAAATGCCACTTGGCAAGCATAAATGCCATGCTGGCAGGATTTAATTAGGTGTCAATGCCACCTATTTTACTCCACACGCTCCACACACACAAACACAACAAAGAACACACGCCTCCTTTAAGCTGCTACTCCCAATCCGGATCTTCAGCAACACAATCAATTCAATTTCTGTCTCCAAAAATTAAACTACACATACGTTTCAAACAAGAAATCAATCTTAACCCTAAACCAGTCTTGATTCATTCGTTGAAATTCACCAAATCATCCTATTTTTTGTCATGATTCAAAATTATTTATTGTAATGGTTTTTAATTGTTCCAGTGATATGGTGATAATGAAAAGATTGATATCAATCCTATTCTTGAATATCATTCTTAACCCTAAACCACCCGCCTATAAATTGGACGATTGTGTTGGTGTTGTTCATATCACAATCATTCGGTCGGAAAAACCACTATCTCACAATGACTTTTGGATACCAAAGTAAGTTTTTTAACTTTCTCATAATCTTTTTGATACCCATCTTATGCGTATAAATGATAATTGTTATGAATGTGTTTGTAATTAGATGCATATTTGTAATTAGATGCAGAATAATTTTGAAAAGAAGGCTGTTGTAATTACCAATTCATATATTGTAATTAGATGCAAAATATTTTTGATGAATGCATTTGATTGAAAAGTGTAGCCATTAGTATCACTAATATATGTTGAAAGTTTATTTTAACTTGAGGAAAAATTAGTATAACTTGCCAATGTCATGAATCCCTTATATTTTAGATGCAGCTAGATGTTACTAATTTGGATGCTTTTTACCAACTGTATCGTTTTCGCAAATATCTGTTTTGGATGCTTTTTACCAACTGTGTCATTTATTTCATACATGTATTTATATTCAGCCTTCTTTTCCAAAGTCATTGTTTTGTAAAGCTCATCACTTTTTCAACATTTGCAGAAGATTCCATTACTGAAGCTGAAAGCAATGTTAGTAACAACGTTAAGAGTTACGTTGAATGATAAGGGAAAAATCTGCATCTCGAGTGAATTGAATTCACTTCCTTGGATCAAATAGATCCAATGCTTGATAACATAAAAATCAAAGGAAGGTGTATTTCAATGTGGCATAGCCATCTGTTTGGAAACCAAAGCAACCGTGCAGTTTGATATCGTGTTACAGGATATGCAGGTACTTTTAAAAATATCATCTTTATAATCACATACAATCTGTATTTTTAATTTCATACCATGTAGCTTAATCTTAACACATTCTAACCAATTTTTGCAGGGTAATCGCATCCAATGTACTGCACGGAACAATGACATGTATCGGTTTGAACCCCTTTTCCAATAGGGTCATTGTTATATCATTACTGATTTCAGTATTGGTGAGAACAATGGTATACTACCATTGTTGAATCACAAGTACAAAATAACATTTTTTCGGTCAACCAAAGTTACGGATTGACCACTTTGACGATGATGTCTTGATTCAAATTAGAACCTTTTAGTCGATTCGGTAAAATACAATGAAAAGTGCATTGGTAAGCTTACTTACTTAACACACACTATTTTTATTCCCACAAAAATTCAAATACCACGCCGTCAGTTTAGCTTACATTATATTCTTGAAATGCAGATGTCATTGGAGCTATTGTAGTAATTGGTGATATTATGCTAGTTCCAAATAGTCTTGTGAAAAAAGTCAGACACACTATTGTCATTGAAGACATAGAGTATGAATTATTTGAAACATTCATTCTACATTAAAACTTATACGCTTTATGTACAGTTTAGAATATTACATTCCTAAAACTTATAATTGTTTGTTGTTCTATTTTCAGGGGTACAAGAGTTAAATGTACTTTCTGGGACAGTTGGGCTGAAATGTTTTCATTTTTGTTTTGCAGCTTGCAAAAGTGAAATATTTTCGAGGTAACACTAACTATTTCTTTTGAAACAAATAAATACTACCAAATAACTGTACCATGAAATTAGTATTTGTAATTTGTTAACCCGCTCAGTATTTGTACTTTCTATTCAGATGAGCCTGCAGTCCACAACTCACTTTTCGGAAGTAGGATTTTCATTAACAAGGAAATCCCGGCCATCACATCATTCAAGGAAATGTAAGCTATTCTATATTTTTGTTTAATTACCGAATATGTTTACCAAATGCGTCATTTAGTTAACAGTTAATTTTGTAATCAATTTAGGTACACATCCAAAGAAGGTTACGCTGACGGTGACCATAAGATTGAGGTATTCACCCCTCCTGTTGACAAGATCACACCTGATATGTTTTTTAAACACACGGTCAGATCAACTATCGTTGGTATCCCAGCTCTCCAACCAGTAAGCAATCACTATTCAATTATACAACCAAACTCTTTCGACAGCATTTACATAGCTTTTTGTTATTTTACATCCACAAACATAAAATTTATCTTTATCATTGACAGGGCACTGAAATTGTACTTTATGCAAAAGTTCATCGAATCCACAAAGAACACGGCTGGTGTTATGATGCATGTAAAAGGTGCAACAAGATGGCAAAACAATCTACATCTTCAGGTTCCAAAAAGGCATGCAGTTGCGCTTATCATGGGACAATTTACCAGGTGGTTCCAAGGTAACAATTTTACTTTCCCTTTATTATATATTGTTAAAACATTTACATTTTAATTACAGTTTTACTTTTAAATTGAAATAATACAATGTTTATTACAAAATTAGGTTCAAGTTGATATTGAGGGTTATTGATGAGACCGGATCAGCACCATTTGTTGTTTTTGACACAAATATTAGCAAGATGTGTAATGGTGTTTCCGCGTATGAATTAATGACCAAACATGGGCAGAACACAGCGAAGTATTTCCCTGATGAATTGAATGTTATTGTTGGCAAAAAATACATTTTTAAGTTTACCTACACGTAGCATTATGTAAACTCCAACAGCCAAGTTTACACTGCCAAGACCGCGTCCGATGATGCTGATTTAATTGCTCACTTTAAGGAATGATTTGCTGATGGACAAGTATCAATTTTAATTCCAAAACTTCTTGCTCAATTTGTTTATCCCTAATATATTTTGTTAAGGCGTTAATTTCATATTATTGCAGGATGTGGATGATCAGTATAAAACTCCTAATAACAGTTATT
Organism: Chrysanthemum lavandulifolium; assembly: GCA_022545495.1. Classification (NCBI taxonomy): domain Eukaryota; kingdom Viridiplantae; phylum Streptophyta; class Magnoliopsida; order Asterales; family Asteraceae; genus Chrysanthemum; species Chrysanthemum lavandulifolium. Next base: position 304,157,581 of record CM040241.1, on the reverse strand, counting down.
CTGCACATTCTGTTGGCTTGGATGCAGCGGCTTTTAACATTCAACAACCCTTAGTGCTGCAGCCTCTGCAAACATCTAGAAATTTCTGCTCGAAACGCCAGATAATGAAACTCAATCCACAACAAGCCGTACTGGTGCAATGCAGTCGGAAAAGAATAGTGCATCTGGAAAAACTGTTAGTGGTGAAAAGAACGATGAATCGCCAGGAAGCAAAGGAGTGAACAAGAAACGAGATATCATTGACCTGGATGACTTGCCATATGAAGATGAGGCCTCAGCAAGTGCCAAGAAACCCCTTCTTGCAACCGTCAAAATTGAGAAAGACGAGTGATTGTCGTTCCATTGATCGTCTCCATGTTTATTTCATTCCATTCGTACTAAATGTGTTTTGATGTTAAGACTTTACACATTTTTATTTCCTTTGGTCGCTTTTTACGGATTTGCTTAAGGTTTTAATTTCAATTTTATGTACAATAAGTTGGCTAATGCAGTATGTACTATGCCATGGTTATCTTGTTATCAGGCATGGAGATTTGATCAATATATTTGTTTTCAATACATTTTTTTCAAATGTTACGCCTTATTATCTGTTTGATATTACCCCTTTTCTTATGCTTTACGTATATCGACACACTATCCTTGTGGCTCACGGTGCATACTACGAAATGCGATGTTGCATTGTGATTATTACACACTTGAAAACACTTGTTCTTTGACATCATCATTTTGACTACTTTTCTAGGACTATATTCATGTATGTGACCCATCCAGCTGTGAAGATCACACCTGACATGTTTTGTAAGCTGCCGGTCTGATCAACGGTTCATGGTTTCCGACTTCTCCAACCAGTAAGCATTTCCTATTCAACTATTAGAATCTTTATTTAACTTCATGTATTACATACATTTGTCGATATACATCTTACCATACTACGCTTTTATAAGCCTCATTTTAGGAGTATTCTTTGGTTACATTTACTTCACATGTTAAAACAATCAAAGCGCAAATCACACATTTCACTATATCAATAGCCACTTCATTTAGATATTTGCCTGTCCACTTCCATCAATCATACAACCTTATTATTAGACTCTTTGATATTTTGACTCAAATATCATAATTGTAATATACAGTTACAAATAAAATTGAAATATATCTTTCCATTTTTATGTAACCAGTACTATATATATATGAATCTTTAAAAAATTGAAATTCTTCTAATATAACTGAAAATTAAATGTTTGAATCTTCATTTAAAAATAATAATTCAAACATATCATTTCCAACTATAACAATAAGTCTAAGCATTATATAAACTCTCAACATCAACACACAAAACACCAAACAAAACTGTTTTCTAAAATTCCTTAAAGAATATCATATCACCAAAGGTAAAACTGCTTTTTACCAATTTGTTACAACGTTCAATATATAGTCATACAAAACTGCATTTTACTAATAGTTTATACTTATTCTTTGTCATTTATACATTTCATTACTATACAGAAAGAAGATATTTCAAACTCACCTAATGGTTTGTGGATTGAAGAGCCACCTGTTATCATTCTCTCAGATGATGAAATGGTAATATATAAGTTACTCATACCTAATGAAAATTAGAACTGCATATTCACTGTAACTTATATTCTATTAATTCCAGGAAATCCCCGAGAAGATTGCATGTCACCTACTATTCAATGATTCTTCACATGAGCCTATCAATGGTGGTCATGTTGTCGATCCTCAAAGTGACAAAGAGAATTTTATTTGTATCAATAAAGGATGTCTATTCCATCCTATGCCGGAATACAATTATGTATTAAACAATATTGCAAACAGAGTAAAAAAAAAATTACAGGTAAGACATATCTATACAAAACAATGACAACGTGTCTTCGCTCGGAAGGAAAAATTGTTCTTAATGTTGCATCAAGTGGTATCGCAGCACTCCTTTTCGATGGAGGAAGAACTTCACATTCAAGATTTGCAATTCCCATTAAAGTCTCTGAGGAGTCCATGCGTTCTATCATTGCGGACAGTGATTTGGCTGATTTATTACGCAAAACAAGTCTAATTATATGGGATGAAGCACCAATGGTCCACAGACATTGTTTTGAAGCATTCGATAGAACCATGCGCGATATATGTAGATCAAGCCCTTCACAACCATCTGACCAAGTTTTTGGAGGTGATCTTTTGACAAGATATATTTGCACTCATATTCGTCCGTTGTCTATAAATGATTCTTAACTCTTTTTTGCGATGTACAAATTTCAGGTAAGGTGCTTGTTTTTGGAGGTGATTTTCGTCAAGTACTACCGGTGATTCCTAATGGTAGCAGACAAGACGTGGTCCATGCATCCATTAACTCTTCATATTTGTGGGAACATTGTACTGTCATGAGACTAACTGTTAACATGCATTTGTCTGCCGGAACAACCAGCGAGGAACAAAGGAAAATTAAAGAGTTTGCAGATTGGATACTTGACATTGGCAATGGAAAGATAGGTGGAAAAAATGATGGTGAGGCTGATGTAGAATTCCCGGATGACATGCTCATTCCAAAATCCGAAGATCGTGTTGGTTCAATAATTCGTGAAACATACCCTAATCTTATATCCAACTTGGGGAATCCAGAATACTTTCAGGAAAGAGCAATATTAGCACCAACACACGAAATGGTTGACGTAATCAACAAAAATATGCTTGATAAAATAAGTCGAGGAAAAGTTTACTCGATTCGAGACGGTGTATCACCGCAGATTCTGATTCAAACTTTGTCGAAGATGCATACACACACAATTCTTAAACACCATCAAAATGTCGGGTGTTCCTCATCACGAACTTACTCTTAAAGTTGGTGCTCGATAATGTGTATGAGGAACATAGATCAAAAGTCTGGTTTGTGTAATGGTACTAGAATGCAAATCCTTTGAATGGAGTACGAATATTATAGAGACAAAGATAATATCCGGTGGCAATGTCGGAGCTATTTGCACAATACCAAGAATGATAATTACCCATCCGACAACAAAATGCCCTTTAAACTCAACAGACAACAATTCCCATCCAAGTTTGCTTTGGAATGACTATAAACAAGAGTCAAGGACAAAAACATCACGAGTTGGACTTTTTTAGAAGCCGGTTTTTCACACGGACAACTGTATGTATCGGTTTCAAGAGTTAAAACAAAAAGAAGGCAGAAGGTTCTTTGTTGCGACATCGATGGTATCTACACAAATAAAACAACAAAGCGTTGTTTACAAATAAGTGTTACACAAAATTTGAATTGTCTTTTATTAATAACTATAATGTTTAGTAAACACTTTTAGTATTTAGTATTCCTTTTCATGTGGTTTTATCTTCATTAAAATTTTACATTTAACTTTTCATTTATTATACCTTCAATGTTTTTAAATAATGAAATATGATATACATTAATATTTTTACCATAACACACTATGATATATCAATCCATTAAAACCATTAACGTCATTCGTTTTAACGAAAATTTATTACAAGCAATTGAAATATTTATATAACTTGCATCTATACCAGCTCTACCAATGAAATTTACTAATATTAAACAACGTACATGAGACTAGCCCGGCTATCGGCCGGGTCATGAGACTAGTACTACTTATAAAGCATGAAGCACCTTTTCTCCTATTAACTTTCAAGACAATCATTAATGCAATTTTTAAGCAAATACAACACATCAAACATAAATTCCAAGTATGTTAAGCACATTTTTAAAACATTGTTTCTTATTTACAATTAATACACCCAATAACCAATAAATACAAAAGACTAAGCACAATGTATTATCACAAACCTGTTCTACTTATAAAGCATGTTAACACTTCCCTCCTATTAATTTTTTAAGATTTTTAAGCAAATACAAGTAAAGAAGCATCATTTACAAGTATTTGAAGCACACCTAGAACTAAAAAAATTATTCAAGAGATACAATTAATACACGGTTTAATTTACACATTCATCAAAATATACAATTATTTAACCATAGTTTACAATTTAATTAAGCTTTAAAACAAAAAACATGAAATCATCAGCCCAATCTGTTACTTTTACTTTTGCTTCCACACCACCATCTAAATCAACCGCCACCATAAATAGAAAAAGATGAGATCAAGAAAGCAGAAGTTAATAAAAAAAACAAAATCCTCGCTATGTATCATGATATAGAATACATAAAGAATGTAAATCTTTTTTTTTATATATATAATTTTGGCATGTGGCTGGAAGATACAAGGAAGAAGTCCGACAGAGATGTCAATATGGAATCTGGTTATGGTGGTTGAGGGTGAAGAAAGTGGGGATAGGTAGTGGCGGGATCTGTAGAAAAATGTTAAAAATGCTACATATTTTTCTAAAAAACGTTGAAGACATAATAATATACAAGCCAATCCCGGTGAACCGAATTTGTATAAAGAAAATAATACATTCATCAGAAATTGTCGGTAAATAAAGAAAATCATCTCCAAAGAACTTTTGTTATCTTCACTATGATTGTATATTCAAGAGGGAGTATGTATCATGATATAGAATACATAAAGATGGTAAATCTCTTTTTTTTTTATTTTATTTTTTTATAATTTTGGTGTGTGGCTGAAAGATACAAGGAAGAAGTCCGACAAAGATGTCGATATGGAATCTAGTTATGGTGGTTGAGGGTGGAGAAAGTGGGTATGGGTGGTGGCGGGATCGATCCGTGGAGGGATGGTTTGAGAAAATGTAGAGGACGAGTTGTGGGTGTGTGGTTTCTTTTGTGTTAACTAAATGATGAGGTAATTTCATGGGGCGTTTATTTTGAGGCAAAGTTTATGGAAAGCAATATCAATACTAAAATTTAGTTCCTATTTTAAATACACTGTCCTACGATTATTGGTAAGATGAAAGCTGTAATGGATGGTTTCTTCTTGCGTTGACTTTCCCTGCTAACTAATATATTATATGTATACGATTATAGTTTCAAAAAAAACTTAGACATACTATATGTCCAATGGTTGGAGCACTTGTGCTTGAGTCAATTGACCCAGGTTCAAGTCTCATCCTTGGCATTTGCTTCATATAGGTACCCACCCCCACAAAACCTATGGGCACACTAGAGAGACTTTTGTGGAATAAGAGTTCAGGGGTCCGAGTCTTGGCTCGTGCTCACTCCAATAGGTGCCCCACTAGGCCAGGAGAGTTTCCAGAGCTATTCCTTATGGGGTGGACAATGACTGGTGCCAAAAGGCACCTAGGGTCAGGGCGTTCCCGCCAATCTACACCATTTATGGAATTAAAAGAAAAATACCTAATATATGCTAAACAAAGCATTTTGGTTAACCAAGAAAGGTTAAAAAAACATTAAAATTGAATATATATAGTTAATAATTAATGTTTGTACACTTTTATGACTATTTTTTAAAAAACTACATGTAAATTAAATATTGTTTGGTTCGGAATAATCGCGGATATTTGAAAATAAAAACCGAATTCGATCCGTGATAAAAGTGTTTTTTTAGTTTCGGTTTCTTGGTTATCATTTTTGCGGTTTCGGATTGAGAGGTCCGGTCGGTTTGGCGGTTTCACATATTTTTTAAACACCCATATCCGTAAAGCTTAACTTAAATCGAATAATCATTTTAAACAACCGAAAAACATTGCTCATCAAAATATTTATTATCGCAATTATATAATGAAAAACATTGTGAATGGCTGAAGAGTTTAATATGCAACATGAAATTCTTGACATCCGTAAATTTAATTTCACAAAATGTAATATATTATAAAACATAGTTCACGAAATTTTATTTGAGGTACCGTCGGCTGCAATCTTATTTGGTACCTGCTAGTTTATTAAATGAACGAACATGAACAATATTTTACGTTCGCTTAGTTAAATGAGTGAACATGAACAAAAGTCGCGTCCGTTCATTAATGTTCGTGAATTTCGATTATGCGTTCATTAACGTTCGTTTATAGTCATTTATTTATTCATTGTATATCATATCTTTTAATTGTATGATCCAAAAATTAGTTTGTTTAAACAAAACAACACTTATAAAATAATATATTGTGCATTATTTAATACTATAAAAGTTATGTTTGTTTGTTTATTTTCATTTATTTTCGATCATTTATGTTCGTTTAGCGTTCGTTTAGTGTCTTGATAAACGAACATAAACGAACATGAACAACTCATTTTCTTAACAAACAAACATGAACAAGAAAACTCGTCCGTTTAAGTCTTCGTGTTCATTCATTTGTCCAGTTAGAATTAAATGAACGGACATGAACAATGCTCCATTCGTGTTCGCCCGGTTCGTTTACAGCCCTAATTATACCATCATGGCTAACCACTTCCATTTTAGCTATTTTTCCAACACACAAAAGACAAAACATTTTCATTTATGATTTTCAACCATTTGAAAATAATGAAAGTGGGTAGGGCCCAAATGGTTGTGATGAAATTAGTTGTGAGGGAGATATATTTTGAGGTTTAAGTGTTGAAAATGAGGTGACATGTGGTGGGGCCCAAATGGCTAAAAAATGATAGCCATCATACCTTATGATCTAAGGGTCACAGGGTGTCACGGAGCCCTCCTAGATATTTGTTCGGTAGTGTCCAATTTCATTAAAACACGGATTTTTCTAAGCTACACTCAATCCCAATGTATTGTATTTCTAGTTTTTGCTTATTTAATTAACCAATAAGTTAAAACTGAATTTAATTTTCACTAAACTCAACCATTTTAACTAATAATCGTATATTTTTAAATTATTGCTAATATTAATTTTTTTAAAATAAATTGTACATCCGATCACTTTTAACTCTGATTCCGTCCATGCATATAGTGTTTTTAATAGTCATTTCTCATACCAAGGCCTCCAATACCAAGACCCACATTTAGTCATATATGATTTTTCTGAGCCAAATTTTTGAAAAGAAAAATCGTTAAAAATATATAGTAGTGCATATCTATAGAAAGATAATTTAGTTCTCGTCGCAATGGTATGATTTTTATCGCATAACGATTAACGGTTTGCGTGATATTTAATTTTTTTAAAACGGTGAAAATTTATTTTAATACAAAAATTATTTTAATAAAAGCAATCCCAAGTCGTGATTAAATTGTTACGCATCATCCAACGAAACCACTCGGCGCGTCTCCTTGAGATTACAACCCACCACACGTGGTCATTGCTCGACCGGTGTATTCAAAAGAGTAAAGTACTCGGTGATTAAGAAGATCAACGATCGGGACCGGTCTCAAAACTTCAAAGCGTCCAAATGCATGGATTGTGGTATGATGATCCTTGATCATCGTATCCCCTATAATGAGCACAGGTAGTCCCAGGTAGCTTGCAATTCGCACGTAATGCATCAAATGTGCACGAAAAACCATGGCTTGTTGTTGTGCGGTAGGTGTGATGCATCGGCGTGGTCTTTGAGCAATAACCGAACAATGTTTTCCTCCATGAGATCGATGAAAGCAATGAAGCGATTACCGTTGATAATGAGCGATTACTCATACTGACGATGAAGTTCCGACAATGAGCGATAACCGATGTATAGTTTTTTTCTCTCTCTCAATGAAAGCACCAATATATCGTGATTACGCTTCGGGTCGGGGTTTATTACACAAGTCAACCACTTGTGAATGGTCACCATAATAAAAGTCCAGCGATCTAAAACCGATGCAATTAAGTCGAGAGGAGTTTAGTGTATCCCGGTCGTTAAGTCCCAACGAGTGTGTAAAGCTGTAATACAACGAATCGTGATCGGTGAATATTGAGCAGGAAAAGGGGTTTTGAATGATTACACTAAGGAAATTAAATCTAATAAAGACTTTGAAGTCATTTTAATTCTATATTTAAAATCGATTAACGTTTAAAACCTAAAAATGATCTAAAATCACTTTTACTCTAAAAATGCAATTTAAAACTTTATTATGATTTTAAACTAATTTTTAGGATTTTTCTGGAATTTATTTGATTTAAAAACTAATTTTAAACTTTTAAAACTAATCTAAAATACTAGAAATTATGAAATTAAAGAGGAAAATTGTGAAACTATTTTTAAAAAATCTAAAATGACTAAATAGAATTTTCAAAACTAATTTTGTATTTTTATAATTATTTTTCTATTTTCTATGAATTAAAAATTATTTAAAACTAATTAAATGGCTAAAATTACAAATTAAACTAAGAAAAATCTGGAAAAATAATTTTTTGCTTTTTATATTTATCTTAAGCTATGAAAATTGAAAAATTATTTTTTGGAAGTTTTTCTGATTTATTTGTATTAAAAGCTATTTAAAAATACTTAAAAACTGATTTAAAATAAGAAAAATAGCAAACAGTGATGAAAAATTATGAAAAATTCAGGAAAATTCTAAAATATAATTCTCAACATAGGAAAAATAATAAAAGTGGTGCAGGTGTGCAAGAATTAGGTTCTGTAGTGAAAAATGCTTATAAATAAGCACTAAAAATAAGCTATAAGTATCAAATGAGCACCAAATGATCACAGCAGCTAGAGTATGCAAAATATACTTAATACTAACCTATTTCAACTAGCCTAAACCTCTAATATGCAAACTATAATGATTTGGTTCTATTTAAGCACTAGTGCCAAAAAGCCACTTATAGCCCTACTTTAAGCCACGATTAAGCTAACTTATAAAATTCCTAAAATAAACTAACATCACCATGAAACCACTACCAACCAAAGTGTCTAAATCCGAATTTCACTAATAAGGACTAAAATTGAGAAACTAAAAATGCAAAAGTAGAAGCTATTTGTACTTACAATGGAAATGGGTCAAAATGAGCTATTAAGCTTGCATAAGCTAATAAAAGCTACCACTCTTGAACCAAAGGTTGAATAAGCTATAAACAAGTTATGGGAAATTAGAATAAGCAACAACAACAAGAAAAACACACTAAATAAGCGAAATAAGAAATAAGCAAAAAGGAAGGTTTGTGAAAAAGAACTTAAAAGAAGCTAGCAAATAAGCACTTTACAACACTAACTAAAAATTATAAAAATACTATGATGAAGACAAGCAACAGAATGACAAATGTCCAAAAGCACAAGTCTTCAATCCTAATATTAAGTCCTACATGAAATTCACAAGTTTATTCAACGGGTTTTACTACTTTTTTTCTTGGATGACGAGGCAAAGCGCCTGTTTGAATGACTTATTTAGTGCTTATAGGAAATTCATAAAATTCCACAAAAGCGATATTTGAAAACTTCACCAACTGAACTTAATTATCCCAAAATTTCAACAGATTTGGGCGAAATGAGCAAATGAAAAATCCACAAAGTTTGTTAAAAACCATGTTTTCCAATTTTGACTAATGTGAGACAGATTTGGTTAACAGCATACAAACTCAAAACGGCTTGATAAAACTAATAAATCTGATAGAGATTGCTCTAAAACAAGTGACTAAGCCTAGAAAACTCAAGTATGACAATCCTAAATGACTAAGACTCTAAAAATAGGCATAAACCAAACACTCCTTAAAACTACCAAAGTGCATATCAAACGAAGAAGCTGAAAAAGACTTATTAGAAATTAACCATTACCATTAAACTCAACATTTTAACACCTTAAAACCAGAATCTAACCAAAAACCAGTTTGACTTTCGAAATTTTGACCACAGTTGACTTTTGTTGACTTTTTTTCAAAATGAAATTAGAACCTTAAGAACCTCTTAATACTTCTTTAATTAACTTCAATAAGCTCATAAGAGCTTATTTCAACAACTATTTCAGATTATAACATTAAAATCAAGCAAGAACACTTTTGGCGGGAAAATTAGTTTAGACTAAAAACTTGGAATTGATGATTAAAAACACTTGAAATATGATTAATATGATTCATACAATACATAATTAACAAAACCCAGCACTATTTTTGCATAAAACTTAAAATAGAATTACAAGTTACACTACGAATTGGTCTAAAAAACTGTCTGTCTTCAATCCCTTTTATTAGTTATCAAAAAGCTTTTCTCTTCACTTCTAGCCCTTGGATTGGTTGAATTAATCTCAGCCCTTGATTTGTGATTTTTGCGCCAAAATATCTAAAGCCAGGTGTTGGTTTGAGGGGATGAGCTGGTGAGACAGGTGGAAAGGTGGTGGTGAGCTGGGGATGAGGTGGAAGAGATGTCGATGGTGTAGAAACCAGGGAGGTGGAAGATGTCGATGAAGATGGTTTGGAGGGAATACTGTGGTTTGCTGTGTTTTTATTAAATATGGGAAGGGGTTCAAAAATGGGGGGTTCAAGTGAGATTTAGACTAGCTCAAGGTTCTTGGTCCAAGGTTCAAAAAGCTTGGGCTTGGGCTTATGTTTGGGCTTGGGTTTTATTATTTTTGGGTTAATAACATAAGGGTCCGGTTGGTTTGTGGTTTAATAACAAGGACCATTTTTGTAATTTCTGAATTTTTGAAGGGCCGAACCTGCCAATATTCCAAAGTAGAGGGACCATTTTTGTAAATTTTCAAAACTTTCACCAAAGGATTAAATATGAAAGGACATTTGGTGACTTTTCTTAAAAAACAAATGCTCAGGGACTGATTTTGACAATTTTCAAAGTTGAGGGACCAAAGTTGTAAATATGCAATTTTAACTTCAAAGGACTATTTCTAACAACTTGTGAATCCCAAGGACCTTTAATGATATTTTACAAGTTTTGAATTACCAGGGCTAGTTTGACAACTTTTGAAACTTGAGGACTAAAGCGCCAATTTATGAAAGTTTAGGGACTAAAGCGTACATTTGTAAACTTTGTTGTTTTCATCGATTTCAATCCTTTTGCAATTGTAACACATAAAACACATTTTCATGATATTTGTAACATTTATATAGTCATTTGTGTGTTTTTGGTCGTTTATGTGGGTTTAAATAATATAAAATATATGTGTATTTAGCCACATATCAAATCCCCCACACTAAACTATTGCTAGTCCCTAGCAATCTTTTATGAAAAATTAATGGATTTCATCTCTTTTCCAAAAGTCATTACTCCTGGAGTAGCCAATTGTTTCAGTTCAAGTAAGAACCTTGGTACAATGATAACCAAATGATTTTGAGCAAATCACCGACTTTCAGCAGTTTTGATTTGTCTTTACGAAAGCCGTTTATACGGACTAATAACTCTTAACTAATTAAAGATATGGGTAGTTGATTACCATACAATTTTAGGCAAATTGTAAGCCATAAGCGGATTTGAGAAATCTTTACCAAGGCCGTTTGCTCCTGGATTAGCCAATCCTTATGTGGGTTAGACATGGTGGAGTGATTACCATTTGTTGTGTTTAGTACATAGTATTTCCACTATTTTTTTTAATTTGGCCATTTTGGGAAAAAAAAAAGACTAAAAGGGTACATTTATGATCAAATTCGCCAGAATTTCCCCCCCACACTTAGAAATGAATATTGTCCTCAATATTCAAAGTCCAACTATTATCTTTGAATCCTTGAGCGTAAAAGATAACATTACTAGTTAAGTGTAGAAACACAACAATTATTCTCTTTTTTTTTTAATATTTACAATTTTCATTTTTTTTAGATCTATATACAACATGTGGGCATCTCCCCACACTGGGTGGTACACGGGTGAAAACCCATGTTTAGCTCTTGTTTTTGATTACCGAGTCGCTAGCTTGACTCGACCACAGATTAATTTGTTCATGGGAAGTAAGTGGAAGAGACAATCTCCATCGGACTTTCATTCAAAATGCTTGTATAAACATTGAAATCGTGAAAGTTCCACACCGATGAGATATACATAGATCCGCTCAAAATGATAAATGAAAATGTCGGGGTCAAAAATAATGTCCTCATTCCGAAGGAGAAAAGGAGCGAGAAACCACACCATCGTGGAAAATGGAATAAAGATGTGCATCACAATGCAATCCCATTCTTCATCGGTGAGGAGCAAATCACCATTTGTTAGATTTTAAGCTTAGACTTGAAGCTTGTATGGTGATTGGCAACAAAATTTCGGGAGGAGAGCTGAAGCGGTTCTTCAATCAACAGATTTTCGGAAAAGGATGTCTCCTCGAATCAAAGCAAGTATTGTCAATCCTGTTGGAATTGACTCATCACTAAGAAAAGCATCGACCTCCTTCCAAAGTTGTCATCTTCCTCATACGGGTGAGAGAAGGAATGGTAGAATCGAAATGGGACAAGAAATGAGTGAATGATCATTATATAGGAGACTTTCAATTTCTCCAAGATCGGCTTGAAATCAAAGAGATCATTTTCACTTTTCGATGAAAGTGGGTGATGTGGCGAGTTCATCGGTGAACTCCTCAAGAAGAGGATCGGGCGTGGGAGTGATGCCTCAATATACTCGATGGTTCCATAAAACACGATCGTCGCTAAAATCGGAGAAAGTTTCAAAATGATCTAGAGAATACTCAAGAGGGAAGAGAATCACACATATGCTCGAAGTTCCTGTGACTCTCTTGGAATTGGGACAAGGTTCTCAACACTAGACTTTATGAATTCGTCCGATTCCTTTTCGAGAGCAGTGTCAAGATGCTCATCCCCATGTTCGAGAGAGTGAGTGGGCATTTGGGTGTGATAACAATGATGAGGGAGTTGAGAAGGACTAGCATACATATGTTTACACTTTCCATTTGTTCTTACGCTAGTAATTCCATCATAGTCTTTTCTCCCGATTTTTCATGGAAGGAATTTCAAGCGATGGACTTGATGAACCCGTACAAAATTGGCGAATATCAAGGGTAACTTCATCATCATCTTCATCGAGAATGAAAGCAGAATCTAGAGCTAGATTTGGTGCTTTTGTATTTTAATTAATTCCTAATAGAGTTTTCACTAGCAATCTGGGAATCTAATTTAGCGACTGCTCTTGACTAACAATTCTTCCATGGATTTTGATTTGGATTATCTTGGGAATGTTTACATTCCTTCAAATCTTCACTAAATCCAAAGATCAAGGAGAAGATTTTGAGGAAGTGGCTTCATGAGGTGATGCTGATTCATTTGGTCTTGTAGAGGTTGGTCATGATACGAAGAGTCGTAATTGTTACAAGGAAATGGATTCCTTGTTTGACAATCGAGCTAAAGTGTGGACCTCCACGATACTACAACAAAATGATTGTTGTGGTGGTCATGTGAATAATATGGAATTTGGTCATTTCAAAGTCTGAGTGTTACCAGAAAATTGTTCATAGACAAACGCGTTTCCGGATTGACACTCAAACTCTTGATGAGGACCTCCACAAAATTCACATGAATATGTGTGAATCTCATGATGTGGTGGCTGGTAGAATGAATCAGATGTGTCATGGTAAGGATAGGGAGCTTGGTTATAGACAGACCCATCTCCTGATTCTACCATGCTACAGCCGGGACAATTTCCACCATTATGAGGACCACCACACTATTGACAACCAAGAAGGTGAGGATAAGACATAGAAAGAATCAAAGGGTTCCAAAGGATAAGAAATGAAGAATCAAAAGGGTAAGAGGGTAAAGAGGAATATTTTTGGTATTTTTGAAAAACATGTTGTAAAAACAAAGAATGAAAATATTTTTGGTAATCGATTAGTCAAACGAATTAACTTCACGATAATTTTGGTTTTATATGAAAATAAGGAAATATAATCAAAGATGGTAAATATACAATGGATGTATATTCAACAATCATGATGCTTCAAATTAAGTAGTCTGTGACACACCTCCCGGCGGTGGTGCCAAATTTTGATTCGCTTGGAAGGTCGGGTTTATTACACAGTCAACCACTTGTGAATGGTCAACCGTAATAAAAGCCAACAGTCTAAAACCAATGCAATTAAGTCGGAGGAGTTTAGTGTATCCCGGATCGTTAAGTCCCAATGAGGTGCAGAAGCGTAATACAACGAATACGTGATCGGGTGAATATTGAGCAGGAAAAGGGGTTTTGAATGATTACACTAAGGAAATTAAATCTAATAAAGACTTTGAAGTCATTTAATTCTATATTTAAAACCGATTAACGTTTAAAACCTAAAATGATCTAAAATCACTTTTACTCTAAAAATGCAATTTAAAACTTTATTATGATTTAAAACTAATTTTTAGGATTTTTTACGGAATTTATTTGATTTAAAACTAATTTTAAACTTTTAAAACTAATCTAAAATACTAGAAATTATGAAATTAAAGAGGAAAATTATGAAACTATTTTTCAAAAATCTAAAATGACTAAATAGAATTTTCAAAACTAATTTTGTATTTTTATGATTATTTTTCTATTTTCTATGAATTAAAAATTATTTAAAACTAATTAGATGGCTAAAATTACAAATTAAACTAAGAAAAATATGGAAAAATTATTTTTTTGCTTTTTACATTTATCTTAAGCAATGAAAATTTTAAAATTATTTTTTTGAAGTTTTTCTGATTTATTTGTATTAAAAGCTATTTAAAAAGTCTTAAAAACTGATTTAAAATAAGAAAAATAGCAAACAGTGATGAAAATTTATGAAAAATTCAGGAAAATTCTAAAATATTATTCTAAATATAGGAAAAATAATAAAAGTGGTGAAGATGTGCAAGAATTAGGTTCTGTAGTGAAAAGTGCTTATAAATAAGCACTAAAAATAAGCTATAAGTACCAAATGAGCACCAAATGATCACAGCAACTAGAGTATGCGAAATATACTTAATACTAATCTATTTCAACTAGCCTAAACCTCTAATATGCAAACTATAATGATTTGGTTCTATTTAAGCACTAGTGCCAAAAAGCCCTAATAGCCCTACTTTAAGCCCTGATTAAGCTAGCTTATAAAATTCCTAAAAATAAGCTAAAATCACCATGAAAACCACTACCAAACAAAGTGTCTAAATCTAGAATTTCAGCTAATAAGGACTAAAATTGAGGAAACTAAAATGCAAAAGTAGAAGCTATTTGTACTTGCAGTGGAAATGGGTCAAAATGAGCTATTAAGCTTGCATAAGCTAATAAAAGCTACCACTCTTGAACCAAAGGTTGAATAAGCTATAAACAAGTTATGGGAACTTAGAATAAGCAACAACAACAAGAAAAACACACTAAATAAGCGAAATAAGAAATAAGCAAAAGGAAGGTTTGTGAAAAGAGCTTAAAAGAAGCAAGCAAATAAGCAGTTTACATCACTAACTAAAAATTATAAAAAATACTATGATGAAGACAAGCAACAGAATGACAAATATCCAAAAGCACAAGTCTTCAATCCTAATATTAAGTCCTACATGAAATTCACAAGTTTATTCAAAAACGGGTTTTACTACTTTTTTTTTCTTGGACAGAAGCAGGGCAAAACTGCCCTGTTTGGACAGCTTATTTAGTGCTTATAGGAAATTCATAAAATTCCACAAAAATGATATTTGAAAACTTCACCAACTGAACTTAATTATCCCAAAATTTCAACAGATTTGGAGCAGAAATGAGCAAATGAAAAATCCACAAAGCTTGGTAAAAACCATGTTTTCCAATTTTGACTAATGTGAGACAGATTTGGTTAACAGCATACAAACTCAAAACGGCTTGATAAAACTAATAACTCTGATAGATATTGCTCTAAAACAAGTGACTAAGCCTAGAAAACTCAAGTATGACAATCCTAAATGACTAAGACTCTAAAAATAGGCATAAACCAAACACTCCTTAAAACTACCAAAGTGCATATCAAACGAAGAAGCTGAAAAAGACTTATTAGAAATTAACCATTACCATTAAACTCAACATTTTAACACCTTAAAACCAGAATCTAACCAAAAACCAGTTTGACTTTCGAATTTTTGACCACAGTTGACTTTTGTTGACTTTTCTTCAAAATGAAATTAGAACCTTAGGAACCTCTTAATACTTCTTTAATTAACTTCAATAAGCTCATAAGAGATTATTTCAACAACTATTTCAGATTATAACATTAAAATCAAGCAAGAACACTTTTGGCGGGAAAATTAGTTTAGACTAAAAACTTGGAATTAATGATTAAAAACACTTGAAATATGATTAATATGGTTCATACAATACATAATTAACAAAACCCAGCACTATTTTTGCATAAAACTTAAAATAGAATTACAAGTTACACTACGAATTGGTCTAAAAAACTGTCTGTCTTCAATCCCTTTTATTAGTTATCAAAAAGCTTTTCTCTTCACTTCTAGCCCTTGGATTGGTTGAATTAATCTCAGCCCTTGATTTGTGATTTTTGCGCCAAAATATCTAAAGCCGGTGTTGGTTTGAGGATGGTGGTGAGGCAGTGGAAAGGTGGTGGTGGTGGGGATGAGGTGGAAGAGATGTCGATGGTGTAGAAACCGAGGAGGTGGAAGATGTCGATGAAGATGGTTTGGAGGAATCTTGTGGTTTCTTGTGTTTTTATTAAATATGGGAAGGGTTCAAAATGGGGGTTCAGTGAGATTTAGACTAGCTTTCGAGGTTAACGGTCCAAGGTTCAAAAGCTTGGGCTTGGGCTTATGTTTGGGCTTGGGTTTATTATTTTTGGGTTAATAACATAAGGGTCCGGTTGGTTTGTGGTTTAATAACAAGGACCATTTTGTAATTCTGAATTTTGAAGAAGTACGAACCCGATATTCAAAGTAGAGGGACCATTTTTGTAAATTTTCAAAACTTTCACCAAAGGATTAAATATGAAAGGACATTTGGTGACTTTTCTTAAAAAACAAATGCTCAGGGACTGATTTTGACAATTTTCAAAGTTGAGGGACCAAAGTTGTAAATATGCAATTTTAACTTCAAAGGACTATTTCTAACAACTTGTGAATCCCCAAGGACCTTTAATGATATTTTACAAGTTTTGAATTACCAGGGGCTAGTTTTGACAACTTTTGAAACTTGAGGGACTAAAACTGCCAATTTATGAAAGTTTAGGGACTAAAACTGTACATTTTGTAAACTTTGTTGTTTTTCATCAGTTTTCAATCCTTTTGCAATTGTAACACATAAAAACACATTTTCATGATATTTGTAACATTTATATAGTCATTTGTGTGTTTTTGGTCGTTTATGTGGGTTTAAATAATATAAAATATATGTGTATTTAGCCACATATCAAATCCCCCACACTAAACTATTGCTAGTCCCTAGCAATCTTTTATGAAAAATTAATGGATTTCATCTCTTTTCAAAGTCATTACTCTGGAGTAGCCAATTGTTTGATTCAAGTAAGAACCTTGGTACAATGATAACCGAATGATTTTGAGCAAATCACCGACTTTCATGATTTTGATTGTCTTTACGAAGCCGTTTGCTACGGACTAATAACTCTTAACTAATTAAAGATATGGGTAGTTGATTACCATACAATTTTAGGCAAATTGTAAGCCATAAGCGGTTTGAGAAATCTTTACCAAAGCCGTTTGCTCTGGATTAGCCAATCCTTATGTGGGTTAGACATGGTGGGTGATTACCATTTGTTGTGTTTAGTACATAGTATTTCCACTATTTTTTTAATTTGGCCATTTGGGAAAAAAAAAGACTAAAAGGGTACATTTATGATCAAATTCGCGAATTTCCCCAGCTTAGAAATGAATATTGTCCTCGATATTCAAAGTCCAACTATTATCTTGAATCCTTGAGCGTAAAAGATAACATTACTAGTTAAGTGTAGAAACACAACAATTATTCTCTTTTTGAATTACAGGGGCTAGTTTTGACAACTTTTGAAACTTGGGGACTAAAGCGCCAATTTATGAAAGTTAAGGATTTGGCGTAAATTTTGTAAACCTTGTTGTTTTCATCAGTTTTCAATCCTTTTGCAATTGTAACACATAAAAACACATTTTCATGATATTTGTAACATTTATATAGTCATTTGTGTGTTTTTGGTCGTTTATGTGGGTTTAAATAATATAAAATATATGTGTATTTAGACACATATCAATACGACCCGTTAAGGTTGTATCAGGATAGGGCACCACTTCAAGTGGGCGCGGGCTCCTTAAGAATTACGGTTAGGAAAGAGAATTGTTTTTATTTGAAGCGATGATTATTGTTCTCAATATAATAGTTGGTGCTTATAACCTTACAATGATGACCATAACCTAATAATGATAGCGGGCTTAGCCTACGACAAACATGACCTAACATGACAAATAAAGATAACAGCCCACTTGGGTCGTCCTCCTCTTCAACAGCCAGACGTATCATTCCCACCCTTCAAAAATCACCTTGTCCTCAAGGTGTTATTTTGAACGGTCGTGATTCGGATCCCATGTTCTTCGTTGAATCCTTTGATGACACCAATTACATGTAATAGACACGAAATTGTTTTGCGAGTTCTTCCATAATTGATTCAACATCGATCAACTCCTCATCAGGTTGGACTACTTCTAATCTACTATCGAAGTTAGCTTGATCCCCAACAGTAGCTTCGAACCCGTTCAACTGATCTGACGTGAACTCAAACGATAGCTGATAACATCAAATAGTCCTGAATATTAAGTATCAATTTGATGCTCGTTATTTATATCATTTATATGGATTTACGCTTGTTTTTCATTGTTTTCCACTTTCAGGTAAATTATGAGCATTGGAGCTAAAGAGACGCGGAAATGGAAACATTACTAAAGATTTATGACAATATGCCTATTTTGAAAAGTTACGGCGTAACTCGTCTCTCACATTCGCCGTAACTATTCGTGACCCGAGTCCAACTTATCAAGAGGTTACGCGTAACTCTTCCCAAAGGTTACGATGTAACTCCATTAGGTCAAGAGGTTCCACGCCGCCGATACTTACGCCAGTAACTCTTGCATCACTTACGACGTATCGAGTTTATTGAAGACTACGGCGTAACCACTTATAAGGTTACGCCGTAACTAGCGGATCTAGTGCATTTACCAAGAAATAGAAGGTTCTGACGTAACTCCTCTATTAGTTACGTAGTAACCGGACACAGCCTATAAATACCCTATGAATTCCGACATTTCAAAGCATCCCATTCCACACACAACACTGAGAGCGTGGTAAAAGCTCAAGGCATGTCTAGGGGAGCATACGAATGTTTCAAGGAGAAGTCACACCATTATGATAAGCTTTAGCGTTTATTATTTCTTTACTTTCAATTCATGTATTTCGTTACCTTTGAATATTGAATTAATTTGCATGATTAATATGAGCGGATAAGCACCCTTTGGTTCTAGCCTAGTTATGATTCCTTAATTGTTTTGTTTGCGTTTACATTTACTTCCGTATAATTATTTCTAAGTGTATGCATGCATAGTTCTTTGGTAGTCACCTTTGGTTCGGTAATTTTGAATGGCGATAGAGGCCAATTGCCTAGGAGATATGACCAGCTGACCCTAGGTGAAGCGGATTTGAGACAGGAAGGGTAAGATATGACCAATGGCGACCCTTTCTACTTGTGCGATTTGACCAATGATCACCTATCGTTTGAATGAACTTAAGAATTGGGGTGTAGTGTCTAAGTTACTAACGATCGGCACTCACTATTTAGAATCTAGCATGTAGCGGTACTTAATGACTCGGCAGGGGACCGACAACAAGACTTATGACGATCTTTGATTTCTCTGTGGTGGCATCTTTCTTTGATAGGTTAGAGCGAATTGACCAAATGCTTTCCTCTGAATTTGACCCCACGAAGTAATTGGAAGTAGGTAGCGTGGACATGACTAGCTAGGAGGATTGACTAGGTTAGCACCACTATTCCTCTATTGATTTCCCTTTACGATTTATACGCTTTTATATTACGCATTAGTAGTTTAATTACTTAAATCGATCAAAACCATTATTATTACGTGACAATTAGACTTAGTAATAATCCAACACACATAGCTCTTGGGACGACCTAGGCTTTACCATTTACTACACTACACACGACCGGGTACACTACCCGTTAGTGCATTAGGGTAGACCATAGGTATAGCGAGACACTATAAATATTAAGACATGATCAGTAAAACCTGCATCAATAGGAATATACGTGCAAGTGAAAAATCTAACTAATGATTTTTTTTTAATGAGATATAATGTCCAAAGTATCATCCCACGAAAACTCTGGTTTCATATCAGTTGACAGTTCACCCTCAATCTTTGTAGGATCTATGGCTGACATAAGAGTTAACTTTTCTGGTTTCATATCAGTTGACAGTAACACCAAGACCTTGCCTGTACATTGCAGGTCCAACCCTTTCTTCCTCAACCAAGACTCGAAAGCTAAGTACTTCTACTTAGTGGCAAGATTTCGGTAAGGCTTGGACTAGATCAAAGAACCAAAAGATACAACAAACCCCCGGGTACTAGAGTTTATAAGTTTCACTTCTTCTATTCCTTCAATATTGATTCAATCCTGAGCTCTTTTCTAGTCGGTATCTTTACGACCTTCTTTCTCAATCTTCAATGTATTATTGACGGTTTGAGCTAATCTTTTAGGTGGTCCTCTTAAAGTTGCTGATATATCAGGATCGGAACCCATCTCGACAAACCCCTTATCTATGTTTTCATATGGGTGTGACTCTGCTAAACTAGCTTCTTGTAACTTTAAAACCTCACCATTGTCCATCTCGAATGCCATATTTACACCTTCATAACTCTTCTTATCCTCAATCTCAGAGTTTGATTTATTTTCATCTCTAGAATTTTGATCCACGAAGATAATTGGCTTTTGCAAGAGTGAAACATCCATTTGGCTTTCACTCAAACTCTCTTCAGTGCTAACAAGTTCTTTTACATCTTCCTTTTCCATAAATGGCGCAGGTTTCCTAACCATGGTGATACAACCCGAATGTTTCTGCGTGAACAAACCTGTGATGATGTCGTTTGTTTTGACGGCTGAGGGTGACCATTGGTCTTCCAAACGAGCCTCGGTAATGCATACCAAGGAAACGTCGCCTAGCGTAGGAGGTCTTGACACTAGGAGTTCAGGTTATGCGCAGGTTTAAGACCGAGATATAAAATGAGATAAGTAAATTTTCGGAGATATTCATTTACTCGATACATAAGCTTCTCAAACTCGCTTTGATATTGTGCAACCGTTCATGTTTGTAGTTTTGATAGTGCCCTTGAGGATCTTCATATTCGCATGGCCCAAAAGCGGTTTCGCACACTCTCAAAAAGCCATCCCAAGTTGTGATTAAATTGTTACGCATCATCCATGAAACCACTCGCTTACGTCTCCTTGAGATTACAAGCCACCTTTGCGTAGTATTGCTGAACCGATGTGTTCAAAAGAGTAAAGTACTTGGTGATTGAGAAGATCCAACTATCGGGACCGGTCCCAAAAAACTTTGGCACGTCCAACTGCATGGATCGTGGTAACTGTGATCCTTGATCACGGTCTCCCCTATAATGAGCTGGAGTAGTCCCAGAGTAGCTTGCAATTGACACGTAATGCATCAAATTGTCCACAGAAACACCGCGGCTTGTTCTTTGTGCGGCGGGTGTGATGCATCGGCGTGTAACCGAACAATGTTTTCCTCCATGAGATCGATGAAAGCAATGAAGCGATTACACGATTAATAATGAGCGATTACTCGTCTGACGGTAAGTTCCGTAATGAGCGATAACGATGTACAATTTTTTTCTTTTTTTTTCTCTCTCTCTCAATGAAAGCACCAATTGATACGACCCGCTAAGGTTGTATTAGGATAGGGCACCACTTCAAGCGGGCGCGGGCTCCTTAAGAATTAGGGTTAGGAAAAAAGAATTGTTTTTTATTTGAAACGATGATTAGTGTTCACATTATAATAGTTCGGTAATTATAACCTCACAATGATGACACTTAACCTAATAATGATAACAGACTTAGCCTACGACAAACATGACCTAACATGACAAATAAAGATAACTTAGCCCATTTGGGTCGTCCCTCCTCTTCAATAGCAGGCGTATCACGTGGCCTTCTAAGGTCATTAAAGGGCCTTCAGAGAAGCCAACAATTATAGTTAAGTATAAGGGAGAAGATAAACAATATGCACCTGAAGAATTATCTGATATGGTTCTCAAGAAGATGAAGGAGGCTGCAGAAGAGTATATTGGAACAAAGGTAATAGATGTTGTGATCACTGTTCCTGCTTATTTTAACAACCAACAGCTAAAGGTAACAAAGGAAGCGGGAACTATTACGGGCCTCAATGTGTTGCGTTTGTTAAATGAGCCTACATCTGCTGCAATCGCATATGGTGTGGACAATTTCGGTGACAAACAATGGGACAAGGATTTTAGCCTTTTAATGTCTTGTATGTTAATAAACTATGTTAGTTTTATGTTTTTAGGTAATGGGGGAACTTAAAAGAGAAGTGAATTTGTGAATGCCTAACTGAACGTTCAAGATTGGATTCAGAAGCTGAGGCGACCGGAAGGGAGGCGAGCGAAGTGAGGCCACTCCTCTGCCAAAAAGGGGCGTAGACATTGGGTTGGGTCATGTTGATCCAAACACCCCTTTAGTTTATTTGGTAGTTATTTTCGTTATGCCTTTTAGTTTGGCAGTTAGGAAAACAGTTATGGATTGAATCGACATGATGGTTCACCATCATACTTGTGTCGTTTCATCATATTATGCGCTCTTAAGCTTAACTGATTTCTAATTAATATACACTTGGGCTTCTTATCACTATGCCATAATTCATAATTATCTTAACATAAGTCAAATAAAGTATGCCATTAGTAAAAACCGACCATAGCTCAATTGGTCACCGGCTCGAACCAGTTGGTCGGACTTTTTACAATATTATTTTCTATACTTTTATGTAATGAGAATATCTGGACTAAAATAATACGTAATTAAATAACTTTTAGAAATTAATACTGTATTTATTTTTGGATAGAGATTCTCTCATGTTCATTTAAACATCAGAGGTAATGCTATGCTTCTTGTGATTGTACTTTCATTTTAAATAATGACAGTGTACAATCACAAAAAACATAAAATTACCATGTTAAAATAATCATCCTCTTTTTTTTGTACTCCTTTTTACATTTTTTTATACGCACCTAAAGATAAGATTAGTGACACCTTTAATAAGCTTAATCAAAACATTATATATACTTTGACAACAACAACAACAAACCCAATCCCGCCTAGGCAGGGTATGGGGGAGGTAAAATGTAGACAGATCCTACCCCTACACACGGGTAAACCCATGTGTAGAGAGACTGCTTCCAACGAGACCTCCGGCAAGTGCATGTGTGCTAGTGTGAAAGGATAGATATAGCATACGACCAAATATAAAAGGCAGAAGCGAAGTAAAGAAAGCAAGCAAACAGGGCATACATGACAAGAACCACACATACAGGAAAAAGAACCACACACAAGCACAGCAAAAAAAAAAAAAAAAAAAAAAAAAAACGCAACAGAAATAAAACCAAAAGCCCAGGCACACCAAAAGCAGTCCAACAAAAGAGGGCAACACATAGCAAAGCGAGGAAGCACACAAGGCAAAAAGCTAATGTAAAAAAACACGTAGCACCAAAACCAAACGCAAGGGGCAAGACAAAGCAGGCAAAACCTAAGGGGGCAACAACAGAGCAACGCAAACCACGCATGGGGCCTAAGACTACAGCAAGGCAAAAGAGAGTCTACAAAACAAAACACGCAAGGAGGCAAAGGGGCACCTAAAGCCAAGCACCTAGCACCACTACCCGCAAACGATTGAGCACTAGCACCACTACCCATGATCCTAATTCTATCCCTCCACCCCTTCCTATCTGAGATCATGTCCTCGGTCAAACTAAGCTCCGTCATGTCAAACTTAAGTCTATCCTCCCACCTGATATTGAGCTCCTCAAAAAAAGTTTAGCAGAACAGCCGTACAATAAGTACCACATTTATGAAGAATGTGAGCAAAAAGAATCTTTGTCTAGTGAATCGAAACCAGTTCAAATAGTTTTGGGGAAATTGTTGTGTGTGGGAATGAAGGAAGAGAGGGTTTATATAGGGGGTGGGGAATGGGTGTGATTGGTGGAATTGCTGACGTGGAATGATTTTGGGGCGTTGGATTCTGATCCGTGGGAGTTGGGTTTGGCCAATGGGAAAGTGACACGTGGACAGATGGATAAAAGTAAGTTTTACAACCATGCTTTAACTGTTTCTTAAATTGAATGAAATGCAGTTGTGATTAGTTATTGCACCCAAAGTGTTTGATAAAATGAATTTAGTTATTTTTCGTACTTCATATACATTTAAACTAGTGGCCTAGTGGTTAGGCATATGAATGTACTAACAAGAAGAACTCTCACGTTCAAACCTCCCTAGGTAGTCATCTTCGGGGTTGCCAAGGAAGGGGTTTAAAATGGTTATAAGGCATACTCTAGTTAGGCCGTGTAAATCTTACTCAAAGACTCGCCTCTTGGTAACATGCTATTGGATGATTACTTAAAGTCTTAGCATACTATTGGATTATGGTGATGTTTAAGAAATATGGGCGTATTAGCTTAACTATGAGTATAGATGAGAGGAAGAACATTAGTTGTGAAAGCTTATTGAGCTAATAGATCATAAGACCATAACGAGTGTTTTTATAGCTTATTTTCGGGCTTGTGAGCTTATTTTTCATAGACATTTTTTTTCTTTCATTTTTTGCGATTATAGGCCACAATAAGCTCATAAGTCATAAAAAAGCGTGAAAAGGGCTTGTGAAAAGTTAGGCATACAAGTTAAGCTAATAAACCCAAAACTAAGCTAAAACAAACACCTATTTATATTCTTTTGCTATTTATTGTTTCAAGACCTTACATTATGACTCTGTATGCAGTTGAAACATACTGAGAAACGAAATCATTGACATTGACAGTAATGGCCGAGCTAAGCGAGTCTCGTTTGTCTAGTTGTACTAGAAGTACTAGCCTTGTATGGAGTATACAAAACCGCTACAACAATTAATGATCCTGCTCGGCTCCCATTCCGTAGAATATGGTGCCAATCATTCCCATCACTAGATGTATCGAATTTAGCGAAGATGATCATGCGGGTACAAGCGAACTAGTGCAAGTTTGGTTCAATGGAAAACCGCATAACCCCATGTTTGCTAAATAGGATGTCTCCAGCGTCGGCGGGATCTGTTGGGATTTTCCTTCCAATTGATTGTATGACAAATTAAAAGCAGAAGGAAGGAAGGGTGGTGAGCCGGATGGGATTTCTCCGGTTATTCTCGTTTGACGACATGTCCAATGCCTACGAGAAGATACGAGGGCTTTGAGTTGCCAATTGTTTACGGTATCACCCACGAAAAGCAGTTATTTGATATATCAATGCTTGTGAAGAGTGTCGAGTTTTGACTAGCTCCAACTCGAATCCTTTGGTATGACATCACCGAGAATCTTGATAGTACCACCACTAAATTCTAACATTATAAAGGCGAGTTGCTTCGTACTAGTTCTATTCAACATTCATCATAGCTCCCAATTGGTGAAAATTATGGTGGGACCACCCCATTAAAGTTATTGTGAGCTATGTCTAAATCTGAAGATTTGACCCGTTATGTCGGCCTTCACGCAATGAGCGGATCCATGGAACTGTTTGATCGGAGAACAAGAACATGCAAGTTGGTATTGTTGCCCAAAGAACATGGATAAGTATCATTTATCTTGTTGTTCCCAAGGTTTAACACTTGTAGCATTACGCAATTGACAAGAGATTGGAATCTTCCCTTCAAGAGTTTCCATGCGGGTCTAGAGTGTTCAAGCTCTGAGTTGTTGGAAATGTTCCTCGATTTGACCCTCGGACCATTGTTTGCCAAGTTCGATTCCCGAGATCATTACCAATTCAATCAAACACCGTGGTATCCTTCGGTTAAATGATTGTTTGACAAATCAGGGCGTCTAGGTAAATAGCATTGCATAAGGTGAGGTTTCTCCAATGCTTTACGTGAGTGATGAGTTGAAAAGATTGTGCGAATAGTCGGCGAGGCTAGCTCTTCTACGGTAGTATTGGAATCGCCCCACTAAGGCGATTGGAATGCAAGTCGATGATTTTAAGATCATGAAAATTGTAGGGCTCTTGGAGGAAGTTTAGTTGTTATGGGAAAGGTTCGGATATGACAGGTTGTCCATTCCATGTTCCATATCAATTTGGTATTTCTCCTTGAATTTTGTTGTAGATCGGGGAACTTTTGGAGATTGCACGGCCAAATGCAACGAAATTAAGTTTGGAAGGTGAGACATGATAGAGTATTCTTTGCTTGTTATGATTGAAAACTTGTTATATGAAGATCAAGAGCCATTAGGTTCACGAGGCCTGAAAATCTTTAGTTTCAATTACACCACTCGGGTTGTTTGATGAAAGTGAGAGGTGAACAAGTTGTCCAAGTTCAAAAATGACACAGAATTTCACCTTTCAATTTGTTCTTGCTTAAATCAAACAATTCCAATAATGGTATGGACGAGTTTGAAAGCGTAGAGCGGACCATCAAAATTGTTGGAAGATGTTGGGCGTTGGATTGTGATCCGTGGGAGTTGGGTTTGGCCAATGGGAGAGTGGCATCATTACGAGGCTTTAACCCAAATGGTAATCCAAACTTGCATCCAAAGTGTTTGATGATATGCCTCAATCAATGTAACAATGAATATAAGAGGAAGAGTTAATTACATAATTGGTCCTTAAGATTTACCGATCTTGCAGAGAATATTCTTGTGTTTTTTTTTAACGGGTCATGTCTTCGTGGTTTTGATTTATTACGGGTTTGGTCCTTTTATCAATAATTCTCTTAGTTGACCGTTAACTTGAAATATATTTTTGACTTTTCACATGTTTTGGAAAACCACAAGGACGATTTATGTAACTAACAAAAAATAAACGAAAAACTGTTAAAAAAAACTTTAAAAAAAACATTTAAATTCTTTTTTTTTATTATACTTAAATTTGGGCTTATGTATAATGTGAGGGCCTAAGAAACTTTTTTATTTTTTAACTATTATACTTAAATTTTGGGCTTATGTATAACATGAGGGCCTCAATTTTTTTTTATTAACAGTTAAAAAAATTTCTAAAAAAAATTATTATACTTAAATTTTTGGCTTAAAAATTAAGTATAATAAACTTTTTAAAAAATGAAAAATAAAAAAATTAGGCCCTCTGGCAGTGAAGGCTTATTTTTTTTTGCTAATGTACAACGTGAAGGTTACAAAAATTTATTAATACTTAAAAAACTTTTTAATGCGTATTTTGTACGATTTTTGTATATTTTCATCCATTTTTATACGTTTTAAATACGTTTTATCGTTTTATCAATTTTATACGCTTCTTATACGTTTTATACGCTTTCGTCTTTATGCTTGCCGGTTCTCATCTCTTGCTCCATTTTCTTTTATTCTTCACCCTTTTGACACTTGCAGGAGGTCTCTTGAGGCGGTCTCTCTACTCCCGAATTTATCTTGGGGCATGGGTAGGATCTGTCTACATTTTACCTCCCTCATACCTCGCCCCGGCGGGATTGGGTATGTTGTTGTTGTTGTTGTTGAGTTTTTTAAGTATTAAAAAAAATTAAGCGTATAAAAAAACTAATTTTAATGCGTATAAATTTTTTTTAAGCGTATAAAAGCTATTTAATCAATTTTTTAAGCCCTCACATTATACATAAGCCCAAATTTAACTATAATAAATATTATATATATATATATATATATATATATATATATATATATATATATATATATATATATATATATATATATATATATATATATATATATAGAGTTAAGATCAAATAAGAAGAAAATTAAAATGAGAATGATAAGAAGAAAGCATAGCGCATTTAGGATGCACCTACTAAAATGGATGCATCTCCTAAAATCTCACTTATTTGAAATGTGTGGTAGAAATTCTTCTTATTCTTCTTATTTTAGTTTTTCTTCTTCGGATCCCTTCCCTATATATATATATATATATATATATATATATATATATATATATATATATATATATATATATATATATATATATATATATATATATATATATATATATATATATATATATATATATATATATATATATTTGTTAGTTACATAAATCGTCCTTGTGGTTTGTCAAAACATGTGGAAAGTCAAAATACCCTTCAAGTTAACGGTCAACTAACAGAATTATTGGTCAAAGACCAAACCCATAATAAATCAAAACCACTAAGACATGACCCGTCAAAAAAAACACAGGGACATTCTCTACAAGATTCGGTAAACCTTAAGGACCCATTATGTAATTAACGAAATATGCGTCTATGAAAATGAAAATGAGCCTCACTAGTGGTTCCCAGGGAAAACGCTATTCGTTTAACTCTGGTTAGGCCGTATACATCTTAGTCAAAGATTCGCCCTTCCCAGAGGGAAAACGCTATCCGTTTAACTTAATAGTAACATGTTGAACTGATTACTTAAAGTCCAAAAAACCGCATTTTTAGTATGACTTATCAGCGTGGATTATGGTGATGTTTAAGAAATATGGCAGTATTAGATTAACATAAGTTATGAGAACAGATGAGAGGCACAACGTTAATGTGAAGCTTAATAAGCTAACATATTATAGATGAAACCTTGGTGGGTGTTTTTTAAGGCTTATTTTCTGGCTTTATGACCTAAATTTTTTTAGCTCATTTTCATGGACACATATTTCGTCTTATATTCCAGTTTTAAGTCATAATAAGCTCATAAGTAAAGAAAAGTAACTGTAAATATGAGCTTATGGAAAATAAGCTAAAACAAATACCCTCGTTAATATTCTTTTGCTATTTATTGCTTCAAGACTTTACATTATGACTCAATAAACAAACTGAAACATACAGGAAATCGACATTGAAAGTAATGGCCCGAGCTAAACAGATCTCGTTTGTCTAGTTGTACTAGAAGTATTAGCCTTGTATAGAGTATACAAGACCGCTGCAACAATTAATGATCCTGCTCCAGCTCCCATTCCGTAGAAAAAGGCCTGCCAATCATTCCCATCACTAGATGCATCAGAACTTGGCGAAGATGATGGCACGCATACAACTGAACTAGTGCAAATTTGGTTCAATGAGAAACCACATAATCTCTTGTTTCCTAAATATGGTGCCTCCGAAAACGTTTGAAACTGGGAGCCTGTTGGGATTTTTCCTTCCAATTGATTGTATGACAAATTCAAAACAGAACGGAACGGAAGGCTAGTCAGCACAGATGGGATTTCTCCGGTTATTCTGTTTGACGACATGTCCAATGCTTCTAGCTGACTCAAAGTTCCAATAGATGGTGGGATCGAGCCAGTGAACTCATTATGTGATACATTGAGAAGATACAGGGCTTTGAGGTGGCCAATTGTTTCTGGTATTACACCTGAAAAACGGTTACATGATATATCAATGGTTGTGAAGAGTGTCAGGATTTTGACTAATTCCAACTCCATTCCTTTGAACGTGACTGTCACAGAATCTTGATAGTACCACCCACTAATTTCTGACACCACAAAGCTGAGTTGCTTCCTTTGAATGATACCTGAAAACTTTAAGCGAAACTTGAAGGTACTTAACAGCTTGTGATCTTGTTACATATCTAGCCGCATTACCTTCCTTCTTCTTTCCCTATAAAATTCAAATAATAAAAGATCAATTATACAACCTTTTCATTATAGTACAGTACAAAACATCAAATTAAGAAGGTATACAGATGAACTTTTTTTCTAGGCTCAGGTGCTTATTTGAAATCAGAAAAGCCAATAAGCTCAACTGTTATTGGCGTATGAGCTTATCCACATGAGCTAATGGACTTATATAATTAAGCTCAAGTTGATAAGCTCATAAGCCAATAAAAGTTGAGCTTATGAGTTTATCAAACTTGTATCCACTTTAGCTTATAAGCTTAAATAAGCCATAAGCTCATAAACACTAAAAACTGGGCTTATTCTCAGGGGTGTTTGTAATAGCTTATTTGAACGACTTACAGCTTATTGGGAGTTTAACAAGCTCATTTTTTGGGTCATGAGTTGAAAAGAAAAAACAAACAGAGCTTATGAAACTTGTAAGCTAATTTCATATGAAAATACAATTAGCCAATATCCCCAAAATCATAAGTCATGAACCCTAATTGTCAAAATACAAAATCACTAGCAATTGAATATACTTACTTGATTTGGATGATCTTAGGGTCAACAAAAGTCAACCTTGAACTAGTTATAGAATATCTGGTGGAGGTTTGGTCTCATGGCAATTTCAGTCCCTCTAGTTCTATTTTTAAGACACATTTAACTTTCAACACTTATACATAACTTGTTTGACTCATGTTCAAGACTAACCAAAGTTAAACAAGAGCTTCTATATGCTTATAAAATCAAACATAGTCATACAAATAATATAATATAATATAATATAATATAAAAGTACCTCATTTGATTTTGGGGAGTAACAAAGAATTACTTTAATTTAACGCCGATTCCATAAAGAACTAGCAGTTTTGCAAACTTACTAGAGGTATCAGTGAAGTGCAAACAATAGCGCTATGTCCTGTATTATTAATTTTAGTCTTAACAAGATTAAGGTTTTCTCTTGGTTTTTAGTGGTTCATTGTTCGATCTAAGGTGGCAGACAAGCTTTATCCTATACCAGACATATAAGTGAAGTGTGTTAGTATTATGTAATTATATTATGTATATGTATTTGTATTAGGCCCGTCTCTCTATGATCGGGCTCAAGCCCATGTAATCATAAGCTCATAAACACTAAAAACTAGCTTATTTGATCGACTTACAGCTTATCTCGAGTTTAACAAGCTCATAAGCTCATTTTTTGGGTTATGAGTTGAAAAGAAAAAACAAACAGAGCTTATGAAACTTGTAATTAGCTCAACCTATGAACTCAAATAAGCTAATTATAAGCTAATTTCATATGAAAATACAATTACCCGATATCCCCAAAATCATAACTCATGAACCCTAATTGTCAAAATACAAAATCACTAGCAATTTAATATACTTACTTGATGGGTAGGGTCAACAAAAGTCAACCTTGAACTAGTTATAGAATATCTGGTGGCAATTTCAGTCCCTCTAGTTCTATTTTTAGGACACATTTAACTTTCAACACTTATACATTACTTGCTTGACTCATGTTCAAGACTAACCATAGTTAAACAAGAGCTTCTATATGCTTATAAAATCAAACATAGTCATACAAATAATATAATATAAAAGTACCTCATTTGATTTTGGGGAAGAGAATTACTTTAATTTAACGCCGATTATAAGTGAGGGGCTTTTTTTTTTGTAGCCTTTGTAACACCCCAACCCGACAAGGGTAAAGATATCACAAATACGGTTTCATATCGAACCTTAAGTACTATACAATAGCGGAAGCCTTTACAAAACTTACAAAAGAAAATATAAATAACTTAATAATCAAAATAAATCTAAGAATCTCTATTTTCAAATCTTGCTCTCGGTTCTACTCTCAACCCGGATCGACTATCCCATAAGCTCATCTTGAATGCTTAACACCGCCGCAGGAAAAGAAAATGCGGTGAGCTTACAAAGTCCGGTGAAGATATAACAAAGCGAAAACTAAACAAAAGCAAATACGAAATGAAATAAAGCGAATAACGAAGTCACGGTGGAATGAGGACAATGAGTCATCGAGGATTACGGAAACACGTAAACACGAAGTCCGGAAGAACAAACAACAAATAAGAACAAACACATAGCATATTGATGACACAAATGAAACACATCATAATCAATGTGCAATTAATGAATCGGGCAATTTAAGTACATATAAGTCAAACGAAATACCAAAAGCTAGCGAAACAACTACTAAAAGTAAACATGTCCTTTACACAAGTCATTTAATCTACATTTAAAACACTTATCCAATATCGTAGCAATGGAACAATAGCGATCAAGCGTGGCGATCACACATACAAATAGAAAACACAGGGAAAACTATAACTAAATAAGCAAAAGACATAGCATAGCAATTAGCAAGTTATCAAGTCGATATCATAAGTTAAACCATTTCCCGGATCAAACTTTAGTGTAGATGAATTTAAACATGGCGGATCAAACATAAGCAAATCTGAACACCAACGGATAATCAAAGTTCACGAATTATCCGAACAATTATACATAATGAACTTACAAAACAATCAATTATACACTAGCATAATCATCATACGGATCAACAAGGTCACATAATGGTAAACTAACATATAATCGATGACAACATGCGAATCACATTTAAGCATATTAATCATATCCTAGCATGGCAAACAAGTAGTCACATAAACATGTCAAAGCATAAACACATTCAACAAACATATAATAATTCAAGTATGTAAATGGAAACATTGACAAATACGGAATCATAAGCGAATATCTAACACGAAATAACAGATCTGATTTAGTTATCTACCACGAGCCCATAACATATCATATCGAGTAACTTTCTTATTCGGAGGGTGACCTCGAATACCTTGTATAATATGAGGAGACCTCAATAACAAATGGAGTAACTAGCTCCCGAATTTGTGAAGACGCCAGATTGCACACGACATCATTCACAAGACAAATCATATCGGATAACGGATCGGATCTAGGATGCATCCATACGCCCAGCAGACGAGATAGTGGCCATACTATCAATAAAGAGATAACAAAAGGGACGTGGCGAGAACATCACTCTCGCCCTAGAGTCATGTCGGTGCATCATCGACACGGACATGGAACCCCATGACTAGTGAAATATTGGCTCGGTGTCAAACTAACTTAGGTCAAACAGTTGTCATAAATGACATAGATCATAATTCATCATAAAGGTCAACAGATATTTATATCGAGGTTTCATATCATAAAGTCCAAATCGGATATTTCATGGTTCACTAAGCGAAGTTTCGGATAAACAACGGATCAACAAATCGAGAAAGGGTTCATAACAAATGTTCGAAGTCAAAGGTTCATATCTCGGTCACATATCATGCATTCATAAGCGGAAGTTCATAATCAAATGTTCTAATCAAGTTCATAATCTTAAATTCAAATCGAGCATAGACAAGATTCAACATACGAGGTTCGGATAAACAGAGATTCACATAAGTAAGGGATCATCGCAATGGCATAGGAAATCCTAATAAGCATAAGAGATATGACAAAGGAAAGGAAATCATGAGAAACCTTTACTAAAAAGGTCGAATATCATACCTTAACGCAAATGAGAGAAAAGCAAGCGAATGTAAGAACACGAAGATACAACGTCGCGTCTCCTCCAACGAATCTACACGGATTATGATTTATTTAATACTTATTAGCATCATTAAAGTTATAACGGATTAATCGCATTTACCTTCTTATAGTTGTAAGTATATTCTCATTTTAGTGACGGACAGAATTACAACATTTTAGAGTCTTAATCATTAATTAGCCAAACTCATGGTTTACACATGATAAATGGTAAACTTAAGGGTTTAATATGACAAATATCTTATTTGAGGGCTTATATGATCATTATTCAAAGTATAGGGTTCATATTGTATATATCTTAAAAGTAGGATTTAAATTGTAATTAAACCTTTCAGGTCTTATTTTACGTCCCAAACTTTCATGCACGTTTAAATGAAAGAACATATGTTCACATGAATAACGAACCAACACACACAGCTTTTAACCCTAGTCGACTACTATTTATGACCTAGGGTTTTTCCCAAACTTTTAGTACCATGATAACGAGCATTTGATTAACACGTTACGGATTTTAATGACTAATCTTGTTGAGCTAGATACATGAGAGAAACCGAACAGACAAGAACCAAAACCCATGCATGCATTTACATAAATAACTCACACCACATTGACTTATTTAAATCGTTTTAACGAGACTAAAACTTACCCGTTTCCCGACTCACAAACCATTCGACACACAACATTAACCCTTAACCGTTCTCCAAAGTCGACCTAATGCTTCCCTAGATTCTAACCAAGTATACGTCGACTTCCAAAACTGTTGTTAACAAGGTTTTGACAATGCAAACCATGCATGCAAATCGACACACAAGCAATACGCAACAAAAGTTTAAAGTGTGGCGTACTCTATATGTCCTATAGCTTCTTAACGCAAACAAAGTTTCATGATCCATGTTCATTTCGTTTAACTTATAACGACACAACATATGTCCTAACAACTCATGCGTTATCTTATATACATATAGCATACATGTTTATGATTTTATGTGACACAACATATATGTTCTTGCTATCCAGTTTTGTACACAATTCGATACATATATATATATATATAAGCTTTCCGAATTCGAATGCAATAACAAATACGATGTATACCCATACATATATGGTGCGGCTACAACTCACACAACCTTTTTAACGCAAAACCTCGATTTATTTGTTCGTTTCGTTAATATGCTTCACGGGTATAAAGTGTTCATAATTTGTATGCAAAAGTTGAGACGACAAGGGAGTCGCTTACCTTAGCGAGACTCGGAGTAAAACACCAAGCACCACCACGTCCCACGCTGCAGTCGAACGGAAGAAAAGAAAGAAAAGGAGGTCGAAGCTTTTTGGTGTCGAGACTCTTTAAAACTAGGGTTTCAATTATGAGATATGTGTGGTATATATATAGTCGACCCATGGTGGGTTTTATGTGAGAATCGGTTTACAAGAACCGACTTACATTGGGTTATGGTGTCCATCGGCCCAAACGAAAAAGAAACACAGCCGGCCCATGGCTTATGGGTTCCGATCGGCTCCAACAAGAAAAATCAAACGAAACTCATAATGGGCTTAAGTGTGTACTCGGCTTGCAAAAGAAAACGAGACCCAAAGTTTATACGCGTGACTTTATTTTCGTCGTACCAATGTCGATACTTTTATATACACGTTAGGTTTTCCAAACAAATATAAGTTAGGTTTTAATTTCCATTGATGAGCGTTAATTATATTTTACGTATTTTATAATCTGGACTATTTTAAGGGTAAAATAGTCTTTTAACGCGTTTTATATTTTTAGGGTTTTACAACCTCACTCCATATCTTTCATCCTCGGTCCTCTGCCCACTTGTCATTTTCTTTTCTTTTTACTCTTTGTTTGATTCTTGTCATATATATAATGTTGCATTTACACCATTTTTTGTAGGTTTTGCTTTTTTAGTTTGGATATCATAAGTAGTGGTGGTGATAGCTTGATGTATCTTTCTAGATGAAAAATGAATCAATAATGACAAAAAAAACCTATGTCAACGAGCGGAATAATGACAAAAAAAACCTATGTCAACGAGCGGTATGTGCAATATTTGTACTCGTTTTGTACGTAGTTGTGTTTATATGCATATGTGGGTTTGTTGTGTGCTTGTTTTTTTTTCTGTTTTTGATGATGCACAGAATTGGAGTTGAATACAATAATGGAGAAAGAGAGGATGTGAGAAGATGGGGAAAGAGCAGGTTAGAACGTTAGTGAAAGCATGAGATGAAAAAGTGTGAAAATTGGGTGGGCTTTAATAACAAGAGGTTTAACGACTAAAACTCATTTAGTATTTGTTGATATAGGCTTTTGGGTCATTTCATTTTTTTGATATATCTGTTTGTGTTGGTCAATTGGTGGTAGCGTGGTTACTTCGTTTTATTATCTTTAACAATAAACAAAAAGTCTCATCAATTGTTCCTCTTTTTAGCTTCCCATTTTGCAGCTTTTTTTTTTATTTTTTATTATTTTTTTTTAATTTTTTGGCAAAGTGATTAAAACTTCACTCTCTCCACAAAGAAGTTATGGAAAAGCAAAGGAAACAAAATTGCAGAGTATGGAAATGTACTTGAGAAATGTGATGGGATAAGCAAAGAAAAAGCGAGTAATGCAAAGTATGGAATCTTGACATCTTGTACAAAAAGAATGGTGATTTCTTGTCAACATAGAGATCTTTAAAATATGTGACGGTGATTAGTCAACATGGAGATCTTTAAAGCGATGTGCAAAGTATAGACATGTTGACTAGCTGTAGGGTGACTTTTGGTAGACAATGATAATTTTCTTAATTACATTTTATTTTTATATTGTATCTTGATTTGTCTTTTTAGTATGAAGATATTTTCGAAGAAATACAAAGGTATGTATTTTCCCGTGTCGTTTTCCAACGAGGATGAATGAGTTTAACAACTCACGTCGCATGATTCGGGATTCGAATGGGTAAAAAGGATTTTAGTGATTTCTAAACTACGGGCAAGGAAAAGTAAAGGGATTCAATTAAAAGTACTAAACCTATGGTGCAAACAAGGAATTAAAACTAAATATGCAATATAGAACTAAAAACGCGAATAACGTAATTATAAAAACGTGAATTAAAATGCAAACTACACTATTTTAATCCATAAAAATGAACTACTATTTTTCTACAGCTAAGAATGTGATTTGAAAGTTAAAACTAATTTTTTTGGTTTTTCTTGATTTATTTTGAATTAAAAACTAATTTTGTAATTTTAAAATAGATTTAAAATGCTAAAATTTATGAAAATTTGCAAGAAAATTACAAAAATATTTTTCAAAAATCTAATTTAACTAAAAAGAATTTTCAAAACTGGAATCACATTTTTCTGACTTTTTCTCTAATTATTATGAATTTAAAACTATTTAAAACTGATTAAATTGCTAGAAAATACTATTTAATCTAAGAAAGATCTGGAAAAATATTTTTTATTACTTTTTGAATATTCTTAACCTAAGAAAATTGAAATTGTATTTTTCTGACCTCTTTCTAATTTATTTGGATTAAAAGCTAATTAAAAGCCTTAAAAATGAATTTAAATGCAAAAAATAGTAAAAGAGCATGAAAAAATATGAAAAATTCCAGAAACTTTTAAGATAATACTGTGAATCAGGGAAAAATGACAGAAACTACTTTTGAGAATAGGAGGTAAGATTTGGGCTAGACCTGATATGGAAAAGCTAGGGTAAATAAGCTAAAAGCTACTAGAAGGCATCCATAAGCTGTAACAACCAACAATAAACCTATTCTAACAAAAACTAACCTAATGCAATCATAAAAAAGCCTAATAAGTACAGGATCAAAGCACTTAGCACAAAATCAGATTCTAAAATGCTAATTCCAAACACTCCTAACCCATCCACTTTAAGCCTAAATTTAAGTGATTAAGAAAAATCCTAAAAATGAACTAAAAATACCTAGCTGTAGATCACCAACCAGAGAACTTAAATCTAGAATTTCAGCTAATAAGGATCAAGTATGAGGAAATGAGAATTCAAAAAACAAAAGCCTATTGGGATAAGAGTAACTGATGTAACAACAGTTAATGTGCAAAAAAGGGAAATCGCAGGCTAGAAATAAGCTACTTGGATAAAGCACTAAGAAACTATCTAAAGGCAAATATGTAAGCTACAATTAAATCTACAAATAGTCATAAGAAACAAGCAATATCTTCAAAGGATCAAGCAAATTAAGAGATGAGAAAATACTTATCTAAGTTGATGTGCAGGGCAGGAAACCACCAGATTACCATCTAAGAGCTACAAACAAACCTAGCTAGAGATTTTTTTAACTTTTTTCCTTTTACAATAAACTAAACCAACTATTGAACTAGTGATTTTTAATTTTTACTATTTTTTATAACAACTGAAATTTGCTTAAACTCACTTGTGAAAACTGAGAAAAATACTAAAGAGACTATTTGACAGAATTGGTAAATCACTTGAAAAAGCAATTCCTGACTAGAAAACTTAAAAACTATGGTTGACACAACATCTCAATAAGTTTGTAACATCACTTGCATCAACTCTCACTAAAGTACTAAATCAGAACTTATGAAAATAGCATAATCCAAACACCCCCTTAAGCTTCTAAATTAATTTTCAAAACTAGATTTTAAAGGAAAACTGATTAAAACTTCAAATGTGAATCAAATAACAATTAAACTCATCCTAAAAACTATTTCAAAACAGAATTGCATCAAAAATTCGTTTGACTTTTCAACTTTGAAACAGTTTGACTTTTGTTGACTATTATTGACTTTTTGAGAAAAATGATTTCAGGAATCGGTAAAAGTAAAGAAGAATTCATACAAGCTTATATGAGCTCATTTATCAATTAAGTGAACTAATGAAACAGTAACTTTGAATTAACAAGAGCTTGAAATTGAAAATGCAACTTTTCTATATCTATACTACTATATAAAACATTTAAGTTGTGGGCTTCACAAAAAATTAAGATAAGCAGCTCCAATCATTGAGTGACATGTGTCACTTCTCTAACTAAAAAATAACAAAAATGGAGGAGCTCTAACATAATAAATTAAAATAAAGAGCTCCAATAATGGGGTGACACATGTCACTTCTCAACTAATTAATCAACTTTATTTTTAAATTTAAATATCTTTTAATTTGTTTAATTTTTTTATGATCTAATTTCACCATATTTTTTAAAATTTTGTGCTCTTTAATTCAACATCCATTTTGATATATTTTTATGAGTTTTTAGTTTTACATTTTAGTAGGTTTATTTTATTTTGATTCAAATTTTATATAACTTTAACTTTTATTTCAATCAATACAAACTTAATTTATCAAAATCATTTACTTTTTGGGAAAGTGTTTGACAGGAAAGAGATTGTGAAGGTCTTTTATATGCGGGAATAATGATGTCAAGGGAAAGATACGAAAAACCCAAACAAACACATACAACTAACACATATACATTTGGAGTGTTGTGAAATGAATTCACTAAGCGGGTAGTGAATTGCTAGGAGAGTTGGGTTAGCAATTCATTTACTATATTTATTATATAACTATATTTATCGTCGCCGCTGTGCGCGGGTATCCAACTATATTAATAAAAGGATTTCTTACAGAACTTTAAAGAGAAATACAAACTGAATTAAACAGTAAATAACAGGAAATAGAATGGTAACAAAATCTCTAAGACAATGAGAAATTGGACAGAATTTTCTGTGGAATGATGGGGTTTTTATATCCTGATGCCTTGAGCTTTAGGTTGATCTTCAGAAGCTTCTTGAACCAAAATCTCCACCCTTGATTCACCCTTTGCATCATCCAATCTATCTCGGCCCTTGGATCAACTGGTGTGAGGTGTCAGGACCAATAGGAGAGCTCCAAATTGCCATGTTGGCGATCCTCAGTGTTGTCATACTCTGACATGTCAGAAACCGGTTATTTCTGATTTAGGCGCGCTTGGTTATAAGTTTATTTTTTTTATTTATAGTTTGACTTGGGGTGTGGTTATTTTGACTAGTGGGAGTGATTCGTTGTAAAAGGCTTAGGGTGGTGTGTGTATGGATAAAACTTACAATATCGATATAAAAAATAACCACAAGGAGTGATTTAAAATGGTTGGACCGGGTATGGACATGGGTGGGTTTTTGTTGGGCTTTAAGGCATAATGGACTTAGGACTAGGTTTAGAATACATGTAGTATTACAAGGACCATTTGGGTAAAATCTGAATTTCCAGGGACTGAACTTGTAATTTAGAAAATGTAATCCAAGGGCTAATCTTGTCATTCTTCAAATAACAAAGGACTGAATTTGCCAATTCTGATTCTCAAGGGTATTTTCTGTCAATTACTGAAAGTTGAGGGACTGATTCTGACACTTCTCCAAAGTTGATCATATCTTTCAGAAATCATCTTTTTAGCATGAAAATCTTCACAGATGCTCAATTCTGACCTTCCGGCTCAGCTTTAGCACTCTTTGTCTCTCGTGCTCGGGTTTTTGTCTGATTTTGCTATCTTTTGTGTGTTTTGACATATCCGTACCTGCACATGCATAAACTCAAGAAACCGTTAAATATTAGTAATAAATGGCTCTTTCTTGGTTACTTTGGGTCAGATTTAGTGAAGAAAAGATATGTGTTTTTGCACATATCAGGGAGTTAAACACTCAGTTCTCGAGTTGAAAAGGAAGAGGAAAGTAAAGAAAACGAAAAGTTTTTTGTGTTCTTGAGTCTTTTTTAAAGGAGGCAAGGGAAACGGAAAGGAAATAAAGAGGAAGATTTGATAAGTAAATCTTCCTCCCACTTTTGGGAGGAAAGGGAAAGGAAACGGAACTATATATTGTGTAAAGACTAATATACCCTTTTTAATACATTTGACATTAAAAATTAAAGGGTATATATGTAATTTGACCAATTTATTTTCTTTTTTCTCTCACTCAAGAACATGATTATGATTACTTTCCTTTTCCTTTCCTCTATCTCAAGAACATAACAACTAACACTTACTTTCCTTTTCCATTTCTTTTCCCTTCCCTATTCTTTTCCATTTCCCTTCCCTAAAAACTCGAGAACTGAGCGAAAAGGAGTTGACCGGGTTAATGGATATCTGACCGTGGGTTATTGAACGTGAGACTTGGGGACCATTTTTGTAATTTGTAAAACAATAAGGACCAATGGTGCATTTTATGAAATGTAAAGGGTGATTTTGGTATTTTTGGGTGAATGAGGGTGTTTTGTGTAATTATAGAAAGTGAAAGGTTTAAAGTGAAAACTCTCCGAATATGATCAGAACTCCGTAAAATATAACTTTGAGCATCCAAATCCATAAAATAGCATCCCCGGCATCGGCTTTTGCACTCTTCTTTATCTCATGCCCGGTTTTCTTCGGTTTTGGCTTTTATTTGTCTGTTTTGTCATATCTGTACCTGCACATGCAAAAACTCAAGAAACCAACAAATATTAGACATAAACGGCTCTTTCTTGGTTATTTTGGGTCTATTTTGGTAAAGAAATGGTATGTGTTTTAGCACATACCATATACTATGTGAGTTGTAAGCTACTTGGCTTATATAGTAACATTACTACTGCGTTACATGACATTTTAGCATGTTATCAAATTTTTGTAGCTATTTAAGTTTTCTATTTGTTTCATATGCTAGGGCGGCAAAAACTTTACTATATTACCTATAAAGTCGAGCAAAGCACATAAAATTATTATACTAGCCAAAACAACTTTATATAATACTAGCCTTTGTGGGTTGTGTGACTTTGTGTCCTATATGTGGTAAATAAAAAGAAGCTCGGTTTTCTTTTAGCAAGCCTAAAAAATGACACGTCATATCTGGAAGCAAGCCTAAAAATAACACATCATATTTCATTTCCTAACGAGTTTTGAATCGATGGATTACGGTGCAGTTAATAAACTGAATAGTGTGTCAATGTGTCACTCACTTTCAATTAGAAGTTCTTTTCAGAGTTTCAACAACAAATAAATAGCCATGCATCCTTTTAAAAATATTTTTAGTACCAAACTAACAATAAAACTATATCATAAGTCATACGAGTAACTAATATTGATATTGGCAATGTTATTAACTTATAGAGCATATTTTGTAAGTTTGATGGCCATGTAAATCAATGATGCATATAGATTACTAACTTATGTATCGGATATATAAAAGTTTAATTTAAAGAAGTTAATAACATGTCAAAGGAGTCCTTATATCAAGTCTTACTAAAATAGCATTAGCAATAAAACTAAATTTAACGGATAGCAATAACATTAGCATGGTCCTAATCTGTTTTTGTCAATATATGTGTTAATAAGTTTTTTTTCCCTTATACAAATGGGGATTATTGGCTTTGCAGGTCTTGAGATTTTTTTGTTGATCGAGGACTAAAAGATCGTTCGTTGAACACATGGCTCTAAATGAAAAACTTTAGCCACTGGACAATAAACAATTCCACTAATCAAATAAAACTAGTTATGGTTGTTTTTTGTCAGCCGCTAGATTCATCTACTTACAAGCGTTGATATGTTCCGTATGTATTGTATAAATCTTGTGAAATACTGTATTAGTTTCAACATGATCCACCATCATTGAAGTACTATCCATCTTTTTTGCGGTGATTCACATACATTTTCACTCTCTCATCTCGATAATAAAACACACGACCACCTCTAAAATTAACACATAAACCCTCTTGGGCCGTGCAAACGAATTTCCTAGTATGCTTATAAAATCATGGAGCAAGATCCTCTCAAGTTGTATTATACAACTTGAGTCAAGTTGTGTGATTATGAGCCATTGGATTTGATCTAATGGCTCAAATCTAAACAACTTCTTTTGATTTGAACCATTGGATCAAATCCAATGGCTCACGATGATCTAACTTGACTCAAGTTGTATCAACAACTTGAGAGGATCTTAGTTCTAAAATCAAACATAGTCATACAAATAATATAATATAATATAATATAAAAGTAGCTCATTTGATTTTGGGGTGTAACAGAGAATTACTTTAATTTCACGCCGATTCCATTAAGAGCTGGCAGTTTTACAAATTTACTAAATCTAAACTTGTCGAATTCGGGTTTTTCGATCACAACTAACACGACTGAAAAGAACTGTCACATCTGACAAGTTTGCAAAGTGTTGATCTTTATTTGCTTTTTTTTCCTATGGAACTCGTTCACTAAAGCTTGAAACCCCGGATCTAGCAACATTTGTTCATAACCTCACACGGTTACAAAATCTTTATCTTGATAATGTGAACATATCATCACAAAAGTTAGATTGGTGTTAGGGTTTATCATCCTCTTTGCCTAATATGGAAGTTTTAAGCTTGCTAAATTGCCACCTTTTAGGTCCTTTAGACTACACTTATGGGAAATTACAATCACTTTGTCTTACAATTTCTACTCGGAATTTGTTATTAGGCCTAAAGGCCATACGTCATCGGCTAGACGACTACACATCAAGGCATATGCAACGAACCTAAAATAAATCTCCACAACCTCCGTATCCTAACTCAAAATAAATCTACATAATCACATAGGTTGATCTCAACTGTCCATTTTTTGACCGCGATAGTAAACCTCACTTTCACTCTTGTTTTTAAAATTAAATATCTTATAAACCGTTAGTGCTAGGTGAAACTAATCACATCATTGCGAGAAATATAAAATTATCTTTTTATAACACGGTAACCACGCAAAGCAACGGGGGCAAGTAGTATATTTAGGGGTGATCTTTTTATTTTTATTTTTTTCTTTTT
Organism: Chrysanthemum lavandulifolium; assembly: GCA_022545495.1. NCBI lineage: Eukaryota > Viridiplantae > Streptophyta > Magnoliopsida > Asterales > Asteraceae > Chrysanthemum > Chrysanthemum lavandulifolium. The sequence goes on along the minus strand of CM040241.1, from coordinate 304,114,606 downwards.
GTAAACGATGTTTTTCGATAATAACTGATAGTCTGTGCTTGTGATGTGAGATGATGAAAAATGTTAATATGTAACATTATTATCTTCAAATTTAGAGTTATGAGTTCATATATAAATTTATTATAGTAATTATATCTTATTATTGTAACATCTAATTTAATGCTATTAAGTAATATGCAAATAGTGGATTTTAAAGTTTGGTTTAAAAATTAATAAATGTAGCAAGTTGTGTAAACATAAAAAGTTTAAGACTTCTATTTATAAGATCACCGGGTATAGTAGCGAGCCACCCTCGCCAATCCGAGGTGGAGCGATCGCCAAGTCCTTCGTCACTGCACCGGTTGTGCAGTTCGCCAAGACCTAAACCAAGTTTTTGGCGTGCGTGAGATTGGGAAATTTGCATATTTTTTACTTGCCTTTAAAAAAAAGTTTATACACTTCATTTTTTATACAACCACTTTTCACTATATATAAACCCCTTTTACACAACTATTTTTAGAGACAAACTAAAATCTTTCAATTTCATTCCTTTAATATATCACAAAAAATGTCTCAACACCCAAATCATCATTTCTTCAGTAACCTTCTCGGGATGTCGCGATATCCAAGCTCATCATCTCATCAAATCCCGCTACACCTTCATCTGCAAACTCAGTATTTTCCTCATCACAACATCACTTTGCTCTGTTTGGTAGCCCATATACTATGCCACCATACACAACCGAGCAGTATTATCTTCAATAACAACAACTACTTCAATAACAATTTCAACATTTTCAACAAAATCCGCCACAACTCTATCTACCACAACAAACACCACCACTACCACAAACTAAACAAGCACTACAAGAAACCCACGAAGGAAAACGCGAAAAAAGTCAAAAGACCCACAAAAAAAAGACAACCACCACTACCACCACAAATCCTGAAAAGGTAGTCACTCGTTAGATGCCCCAAGAGAAAGAATTATTAGTCACTTGTTATGTTGCGGTTTCCGAGGATAGCCAAGTCATAAATGACCAAGTTGAGCAATGTTTTTGGGGGAAGGTTCTTAATGAGATCATTCAATCTATTCGGAGATGATTCGATACCACGTCCTCCGGCAAACAGCGTCGAAAAAAACAAAATCAAAGACCACGTCAGGCACAACAATGAGTAACCCGCAAGATTTTGGGGAGTCTTTACAAATTGAATTTAGACTCAAATGGGAGGTCGCTCAAGATATGTACGCGGTGACTAAATCGAAGGATGGCACAATAATGAAGTTAGTAAAATGAATTTTATCGGCACTAGCACCGTGGGGTTACCGGAGGAGGATGCCTTCATCATTAACATGCAAAAGAAGAAATTCGAGCAAAATATAATAGAATGAACCGCAATTGGTAGTCTACGTTATTTTATTTTTATTTATTTTTTTTTTTTAATTTTTCGTATTGTAATTTTTATTTTTATTTTAATGAATGAAAAATTAGTTGGTTTGAAAAAAATGAAAAGGAAAATAAAATGGTGGGTTTCAAAAGTGGTGTTTGGCTTAAGTTAATTGGGGATGGTGCTTTTAAGTGCGTGAGTGAGAGGTAAGTGAAAAGTGAAAAAACGAAGGTGACGTTGAGGTGAGACTTTGGATTAAGTTACTCCACGGTGCTCTAAAAGTTCTAAATGCATTATAGATACTATATATATGGATATAAATATAGATATTGATAAAAATTAATATATTGATAAAATTTAATACTACTTTGACTACACTTTTTATATTTAGTTAAGAAAAATGTATTCTTAGTCTCTGTCACAATCAACCGTTTGTATATTCAATTTTAGAAAAGTGTAAATTACATAAATTGTCCTGTAGTTTTCTTAAAATGCATCTGCCGTCGCTAAAACTATTACTTTGCATGATAGTCTCTAAAATTGCATAGAATAACATCAACCGTCCTAGAAGGACTACTAGTGGTGTTACTCTTTTCAAAGTCGGAGGACTGCTGATGTCATGATTTTTTAAAAGTCGAGGAACTCCGGGTGTTATTATACTATATACTAAAAGTCAGGAACATCCTTGTAGCAAATGCACTGTAGCTACAGTGGACAAAACAGTTGCCATCTGCAACTTGGTCCCTATATACTAACTCTCTTTGCAAGTTAGGTCTTTCGGGGACTAACGATGCAACACGCCGAAAGGTTTACGGAACTTTTCCGGAAGAAAACATATTATTTCCAGAATTAATTTTCAAAAATAATCCTTGGGTTTATCGGTATTTTTCAAATTTAGTCTGTAATAACTAACTTTCAAAGAAGACTTAGCACCGCATTCCCGCAGCAACGCGTGGGCCCTCCCACTCATTCTTTTTCAAAGATAGGGATTGTTGGTGTCATTTTTGTTAACCTTAGGGAAGAAAATAGTTTCAGGGACTATAGATGCATTTTTGGGTAAACCAACAACAATGAGCACCCATGAACGAGCTTCATCCAATCGAAATGCAATTGACATGTTGATTTTCATTTTCATTATCATTGCATTATGGTACATATCAAACATCGTATCTTTAACTGATCTTAAACTAAGTGAAATGTTGTGAATAGTGATTGTTATTAGGCGACTCTATGTTATAGGCCCGATTGGCTCTCATTTGTATTTAGGCCTAGCCTATTTGTAACTATTCTAGAATCCTCTCTTGTAACCTATATATATGTATCATGTTTATGGAATAAATCAATCAAGCAATTATACCATTCAATATGGTATCAGGATAAAATAATACCACGATCCTAAAAATACTCGCCTTCCTCCCATCTCACGTCTATCTCCTATCTCTTATCCCTAAGCATCGCACCTTCTGTAACTAAAACTTAGGCCTCCATCCATCGAATCAAATAGCTGGTGATGACCCCATCACAACAAACACGACAACTACATCCACCATTAAAATCATTCCGTTCAATATACCTATCAAGTTGAGCCTTGAAAAACACAACTATATCACTTGATGTTCTTTCCTCAAAATCCGTCTCGGTAGCCTTGGATTAAAAACTCACATCGAGGGCACTTCTACAAGCTCTAATGACCCTGAATGGAACAAACAAGATGACCTAGTGAAGGTATGGATATTCGGTACCCTAGAAGAATCTCTTCAAGACCAAGTTATCCCAACCCCTGGGAATGCAAAATCTTTGTGGGATCACATTAAGGATCTCTTTCACGACAACAAAGACGCACGTGCAATAACCCTTGATAGTGAGCTTCGGTCTATCAAGCTTGGCAGCCTCACCATAAAAGCTTATTACACCAAAATAAGAGCTATGGCAGACCGATTGGCTAATCTAGGAGAAAAGGTTAGTGATAAAAATCTTTGTATGTATGCACTAAATGGGCTTGACGCGTGGTATAAGGGTATAGCTCGGCCCATACGTCACACCGAACCTTTACCCAAATTCGAAACTGCTCGCAACATGTTGTTGCTTGAAGAATCTACCTTGCAAGAAGCTACTGACCAGGGCAACACCTTCGACAACAGTAGCTCGTCCCTCACCGTCCTTATGGCAACCAAAATAGACACAAAAGGTAACCACCCTAAAACACAATCTTTACCGCAAATATGTAATCATTTTAACAAAGGTTCATGTAAATTCGGGGACCGATGTAAGTTTATACATGACCATAGAAATTGGTCCGGCTTGGTAACCAAAGGCAATACTACTCGGTCACAACCATGGAACTCGTACAACCCCAACCCCGTTCCCTATACTCCACCAGGCCTGTACCAGGCTCGACAATCCTTTGGCCCAAGTCACATTCACCATCTTGTGTTCCATTCGGCTGAATCTCACAACCCAAAAGGGTGGTCGGTTTTGATTGCAACACAAAAAGTGTTTTGGCTTTGTAGTTGTGTTACTTGAACTAGCATTCACATCGATTCATGATTAGTACGTGTGTACAAGAACGTGGTACAAATACACTATTGTTTGTATCTTGGAGGTGATCGATTAGGGTTCCTAATCGACTTACATAAACCCTAATTTAGGGTTTTACCTTGGTGATTGTACGTGATTGCTAGGAGTTGCTAAAAGGTACGCATACGTTTATTATTCGGTTAACCAATTACAAGTATTTGATTCTTAGCTTACGTTGCGTGTTCTTGATGTTTTATGCTTAATTATATAATTGTCATGACTCTTTAATTCCTACAAAGTAGTCTTGACCAGATAAGTTGTCATCTTGTTCCAATGCAACATTACTATGAGTCGCCTCTTTTTCTACATTCATAGATTGTGAAGTTGAGCATTGATCAAAAAAATCCCCCACTTGTTCAGGTTCATCATTCTCTAATGTAGCATTACTATGAGTTGAACCTTTTTCTTTGTCCACAATTGGAGAACTAGTGTGTAGACCAGAAAGGTCCTCTTCTTTTTCACGTTCATCCTTTAGTGACACAAAATTACTATGAGTTGACTCTATTTCATCACTCACAAAATGAGAAGTAGAGTCTTGACCAGAAAAGTCCTCATCAGCACTACTATGAGTTGACCTTTTCTCTTCGTTCACGGATTGAGAAGCAGAGTTTTGACTAAAGAAGTCCTCATCTTTTTCACGTTTATCCTTTTCCGATGCAGCATTACTATGAGTTGACTCTTTTTCTTAATTCACAAATTCAGAAGTAGAGTGTTGACCAGGGACGTCCTTATAACACCTTCAAAATATCGCAGCAGAAGATTGTGTCACTGGGGTGCTACTTCATAATACAAAGTACAAGTTATAGAAAACAACCTCTAAATGAGACGTTTTGAAAAGTTATGCTAGTGCATCCAAATAGTGATTGTACATATACCGGGGCCCGCCTGTAAATGATGCAGGGAGTATAATCCTAGATCCTGCCTCTGAACCTTCACGATCCCCCTGGCAATAGCGTCATGTAAACCCGACAAATACTCTCCCCTGATGTCCGACTGCTTCCGGCGTATGAAGTCCATTCTGTTTTGTTCGATGGAACAGTAAGCCATAACAACATACTGTTGAAAAAGTCGCCCCCTCTTGTAAGCAGCCCATATCTGTTGATCCGGTCGTGTATTTGATAACCATAGTACGCGTGCATTGTTAGCCTTTTGTCAGGATCAGGTTCCGCATTACTGGCCCCCACCTATCTTAGACCAGTATGATACCCTTGCTCACCATAAATGAAAAGGAGAGGCAATTGGAATGCCATGTAACACGGATGCAATTTGTTGATCCTTTGACATTCACCCGAATGAATTTCAATGATTATTTCAAACTCAGATTCACTTTTAGGACCATCTTGGAATACTATGGCTCTATGGAATCCGCCGTCGGCAATTCATGTTGCGTTGAACGGACAACGCTATACTGATCTAAACTTAAATTGAGGTAGATCATGTTTTTGAAGCTTGTCCTGGCGGATCCGAACAAGCGAACCAATGCGTTATGCTCATCCAATATATGTATTAGACCCTCAACTATATCTCGTCTAAGACTTGTACCTTTTCCCCCTCTAAAATGAGCAAGCTGATAAGGTTTTAAAATGTACCTTTTTGAGGGGTCGTTTAAGCCCTTATTTGATCACTTTTGTATTCGTTATTACTTAATATCGTTCCTTTTCACTTTTTAGGTCTCTTGAAGGCATATTTCTCGAATGACACTTATTTGGACGAAAAGGTTCGAATACACGAAGAAAATGGCCAAAGTCAAGAATCGAGACACTCAAGTTGCTGAAAATGAAGGGGACAACATTAGGTTCTACTTGTGATGCCGTCTGAACAAGTTTTGTGACGACTCAGTAGCCAAATTGCTTATTTTCAAGTGACGACATCAGGTTTTAAAAGAGGAGGGTGTTGCAACTGGACGACCTAGATTTGATCCGACGACGTCGAGACTCGAAGGAGACGGCGTCACGGACATAAGGTGACGCGTCGCAATGCTAACGTGGCCAAGATGAAACCCTAATAATGACGACCCGACGGCGTCACAAATTAAAGGGTGACCTTGTCGCAGTTGTAACCTTATATATAGAATCCGAATTTTTTAGTTTTCAGTTTGTAGTTTTGTGGAGTAAAACCTAAGCCGAACCAAGGCTGTCTTGTACAGTATTTTAGGGTTCCATACCCTATCTTACATCAAGATAAATGTTTTACTTCATTAATTTAATTATGTTTTCAATTGATTGTGTGTATGCTTGCATGTTCCCCATGTCCAGCTAATTTACTTGTGTGTTTGCTTAGGTAATATGAAACTTAGTTATTGAATATTGATTGGTTGTCTCTTATCTTAATTGTGATTGACCTAGTATTGCGATAGGTCATTCGTTGTGTTATTAATGCTTGATTAATCTTTGTTGAACCTTAGTTTATAATCACCTAGAGTAATTGTAGGCTATACATCCAAAGAATACCTTAGAGTTAAAGTTTATAAATCCTAGAGATTTTGTAGTCATTAACCTTTGGTAGCTTCAAAGAGTTAGGGATAAACGCATACCCTACGACCTTAGAGACACAACGCGATTAAGAATAAGGACGTGACAATTCAACCATCAATAGGAGATAACTAGGGAGTAATAAAGCCTAAGCAAATACATTTTTAATCATCATACGAGCACACAACAATAGACATAGACTCACCTTAGTTAATTAGATAATTAGATAAGTAGAAGTAATCGTGAGAAATACCAACCCCAAATCCAAACCCCGAGATTTGTACCTTTCCATTTCCTAAAAACATAAAAGATAAAAAATAATCTTCCTCAACCCCAACCTTAGCGTAGTAACTTCTCACTAGCATTCCTATTCCCCAGAGAACGATATCAATTACCCGTGGCTTACCCTAATACTACACTACAACGATTAGGTTCATCGCCTAGGGTGTTGAAAAACTTGCTCGATGAAAAGGAAGTTCCTTTGACCCCGAACGCGTGTAAGCGTATCAAGTTTTTGGCGCACGGGGAATAGAATAGCTAGTTAGGAGTCCACCTCGTTTAGGTTTCATTGCTTGATTCCTATCAAGTAAAGCTTTTTCCCATTTTAGCTTCCTCATAGTCTATCCCCCTTCTTCGTGACCTTTGTTTGTAATCCATCACTTTTCATCATGGAAGGTGATAACCCGCCAAACAACACTTTACCACCAAACAAGTACCCACCGCTTGATCCAGCCTTAGCCAACCAACTTCGAGCTCGTATTGTTAGTGAAATTGGAGAGCTTAGGAAACTAAATAGGATAATTGAAAATACACTTGAGGAAGCCCTTAAGGAATCTACTAACACTTTAGATGGTGATTCGACCTCAAGTGATTCGGATGATGACCTAGAAGATGGAGATTATAAGGTGTTAGAAATTATGGAGGATAGTAAGGAGGAGGAAGAACTTAGGGAGTATTTCGACTCATACCCTAAAGGGAAGGAAACCGCCTATCACTATAACGTAGTTAACTTCCCGAGACCACCTTTCGAGCCTCGCATAAGAAGGGGTAACCCTAAAAACATCAAGATACCGTGTATGATTGGATACTTATATAGGGATCACACCTACATTGACTATAAGGCACCCATGAATATAATGTCTAGGCTCTATTACAATTGGATCATGAGCAAAAGCTAGAACCTATGAGGACCCCTTTCGCCTTAGGAAAGCAAGTAACTATGTTGGGAGGGTTAAAGGATTGCATGTATTCGTAGGTAACTTCACATATAGGTGTGATTTCATGATCTTGGAAAATGTTAAGGGCATCATTGATGGGTTTTTAGGAGATGTGATACTTGGGAGACCATTTATAGAAGAGTCTAAGATGGTTTATGATCGAGAGGAAGGAATAGTCGAGTTCTCAAATGGAGCCGAGAGTGTTAAATATATAATGCCCTACAAGAAGTTTGAGGGTATTGATAATTTAGATGTGGACAACACTCCGGCATTTGAAGTAGACTGGAAGAACAAGGTTTACTACACTGCTTGTCTTGAGTTAGGCCCTGAATATATTCGTGATGAGAGAAGGGTTAAGGAGATCGAATGGGCCTCTAAGATTAGGACCACGTAGGGGCACGACTTCGAGTCTAGCTACAAGACTCATAAATAAAGAAAAGCGCTTCGTGGGAGGCAACCCATGCTTAATTGTTTGCTTGTTTGTGTCGTGTATCTTTTATTTATTGTTTATTCTCATGTTTAAATTTGTAAAAATGCTTTATTTTGTCTTTAACCTCATCTTAATTACATATAAATGTATTTTACATAAGGGATAAGTGTAGGAGGATTACACATTTTCAAAAGAAACGTAAACATGAGAATTACAATTAATTAAAAGATATACAAGTGTGTTTGTTCGAGTCAAATGCTTGTATCGAGTCATAATGGATGTTTTGCGGAAATTTTCCGATTCTAAAGATGTAAATTTTCCGAATTTTTCCGAAAATCGCAGACCGGTTTCGTCGGGATAACTGACGGCGTCAAGATCGCAACTGACGGCGTCGGGAGGAGTAGAAACGACTTATACTTTTTCTCGTTTTTCGAGCTACTTATAAATTTTGGAATTTTCTAGGTCTTAATTTTCTAGAAAATCAGAAACATCCATTCCACAAGCATTATATCCTAGTTTAGTAGAGTCTTATATATATTGTTACCGCCGATTTTACGCGAAGGTTTCATTTGTTTTCTTCAAGTGTGCGGGTTTAATTTACCAAGAAGAAGATACATAAGATGAGAAGGAGCTTTTCACGCAAACGTTCTTTTGAAGAAAGATGTAACCACCACTTTACACGGATCCTACCGAGCTAATCGGGAGTACTAGTTTCTTTCGTTTTAATTACCTTCCATTATCATAACTTTGATACTTTCGGGAACATTGGGGACAATGTTCGGTTTAAGTGTAGGGAGGGAAAATAAAGGGAACTTTGAAACTATGCTTATCCTTGACTATTTGCTTTGTCCAATTTCATTTGTGTAATAAACCATGAGAAATATCGGTTAGGGTAATTTTGGCACCAAATTTAAAAATTTTCATGACATATAGGGTGGGCCATTAGTCTTAATAAAGCCTCTCATGGATAGGAAATTATATGACTAGCACAAAACCCTTTACCACTTAAATTCCACCCAAAATGTGAGGATCGCCATTAGATTTGTAGGAATTAAAGCATCATCTTTAATGCTTAGAGTGTGAACCGGTAGTATAATAGATTCTAGAACTTGTTTTGTGATGCATTCCGAGATCGCTAGTAAGACTACACTTGTGTAGTTAGGAATAACTAAATGATAAGAGGCATTAGGATAACCCTTGTTTGATACCCGTAATATAATTACTTCTTCCACATCGGTTGAGTAATTCCCCACACCCTTGCGTTGTACTCATCTTTAGTACACGATACCCTAGTTAACCTCTCGAGCCTATCCTTTTCGCGGTTCTCGTGATGTTTCGGTTTTCCGAATATCAATGAAGAGCATTGTTTACAATCCACCCCAAATGTACACCCAAATCGCTTTAGCCTACCTTGTATGCACTCACTTTTAGTGCATTATTGTTATCACACTAAACCCTTAGTTCAATTATCTAGTTGCTTGCATAAGTTGCTAAGTCGAGTCATATCCTTTGTACACGCTTTGGGACGATTGGGACTCATGGGAAAAGTTAAATTTTATGGAATGACGGAAGGAACGTTAAATTCAAATTCCTTTATTTGCATAATAATGTACTCCAAGTGTTTTGATCTTTTCAATTCGGGTCAAATTAGTGTTAGAGTAATAAAACTCAAGTGTAGGGATGTACCTATAAATCCCTATCATTTTGATGTTATCATAGAGGATGGTAGAGTAAAAGTGTATGAAAAAATATCGAAAAAATAGAAAAATGAGAAAAAAAATAGTGTTAAAAAAAAAAAAAAAAAAAAAAAAAGGGCTACCATCCTACATCTATCTTTAAATTTATGTTTGTTTATTTCAATTTATCTAGAGTTTAGAGTGTCGAGTCTTGGCTTAGCAACGCCATTCTTCGCATGCTTGTAACATAAAGATTTTTGACTTGCCACCACTAAATAGCCTATCCCACCAAACCCTTTGTTTCCCTACCGTAAGCCTATCATTACAACCCTTTAAAAGACCTCTTGGATAGTCTTTCCTAGGTGCTTACGCCAAAGCGATGGAGGTTTGATCTAGTCTCAAGCCTATGGTAATCTATGTACTAGGACCGGTTAATGAGTGTTTATCTTCCATTTTCAACTTGTTATATTTCATATACACCGGAGAGATGTGAGTATCCAAACACCCCATGTGAGGTGCTAGTATGTAATTTCCGTGCTTGTTATGACTTTTTGGGCTTATATGTGTTGTGGATCGTTCTAAACTAATGCTTCATGACCTCTAACTTATAAATTAATTGGCTAAAAGCACATTTGCTTGAGGACAAGCAAATACCAAGTGTAGGGATATTTGATAAGGTTTTAAATGTACCTTTTGAGGGTCGTTTAAGCCCTTATTTGATCACTTTTGTATCCGTTATTACTTAATATCGCTCCTTTTCACTTTTTAGGTCTCTTGAAGGCAAATTGCTGGAATGACACTTATTCGGACGAAAAGGCGCGAATATACTGAAGAAAATGGCCAAAGTCAAGAATCGAGACACTCAAGTCTTTGGAAAAGGGACGGGGACGTCAAGTTATACTTGTGACGCCGTCGGAACAAGTTTTGTGACGACTCAAGAGCCAAATTGCTTATTTTCAAGTGACGGCATCGTTTTAAAAGAGTAGGCGTCGCAGCTCGGACGGCCTAGATTTGATCCAGACGACGCCGAGACTCAAGGAGACGGTGTCACGGTCATAGGGTGACGCCGTCGCAATGCTAACGTGGCCAAGACGAAACCCTAATAACGGCGACCCGACGGCGTCACAAATTAAAGGGTGACGCCGTCGCAGTTGTAACCTTATATATAGAATCCGAATTTTTCAGTTTTCAATGTGTAGTTTTGTGGAGTAAAAACCTAAACCGAACCAAGGCTGTCTTGTACAGTATTTTAGGGTTCCATACCCTATCTTACATCAAGATAAGTGTTTTACTTCATTAATTTAATTATGTCTTCAATTGATTGTGTGTATGCTTGCATGTTCCTCATGTCCGGCTAATTTACTTGTGTGTTTGCTTAGGTAATATGAAACTTAGTTATTGAATATTGATTGGTTGTCTCTTATCTTAATTGTGATTGACCTAGTATTGCGATAGGTCATTCGTTGTGTTATTAATGCTTGATTAATCTTTGTTGAACCTTAGTTTATAATCACCTAGAGTAATTGTAGGCTATACATCCAAAGAATACCTTAGAGTTAAAGTTTATAAATCCTAGAGATTTTGTAGTCATTAACCTTTGGTAGCTTCAAAGAGTTAGGGATAAACGCATACCCTACGACCTTAGAGACACAACGCGATTAAGAATAAGGACGTGACAATTCAACCATCAATAGGAGATAACTAGGAGTAATAAAGCCTAAGCAAATACATTTTAATCATCATACGAGCACACAACAATAGACATAAACTCACCTTACCTTAATTAGATAATTATATAAGTAGAAGTAATCGGTAGAAATACCAACCCCAAATCCAAACCCCGAGATTCGTACCTTTTCATTTCCTAAATAATATAAAAGATAAAAAATAATCTTCCTCAACCCCAACCTTAGCGTAGTAACTTCTCACTAGCATTCCTATTCCCCCGATATCAATTCCGTAGCTTACCTAATACTACACTACAACGATTAGGTTCTTTGCCTAGGGTGTTGAAAACTTGCTCGATGAAAAGGAAGTTCCTTTGACCCCGAACGCTGCGTGTAAGCGTATCACAAGCCTATTATCGACCTTGTGGTCCGTATTATAAATATAAAGTCAAGGAATCGCGGGTCCTTGCCTACCTCGGGCATAACCTACCAATATGGTGGTATATCCGTCTTGATACTTTAAAACATATGGACCCCGACCAATATTAACGATCTCGTCAATGTTTGCACCAAGGGACATCACGAGAGAACATCCGGTTATATGCACGATATTGGCCATGAAATGGTTGTCATTGAAAAGTTCTGTATATATGGCGGATATTCTCTAGCACGAATAACTTTACTGACCCACCTTTGCAACAACGGTAATATAAAGGGCTGTATGTCACGTAGAGATACTTCTCTTCATACCGTAAACGTGCGTGGCGGTTAGAACAAACACAATCGCAGGGACCATATGCTTTGTACTCTTGTGGTGGTCCGCAAATCGGTTAGTGTTAACTAAAAAACCTCGCACATAATTGATAACTTCCATGAATAACTGTATAAGTAAATTGGTAAAGCTAAAAGGTACTAACCATATGTCCTTGTGTAGAGAGGCTATGCTGACGGTGACTCAACATTACGATGCCCATGTGGCCCTCGTCGACCAGAGGATGAGGCAGCCGTTGTATGGCCATTTTGAGAGATAGCTGAAAGGAGGTAGAAATAACGACGTGAGCATTAATTAATTAAACACATTAAAGAATATAGTGATCTAGCAACACATTAAATATGTATGAAGCGCTTACATTGACCAACTCTTTCGACATCGTTGAGCTCCATGTGTTCTTGGAAGAGGTCGCTCACCCACATGCATCCACCGCTGACTATATGCATGAATGACGAAGACACATCTGCTGTGCCAATTTGGATACCCGTGACAACACATGTATGGAAACCGTTGAATCGGTGGTGGCCAATACGCAAGAGTATGTGGAGCGGTCATGTCCCATAAAATTTGAGCAAAAAATTGGTAAAACATAAGGTCAATAATTATTAGATTTATAAGTACTATCACTAAATGCAAGGGATGAACACGATAGTACGTGTCCACAATGGTGTTTACGTGGAGGATGCCCCAACCTCACCGGAAGAACAGAATACCATCGACCGCACACGTAGTATGCTTACCCCTTTTTGACGACATGATTGAGCGGGAGCTCTTCCTACCAATATAAAAAGGAACACTCGGTGACAAAACATCGGAAAAGGGAAAACCTTTGTATAACAATAAATGCATTGACCGAGAATGAAATGTATGTATATAAGAATCGACAACACCTTCAGCTTGTCGCTTCCCTTTATTAAAAGGGCCAGCTTCTTGATCGAAACGCCTCGGTGATTCGGGAATGAATGCTGTGGAACTAATATCCGAACATCCTCCAAACCAATGTCTTGTACTGAGTTCACGATCCTCCCCACTGAAAATCTAAAACAATTGGGCCCTTACGTTGCACCTACACACATCAAAGATAAAACACACAATTAAATGAAAAAAAGAGAGTAGCTGCAGATGGACAACACATAAGCATATCCGAATTTCAAAAGCTACTAACACCTACCGTCATGTAAGCAAATAAGGAACTGAATGATAACACAGAAAATCGGATCCAACAGGCAAATGCAATTCGGCGGTGGAGACACTTGAGATCGGGACATGGCGTATCTCCAACGGAAAATGTATGGATACCATCAATCTACATAATTGAATATACATTGGTCAAGACTGAATCATTAAAGCACGTTCGCCATAAAGACAACCAAGGCTGATAATTCACCTCGGATGATGGCCGTCGACACACTTGTTAATAAACCGATATCTATTGTTATGATAAAGTTTTTGGGGTGATCGTTTGTTTGCTTATTAATAAGTTGAATAATTATTGGTAGTTCTATTGCTTTAAATTGCTTATTAATACGTTTGGCATCAAGATTAAGGCATTGTGAAATTATGTTGCTAGTAGGATATTGCTTATTAATCGTTTGGCATGAAGTCGATAGGATTATATAGTTAGCTCGACTAATTTAAAGGTTGCTTGGAGCTAATAGGATTGTATATAAAGGACACCACCGATCGAACTTAAGGAACAGAAAAACATACAGAACTAAACAAACAACAAACACCCAATGTTACTTGGAATAAGCTCTCCAATTAATCAAAAATACTTGCTTACAAAAGCGATATTGAATACATAATGACAAACCACATTTCGGTTTGTATATATAGGAATAGAACAAGCTTTCCTAATCCTACTACAATTCTAATATAACTAGAATATTAAAACCGACATTCACCCCATGGGCTCGGGTCAATAGTCTGCTTGCCCATGGGCTCGGGTCGACATTAGCCCAACATTCACCCCTAATTTCGACTCGAGATAGGAGATCTTCAACTCGAGTAACTCTTGCATTTCCTTGAACTTAATCCTTGCGAGAGCTTTCGTCGAATATCAAGACGTTGTAACTCACCTCTTACAAACTCAACTTGTACTTGGTCTCTTTCAACACACTCTCGGATAAAATGATAACGTGTGTTTATATGCTTGCTTCTCCCGTGAAAGATGGATTTTCATAAGTGCAATAGCCGATTTGTTGTCAACAAATAAGACCACCACTCTTTCTTCCATTCCGGTTATTTCACTCAACAACCCACGTAACCATATCCCTTGACACGCGGTGAGGTTGCAGCCATGAACTCGGCTTCACAAGACGATAGAGCCACCGTGTTTTGCTTTTGTGAGCACCAAGTGATAGGTGATTTACCTAGATAAAATGCATGCCCAATTGTGCTTGACCATCATCTTGATCCATAGCATAACTACTATCACTAAACCCCACTAACTCCTTGGTTTCTCTTGGTTGTATCGTATTCCAAAATTCAAACTACCTTGGATATACCTTAGTATTTGTTTCACAGCTGCCATATGTGATTCTTTTGGTTCTTGCATATAACGACTAACCAAACCAACCGAATAAGATAAATCAGGTCGAGTGTGTAGTAAATACCTTAGACAACCAACTCGTCGCCTATATAATGTTGCATCAACTGGTTTTCCTTCCTTGTCCATGCTTAACTTCATTCCAGGTTCTAATGGACATTGAGTAGGATTTGCTTCATGCATCCCAGCATCTTTCAAGATCTTCTTTGCATAGCTTTCTTGACTTATTGAGATACTCGAATCCTCTTGCTTTACTTCAATACCAAGATAATAGCTCAATTTTCCCAAATCACTCATATCGAACCTTTCTTGCATTTGTCTCTTAAATTCACCAATTTCACTAAGCTTTGAACCGGTTACTAAGAGATCATCTACATAGACCGCAATAATCAAGATTGACTTGTTTGTTTTCTTCACATACACCGCTTGTTCGTGTTGGCATCTTTTGAAAGACATTTGCTTGAGTTCTCCATCAAGTTTTGTATTCCACGCCCTTGGTGCTTGTTTAAGTCCATAAAGCGCCTTTTTCAACTTGTAGATCTTCCTTTCTTCTCCTTTCTTCACGAACCCCTTCGGTTGTGTAACAAACACTCGCTCTTTTAATTCTCCATGTAAAAAAGCTGACTTTACATCCAGATGATGTAGCTCCCATGCTTCTTTTGCGGCCAATGAGATCAATAAACGTATCGTTTCAATCCGTGCTACGGGCGCAAATACCTCGTCATAGTCAATTCCTTCCTTTTGAGCATAACCCTTTACTACTAAACGAGCTTTAAACTTATTAATTGAACCATCCGGATTTCTCTTAATTTTGAACACCCACTTTAATCCAATGGGATTAACATTAACCGGAGCTTCAACTAATTCCCATGAATCATTCTTCTCGATAGACTCAATCTCTTGCTTCATAGCAACCATCCACTTGCTTGAGACTTTTGCTTCTTGGAGCGTTCTTGGTTCATCATCTTCAATCAAAAGTAGATTTTGATCTTCATTAGCAACCGAGGTTCTTGAACTAGACCCCATAATAAAGTCATTAAATCTAGTTGGCTTAGTTGAAACCCTCGAAGAACGCCTCATAATTGGTTGAGTTTACATCACGGATTAGGGTCATTACCGCCTCGTTTTGAACTTCTTGTTCGGTATTGACGGTTGATTTTCATCAACATCATGATGATTTTAGCCTCTTGATCTTACGCCTCAACTTCATCGGTCACACTGGGTTAACAAATCCACAACCCGTATCAATAGAACCGTGCCATTCTATGACAAACATACAGGTTTAGCTCGTGTGATTCGCTTCCAAAGCAACATACTTCCACCAAGTTCCTCATTAAACTCCGCATCACGACATACCACTATCTTCTTTAGTTTTGGATTGAACAATGAAAACCTTTTGTACTGGCTCGTTTCCGATGTAAATGAGTCGTGTTGACTGTCGTCTAACTTATGTAAATATGGCCTTGTTCCGTTGCATAAGCCACACATCCAAATACCCAAACCCTCCAAGTTAGGCTTTTTCCTTTGAAAGCCTCGTATGGAGTTTGATTAACTAGAGCTCGAGTTGAAACTCTATTAATCAAGAATGTGGCGTGTCTAACTCCTTCCGCCCACATGTAGTTTGGTACGTCTCGTGCTTTCAAGATGCTTCTAGTCATTCCCATAAGAGTATGGTTTCGCCTTTCCACAACTCAATTTTTGCGGTGTGTAAGGAGCGGTTAGATGTCTTGTTATACCCTCGTTTTCAAAAGTTGGTAAATTCTTTTGAAGTGAACTCACCTCCTCTATCGGTCCTTAGGGTTATAATCTTGCTTCCGACTTCTTCTCAACTAAAGCTTTGAACTTTTGAAGTATTCAAATGCCTCACCTTTTCCTTCAAGGTAAAAGTCCACATAAACCGTGAGAAGTCATCAATAAGAACAAATATGTACTGTTTCGTGCTATGGATGGTGGAGAAATTGGTCCACATAGGTCGGCATGTATAAGTTGAAGAGGATGTGTTGCCTTAAATTTTGCGACTTTAGGAAACGCCTTCTTGGTTTGTTTTCCTACCAAGCAAGATTCACACAACTTGTTCTCTTGATGAATTATTGGCAACTTTTCAACCATGCCCTTCCTTGCCATTAATTCCATCGTCTCGAAATTAATGTGACCCATCCTAGCATGCCATAACCAAGCATCATCTTCCATCTTTGCTTTGAGACACACCGGACTTCCAACTTGGAGCTTAATCTTGTAAAGTCTATTACTTGTTCTAGGAACCTTCATCAGAAGCTTGCCATCTGAGTCACACATAGTAAGAAGATTACCTTTCATATGAATGTCACATCCGCCTTCGGTAGCTTGCCCAAGACTAATTATGTTGCTCTTTAGTTCGGGTAGGTAATAGACTCGATGATTAACCGTTGCTCACCCGTTTTCCCTTCAATGATTATCGAACCTTCCCTTTATCTCGATGTAGGAGTTATCCCCAAACTTCACTCTGCCGGAGATATTCTCATTCAACTCCGAAAAGTATTCTTGGATCCCCGTCATGTGATTACTTGCTCCATTATCCAAATACCAAGTGTCTTCCTCGTTTGGCTTAGTATTCAATTGGTTTGGGATAATCTTTTCTTCATTCAAGAAAACTACTTCTTGAACGCTTTTCATCATAAAAAGTGTTGGGTCATCATCATCCTCCGTTTTCAAAAGGTTTGCTTCATGCTTTTTCTTTTGTACACTGCGTTCGGGACAATTAGAAGCAAAGTGACCATATTCGTCACATCTGAAGCATTGAATCTTTGAAAGGTCTCGACTTTTGTTCTTCTTTTGATCCGTATTGCTTCCGGAGTTGTTTTGGTTTCCACGGTTGTGGTTATTAGCTTGACCACTACCTCGAGATTTGTTTTGAGAAGAAAAGTTTTGACCTTTACCGTTGCCACCAGAGGAATTCCTTCCTCGACCTTTCTTATCATATCTTTCAGCCCTTCCGAACATCAATTTGCCTTGATCTTCAGAAGTGGTGTCAACACCCTTCATTCTTCCTTCAAAAGCTTTCAACCTTCCAATTGCTTCTTGAAAAGACATAGTATTCAAGTCGACAAATTGTTCTATTGAGGCAACAATTGCAACATACCTATCCGGAACGGATGCAAGTAACTTCTTAACAAGTTTCTTGTCTTCATAAATTGTTCCCAAGCTATTGACTTCAGTTACAATTTTGCCCAACCTAGCATAAAGTCATCGATTGATTCGTTGACTTTCATCTTTAAAGATTAATTCCGTCTCCAAGGTTTGCAACCTTGCGTCTCGAACCGATCAACACCCACATACCGGTATTCAAAGCTCCCAGTTTCTTTGGTTGTGTTGAATTGTGAAACTTGAAAACAAGTTCTTCCGAATCGCTCGGAAGAGTAACGCTACTTGCCATGTGATCTTGCTTAGCAACAACTTGTGTTCCTTCCCCGGTTCCATGCATCGAGTATTCCATGGACTCGAATACCGCTTAACTCTTATTGCCCATATGTTATAGTTCATGCTTGTTAACATTGGACATTGAAGAGCCGTTTAGAATGTTCAATAGGTGGTGGTTGACTCGACTCGCCTTGCACCATCTTTCTTGAACGCCTTTTGTAAGTTACGGTGTAGTTGGATTGACTTCCAGCCCTAGAGCACGCTTGTTTTACTTCTTGCCTAAGTAAACCAAGTGTAAAGTTTGAAACTTTATCGACTTCTTGGAAACCCTTTAGCTTGTGTTCGACTGACTTGGAACCCTTTAGTCGACTGGTTGGATAACCTTTTGTGATCGACTAATCTTGGAACCCTTTAGTCGACTGCTTGGAAACCCTTCTGTGATCGACCAAGCTTTAACCTTGCTCTTGATACCAAATAAAGGACACCACTGATCGAACTTAAGGAACAGAAAAAGCTGCGTGAACTAAACAAACAACAAACACCCAATGTTACTTGGAATAAGCTCTCCAATTAATCGGAAAAATACTTGCTTACAAAAGCGATATTGAATACATAATGACAAACCACATTTCGGTTTGTATATATAGGAATAGAACAAGCTTTCCTAATCCTACTACAATTCTAATATAACTAGAATATTAAAACCGACATTCACCCCATGGGCTCGGGTCAATAGCTGCTGCTGCCCCATGGGCTCGGGTCAGACATTAGCCCAACAGTATAGTTAGCTCGACTTGCACTTGTTGCTAGTAGGATATTGTTTCTAGTTGAAATGCACAAGCTAAAGCCTAGCTAATTTAACGAGCTTGTGTTGTCTCGTATGTGAAAATCCATTAGCGTAGGCATGAAGATTGAAGCACTCTGAATTTATGCTTGGTAGAATATTTTGATGAATGATGGAATTTTATTAGTTAAATTAGGTTGTGTAGATATTGACCGATTATAGCTGAGTTGAAGTGAACTTAACGTAAATGTAGTAGATACTTAAGCTCGATCAAGAGAATTATCGACTATATATAGAAAAACTCCTACCAAACCTTGTTGATTGCCAACTGCTAGTCCTAAAGTCGAGGAGCAGAAGCCCAGTTCTGATATTGGAGCAGTTAAACCAGTTACTTCCACACCTTTCATCTATAAGTCACTACAACAAAATAGCGGCATATTCACACTTATTAGAGCATGTCGCTACATTTTAAAGTGTGAAGAATAAAAAAGTTCACACTAGTATGCGTGTGAACCAATTGGGTGTAGCAAATATTTTCACACTTTTATGTGCGATGCTTTATGAA
This sequence comes from Chrysanthemum lavandulifolium, assembly GCA_022545495.1. NCBI lineage: Eukaryota > Viridiplantae > Streptophyta > Magnoliopsida > Asterales > Asteraceae > Chrysanthemum > Chrysanthemum lavandulifolium. The sequence continues at coordinate 304,095,135 of CM040241.1, read as the reverse complement.
TATTTTCACACTTTTAAGTGTGAGGATTTTAAAACAATTCTTCACACTTTTAAGTGTGATGATTTTCATTTTGAAATAATTCTTCACACTTTTAAGCGTGATAATTTTGATTTTGATATAATTCTTCACACTTTTAAGTGTGAGATTGAAATTCTTCACACTTTTTAGGTGTGAGGATTTTGAAACAATTATTCACACTCTTAACTGTGAATATATTAAAAAAAAAGTTCACACTTTATAAAGTGCGAAGAAAAAAGCGTGTAGAAATGACAAATTTGTTGTAGTGAGTGTTCGACTCATCTTTTCAGTGATGAAGCTTGTGTATGCTTATTATGTGCGACAAAACAAACTACTTGAAATTGCTTTGCATAAATTTTAAGTTTGGCTTTTGGAGAAAATGTAATGTTAAATTTCTCCGTAGTACAGAGACAATTCATGTAACCTTGTTCTAGCAGATACAATGGCATGAGGTACTAGAGGTAGTCACTTGATAGTTGATATACACTATAAAGGATTGCAACAAGTATCCACAATAAGCTATTGTTTGGAGTGTAAATTTCTCTACAAGCTTATCTTCCATGTGCAATCTCCATTTAACTGTTTTTCTTTTCTGGGATAGATGCCAATTTACAAAATATTAGCACTGCTCTATGTTGTTGGCACTTGGCACTGTGTTTTATTATATAATGCGCAAGTTAGATTTTGGGAAATTGCAACCATAGTTGGTAGAGAAATGATACATATCAGTAGGACTATTTGATATTTTACATGTTTAGGAGGACTATCACAATTTTAAGAATATAGTACATGTTTATTAGGACTATTCGATATAATGCACCTGATCAGTGTAATAGTTGGTAAGCTTAAGTGGTACTTGCTGTAATATGCAGAAATGTTGATTGGCCATGATCTTGATTTGATTTGTTAATCTTAAACTTGTAGGAGGGTAGCAAAGTGATAAAATTTGTAGTTCTTGTATAATCAACGTAGACATCAGCAGCAAACTATATAATGCATGATCCACAACAAGGTATGTCCCATGTTGATTGGCTGATTTTGTTGAAGCTGCAATTAAAAGGGATCCTAACGAGCTTGAGTTCATACAGTCTGTTCAAGAAGTTATTCATTCCCAAGTAGACCTGACCCTTTGCACAAATTTGCAACCTCTAATGGAGCCTTTCTTTATTCTAGTTATGTTAATACAATGGAGCGATTGTTAGAGCCAGAACATACAGTTATCTTCAGAGTTCCATGGGTTGGTGATAGAGGTGAAATGCATGTGAATCGAGCATATAGAGTCCAATTTAACTAGACTTTGGGTCCATGTAGGGGAGGCCTGCTTCCACCATTAATGAACTTAAGTATTGCCAAGTTTCTTGGTTTCAGCAGGTAATCGTCCATCTTGTACACTTTTTTCAATAAGTTCATATTGTTCCACTTCTTGTTCGTTTCCAATCACATATTTTCTATCTTATGCAATATAGCAGACAAAACGGTCTTATTCATTTGACAATTTCTTTCTTTTTATGTTTGACTGCAAAGGCGTTAAGGACTACATTATCTCCTTATCGACTTGGTGGAGCATCAGGTGGAAGTGATTTTGATCCGAAGGGAAAAGTGACAACAAGGTATTGTCTTTATATCATGTAATGAAAGTAGGACTAAACACTAATTCATAAGCAAAAGCCTTTTCGTGTTTACACTTCTTTTTGCGTGGTTTTTCTTTATTAAGCTTGATATGCAGAGTGTGAGTCAATAGTCTGTTATGTATCATTTTAAAGAAAAAAATGAAGTTGGCTGGTTCCTTTTGTAATTTTTATACATGAAGTTTTTTTTATTATCATCAGTAGACCGAATGTCAAAGAACCTACATCGTCACTAGGTGATCTCTCAGGAAACAAGTTCTGTTTAATTGGCAAAAACTTTGAGTCATTGAATAAAAGTAACGATTGTTGCCATTAGAATGTTGACAGAACACACACGTGAACAAATGAGGGCAATCAGAAGCTAAGCTTTTAGTTTGTTAAGCAGATGGCTAAATCTTGATTTGTTCTTGTTTGGATTGGCCTTTTACGTTTAGAAGCTTGAATAAGTTATGGTCAGATGGAAACTTACACTAGAGTTGAGGCCTAAAGTGAATCCCCACATTATGGAATATTTTCTTGTTAAGTACTAGAGGTTCATTAAGTATCTGGAAGGCCGGCACTTTGTTTATCATCATTATTTAGTGCGTTTTGTAAATTGATTATTGTGAATTTTACAACCTTCAAGTTATGAAAGCTATATTTAGATGCGTAATAAAACTAAGGCGTTTTAATGGAACAGTATATGTTGTTTAGGATAAACAGTGGCGGACCTAGCCGCAAAACTTAGGTAGTGCCTTTTAATGAAATCGTTAAGGCAAAAAAATCAAGGGGTAAACGTATTACACAATCAATGTGTTGTCGGGTCAAGCCGGGCCGGGTCCAATTCAACACAACTACGTTAATAAAACAATAAACCAAACGTCGTATATTAGATTATGAGCATTCAATCTGTTTATAACAGAGTCTTTGTAATTGTTAATACCTTAGGCTACATTTTTTATATACATGTACGAAACTATTTTATAGACCCATCACTTATTCTAAGAACATCAACATCTTCACTTTGATGTAAACACGTCATGTCATGGGTTAATAGATCTGTAGAGTTCCATTGATTTTGAGTTAATTATTTTGATAATAAGGATAAGGATACTTGAGTTCATGATTAACTTTATGTGACTTTTCTAGACCTTAATAAATACAACACTACTAATTTTTTGCTCGATTATTTAGATTAAATATCGCAAATTATAAAATGAATTGGTATACCAGAAAGTGCAGGGGTTAAAAGAAAACTTAAAACAAAAATAAGGCCCTAAGAACAAAATCAAAAGGACATAGGAATCTGAGTCATCTTCTCTTCCAAATAAACACAACCTCACAACCTCCATTAACGTAAAACTTTAAGGTTGTTTTCAGCTGTTTCTTTACTCTGTTTTTTGTGTCTCTTTCTTCTTTTCAAGATGTAAGGTGGTTCACAATCTAAATTTAAGGTTGGTCCCAAATTTTATCAACACATAGCTTATAAAGTTTGATTTCTAAGGTGGTTTCGGGCACCACCTTAGATAGTGTAAATCCACCCTGAGGATAAAGTTGTCAAGTGTAGCTAGGGCTCCATAATTTACACGAGTTCATCTCTAATTTGTTGATTTTATTCCTCATGAACCCACTTTATCTTATTTTTCTTTGTTAAAATGGACAAAAGGTTACTCTTTTTGATCAACAAACCATGAAGAAATGAAAGCATGTACACCATCATATGAAGAGGTGGAAAAACTGTAGCAGCATACCCAAGGTCAGTTGTTAATTCATGTCTCAGTATTAGTCTCATTTGTCCAAGTTTAATCGAATAGCAGTGATGTTTCAAGTTCTAGAACTGTGGATAAGTAACACAAAAATTAAGTATTCTGGCTTTCACTAAACCTCAAAAAGATCTTTTCATACATGTGATTGCAAATAATATGATTTGATTTATTAGTAAAATGATTAGTTGTCTATGGATTTACCATATTGATCCAAACTCAATATTTTTTTTAACGACAAAGAAATTTCATTAGAACTAGGTATTGTCTTTATACCAGTGAAATCATTTTTATGTTGTGACCTGAATAATATATATTATTTGTGATTGTAGATTATGCACTTCTGCCAGAGTTATATGGAGGAGTTGTATCGTTACATCAGTCTTGATAAGGTATTCAAAATCAACTTTCATTTACGTTTATATTAATTGATTTTGTTTAATCATTTTTCATTGAATTAGCATATTATCTAACTTATAATATGCTAGTATCTGCAATGTTGCTAGTGTAGAGTGGTCAAGCCATTTATTTACTACTGTGATCACACATGCGGTAGTTTGTCTGTTATAGGATTGGGTAGGAATGTGCATTGTAATGTGATGGTTGTGGGTATGGGTCAGATTCGTTGGTTAAAGCTGCTCTGGTTAGTTTTTATGCCAAGTGTAATGAGTTGGCCTGTCGAGGAGAGTGTTTTGATAGATGAGAGATTTAAGTGTTGAGTTTGGTAAGTGTGTTGTCTGCATGTTCTCAGGTGGGTGCTCTTGGTTTGGGTCGTTGGGTTCTTGAGTATATTGGTTATAATGGTTTAGATGTGAATAGTACAGTCGCTCGTCATTGATTAACTTTGTTTAGGAGTTATTATAGTGGTTAGTTGATCCATACACTAGTTGTATCGATAAGCTGTCTTGGCTCAGTTTATTGGAAAAAATTTAGCCTTTGTAGTAAATAAGCTGTTTTGGATCAGTGTATATGAAATTGAGTTATTTCTTATTGTTAAAATGTGTAAATTGAGGTATTTCTCATGTGCCTTATGTTGCTAGCATGCTCTTCCTAATTCAAGATTTATATAAGGCACTAATACACCAATTTTTATTTTGTAAATGCAGGTTCAGAGACATGGTCTTTTCAGTTCGGTTACAGTCCAATTATTCAGTTGTAAATGCAAGTTACATAGACCAATTGTTTTTTTAAATGCGAGGCTTGGGTAGCTGTATGGATCGGAGTTCTTTTTCAGTTACCATATTTCGTTCATTTTAGATTTGAGATTGTTTTAAAGATTGATGTGTTTGAACTTAAATTGAGAAATGCAGTTTTATTTGTGCAATAAATTTTTTGTTTTGTTGAGAATGGCAGTCTGCACATTTGAGAATGCAATTTGTATTTTTGCCAGAAATGCAATATGTATCAGTACATTGCAAAGTAAGCTTTTGCTGACTGAAATTGGCAATAAATTTGTGTCATTTTAGTTATTTTGTAAAAAGGGTGTGTAACCTTTACTGACTAAAAAGATTTAGACACCAAATCTGTTGAACTTTTGCTCACTAAAAATTTTAGTGACAAAAGACTTTTAGTGATCCTTTTGTTACTTACTCTTTTTTCTTTAGTTGGATTGAGAAATTAGCATTTAGTGACTGTTTTCTTATCATTTGCTCACACTTCTTTAGTGAGCAAATGTCATTTATTTGTAGTGGTTGTTTGTTGAGGTGCGGTGAGTTGTTAACAATTTTGGGAGGACAAAAAGCGGATATACCCTCACGTGGGTATCACATGGGAGCGATTAACGGCGTTAGTAAGTGCCGTTAGAGGGAGGGACAAACCGCGCATAACGTTTGCCACTTAAGGACGAACGGTGCAACTTTTTTGGTCAAGGGACTGACGGCTGCAGTCAACGCAAACCACAAGGACGAACAGTGTAATTTACTCTTTAAAATATTATAAAAATATCAGTGTTGAAAAAAAAAAGCCTTAAAAAGTCGCTTAATCGCCGCCTAGTTTATTCTTTTGAAAATGAAGTCAAGATTGAGCGTTGGAAAAAAAGGCCCGTGTAGTTTACTCTTTTGAAAATGAAGTCAAGATTGAGTTTTATAACCATATGTTTTGTACCATCCTTTATTCTTGATTACGTCACCACAAGCACCCATGAACACGACATGTTGATATAAGGACTACTCGTGTTATTCTTATCAAAGTTGGGGGACTGCTGATGATATGAACTTTTCCAAAGTCTAGGGACTGCTAGTGTTATTAATTTTCAAATTTAGGGACTAAAGATGCATTATTGGGTAAACCAACAAGGACGACCCGTGTAGTTTACTCTTTACAAAATGACAATCAATGATTACGTCACCATGAACAAGCTTCATCCAATCGAATTGCAATTTACATGTTGCTTTTCATTTTCATTATCATTGCATTATGGTACACATCAAATATCGTATCTTTAACTGCTCTTATACTAAGTGAAAGGCAGTTGCTCAAGCATATGAACAAGCAGTTAGGCATATAATGTAACAATGTAGCTGTATCTTTTGCGGGGAAGGTTTCGAAATATTCATTTCTGATGTAGCTCAAGCATAACATGAACAGGCGGTTAGGCATATAATGTACTAACGAAGCGGTCTCACTTTTAAACCTCACTTGATACGCATCTTTAGTCTGGGTTGCCATTGGAAGGGTTCGGAAATGGTCACGGTCACAAGGATACAGATGTGAGGCCATGTACATCTTAGTCAAAGACTTCACGAGTGATAATAAGAAAAACCTTATCGTTTACCATAATAGTAACATGGTGAAGTGATTACTTAAACTCTTTAGTCATATTAAGCTCAAAAGTAAATAAATAAATAAATAAATAAGAGCTGTAAAATGAGCTTAGTGAAAGTATGCCAAACGAATTAAGCTCATGTGCCCGAAATTAAAACACCCCGTTAATATTCTTTTGCTATTTATTGCTTCAAGACCTTACATTATGACTCTGTAAACAAATTGAAACATACAGGAAACGAAATCATTCACATTGACAGTGTTAGCCCGAGCTAAACAGATCTCGTTGTACTAGAAGTATTAGCCTTGTATAGAGTATACAAGACTGCTACAACAATTAATGATCCTGCTCCAGCTCCCATTCCATAGAATATGGTCAGCCAATCATTCCCATCACCAGATGTATCAGAATTTGGCGAAGATGATGCACGGTACAACTGAACTAGTGCAATTTCGGTTCAATGGAAACCGCATAACCCTTGTTTGCTAAATAGGATGTCTCCGAAAACGTCTGAAACTGGGAGCCTGTTGGGATTTTTCCTTCCAATTGATTGTATGACAAATTCAAAACAGAAAGGAAGGGAAGGGTGGTGAGCACAGATGGGATTTCTCCGGTTATTCTGTTTGACGACATGTCCAATGCTTCTAACTGACCCAAAGTTCCAATAGATGGTGGGATACAGCCTGTGAACTCATTATGTGATACGTTGAGAAGATGCAGGGCTTTGAGTTGGCCAATTGTTTCTGGTATCACCCCTGAAAAACGATTACTTGAGATATCAATAGATGTGAAGATTGTCAAGATTTTGATTAGCTCCAAGTCAAATCCTTTGACTGTGACTGTAACTGTATCTTGATAGTAGAAATCAGTGATTGGCACAAACACCTCAAAGCTGAGTTGCTTCGTACTAGTTGTATTCTCAACAGTCATCATAGCTCCCCATTGACTGAAAAATTCTGGTGGGACAACACCACTAAAGTTATTGTGAGCTATGTCTAAAATACGAAGATTTGACCAGTTGTGACGGCCATCACCGCAATGAACGGATCCATGGAACCTGTTTGATCGGAGAACAAGAACATACAAGTTGGTCAAAGAACATGGATAAGTGTCATTTATCTTGTTGTTCCCGAGGTTTAACACTTGTAGCTTTCTGCAGTTGACTATAGATCGTGGAATCTTCCCTTCCAAAGAGTTTCCATGCAGGTCTAGAGTGTTCAAGCTGCAGCTGCTTGAAAATGCTCCCTCTATTTGACCACTGAGACGGTTGTTTCCCAAATTTAGTACCCCAAGACCGTTACCAAGACTTCTATAATAAATCACCCCATCGTATTCAAAGTTGCCACTTAATTCAATCAAACACTGTGGTATTGTTCCATTTAAACGATTGTTTGACAAATCAAGGACCTCAAGGTTGGTAGCATTGCATAAGGTGTCAGGGATCGTCCCAGTAAGCAAATTGTTAGAAACCGATAAGAAATTGGCAAAGGTGAAGTTTCTGATCCCAATGCTTTCCGAGAGTGACGAGTTGAAAAGATTGTATGAAAAGTCGATGAAGTTAGCGCTTTGTGGCGGTATCAGAATCGCCCCACTAAGACGATTGGAATGCAAGTCGATGACTTCAAGATCATGAAAATTGTAGGGCTCTTGGAGGGAAGTTAAGTTGTTATGAGAAAGGTTCAGATAATACAGTCTTCCATTCCCAACTTCCCATATCCAATTTGGTATTTCTCCTTGAATTTTGTTGTCTGAAAGATCAAGCTCTTTTATATTTGATTGGTTTCGTAGATCAGGGAACTTTTGGAGATTGCACGAAGCCAGATACAAATATCTTAACTTTGGAAGGTGAGACACGATAGAGCTGTTGCTGCTTGTTATGATTGAAAAATTGTTATATGAAAGATCAAGGTCCGTTAGGTTGCTGAGGCCCTGAAAATCTTTAGTTTCAATTACACCACTCAGGTTGTTTGATGAAAGTGAGAGGAATTCAAGTTGTCCAAGTTCAAAAAATGACCTGGGAATTTCACCTTTCAATTTGTTACTGCTTAAATCAAGCCTTTCCAATAATGGTATGGACGAGTTCGGAAGCAGACCATCAAAATTGTTGTTAGAAAGATCTATCTCTTGCACATTTGGCAGAGAGAACAAAGATGAAGGTATGCTTCCATTGAAACTATTGAATCCTAAATAAACCTTAACAAGATTATTAAGATCTTGAAAGTCATCAAAAGGAATCATACCAATAAACCATTTCCTAAGAGGTCGATGTGTGTTAGATTCTTGCAAAGCCGAAATGACGGGATTTTCCCGATAAAGTTATTCCACGACAAGTCCACATAGGAGAGTTGAGTGAGTCTTTTCATGGATTCTGGTATCCCTCCGGAAAAGTTTGTTTCGCTGATCACTAAACTCTGAAGAGCTCTGTTCATAGGAAACTCTGGTAAAGAGCCGTTAAGATTTCTGTTTCTTGATAAATCAAGACTCTGTAACTTTTGCAACTGAAGGACATTTTTGGGAAATGTTCCAATCAAGTTACATTCAGCAAGATTCAATATTGTGAGATTCTTGAAATTTGCAAAGAAATCCGGAACTGGAGCACTCAGATTGTTCGAAGCCAGACGAATTACCGAAAGTGATTGCAGCTTCTGAAGGGACTCATCTAAAGGGCCAAAAAGTTGACAATTTGACAAGCTTAAAACTTCCAAATTAGGCAAAGATGATGATAAACCCTGGCACCAATCGAGTTTATTTGATGACATGTCCACCGTATCCATATAAAGACCCCTTAGCCGTGTGAAGTTGCGAACATGCGTGGCTAAATTTGGGTTCTTGAGTTTCAGTGAGGGAGTTTCGTAGGGGTAATCATATGTGGGGAAAACTGAAGAGAGATCAAGAATTTCCAGCCTTGTCAGCTGTGAGAGTTCTTTTGGAATCTGGTCTGAAAACATCGAATTTGACAAGTTTAAATACAACAAACTTGCAAAACTTCCAAATCTTGTAGGAATCTTTGCGAAATTGAAGTTATTATCAGCAAGATTCAAGCTTTCAAGATTCTTTAAACCAAATAGAGCACTGGAATCAGTAATTCCACCTGATATCGATTCGCTGCTCAAGTCTAAACCGATAACCTGACCCTTGATGCTGCAGGTGACACCTCCCCACGAGCAGCAATCTGCGGCACTTGGCTTCCAAGACACTAGCTTTGTTGAAAGTGAAGATTTGAACTGCAGTTCATTTTTTAACTGGATCAAAATCGTTTGGTGGTTTATTTGACATTGGCCGGAAACCAAAATTGTATCAACCCCAAACAAGATCAGGTAAAAGGGTAACAAGAATATATGGGTTTTCATTATGAACCAAAATTTAGACACAAATGATGTTTATGAACACTCGAGCCAAATGTGTTTAATTATGATAAGTATTTTTAAAAAATTCATTTAGATTATATTTTATTTATATTTGTTTCATAGACTCAACCTTGGCTTTGGTCTTACGAATTTACTCGTCAAGTATTCACAATTAGACAAACTATGGACTTTGACGTTTACTTTAATTTACTATTGACTTTGATTGTACAAAATAATCCTTCAACCAGAAATTCTTCTGAATCTGAGAATATTTACTCCATTCGTTTCATGAAAGTTACAACTTTGTATTAATATTAGTATTATAAATTATTGTGATCGTTATAAATGAATTGATCGTTATTATTGAAAGATGTTTTGATTGCCTAGCTTCTAACTGATGAGCTCAAAGATCAGATAATGTGGTTCAAGAGGTGGCTTATTAAAGGTTGTCAACCCAAAGGGACCTGCTTTAAGCTGTACCAGAATTACGCGTTTCGACCCATTACCCATCCCGTCTAACCAACTGAATTTTTCACTTTGATTACAAAACGAAAGTCACCTGACCATACTCTGTATCTACAGAAACAACTGCAAGTGATCTTTGCAGAGGTAGAATATCTTTTTTAATGTGCATGCACCATCATACTAACAACAAAAAAGGTGAACAAAAAATTTATATAATAAAGTAGAACGGTAAATAAGAGGGAGTTTGGCTAGGTTTTTCTGAAGAGGTTAATAGCTTTTCATATTTTGGATAAGCTAATTTGCAAGGCTAAGAACTAGTCAAGGCATTTGGGTACCACTTTAAAGTAAATGGTCTAGTCAATAGCTAGCATTATCATGCACATGCAACTACCATTTAGTTATCTTCCTTGCAATTTCTTTCTTTGCTATTGTCCACACAATAAAATGTTTCCGTCAAATTGATTGATACTATTTGAATGAAGCCAAATCAAGACCCACTGACTTAGAAGTCGTCAATTAGCGACCCAATGAACCAGCTTCAAACATCTCATGAAGATCATAGTCCATTTTCTACATGTCAAAACTTATTACATAGCAATTTGCATTATAAATTTGATAAGGTTTTGATTTTATAGGCTCTTAGATTCATAAATCATAGCGTTATCTGTTTGTTAAAAAACTAGTTCCCAATGAGAATCCTACTCTGCTTTCAAGTACTCTTGATACCCTTTTGCCTTTTTTTTAAGGTTAATATGAGGTTGGTTTCGGGTCAATGCCAAATCGAACAGGAGTTAATTTTTATCCAATTGAAATACAATCTCCAGTTCAGTTCTTCAGTTCTGCACTTTCAATAAAACCGAAAGATTGAGGCTTTGTTAGCTAAGTCATTTCAAGAATCCTACCAAGGAATTTGATAGCAAAAGCTCCAATTGTGTAAAATATACAAGTGTAACATAAGATAAGCACTTTTTCAAACTAAGTGACTTGTCAGTTTGATATTAGCTGCAACAAAACTAAATCAAATTGCAGTATAAACTTACTTACATACCTAAATTTGTCTATTACTTCCTTATTTAATCATATTTTGCCACAAACTAAACACTATCAAAAAGTGATTATTATGACTACATGCAACAGAAGCATATCCAAGCACTAAGTGTTTGCTTAACTTAAACCATTTTAACACAAATTGACAGTAAAGATCAAGAAAGGCGAGGTTGGTAAAGGGGGTGAGGTTTGGGATAACTTGGCGGTGTCGCGTGAGGTTTATCCGGATGTTGGGAATTATAATGTGATGATTTGCGGTTTGCGTAAGTGCAGGAAGGTTAAGGAGAGTTTGGAGGTGTGGGAGAGGATGAGGAGGAATGAATGGGAGATGGATTTGTTTACGTATAGTAGACTAGTAGTGTTATAAATGTGTTTTGTAAGTCAGGTAATGTTGAAGGTGGTATGATGGTTTTTAACGAAATGATTGGGAAGAAAATGCGTTTGGATGTTGCTTAGTGGTTGTTTTCGCGGTGGAATGGTTAACGAGTGTTTGAGTTGCGGGAGCTTATGGAGAAGGATGATTGTTGGAATGTTATTACTTTCCGGCATTGTTTTTGGCAATCATTAATAAGGGTAAATTGCTCATTTATCTCGGGGAGGGATGTAATGTGCCAAATGTTTGCTTTTTTAGGGATGATATTCGCCAATAGTATCAGCAATGGATGATGAGTGCCAAATTTGACAAACCATGAAGATGATTTTTGCAGTTTACTCTATATAATTAGTTAACAGGTGTTTCTTTTAGCAGCAATCTAATTATTTTCATGTTTTAACAGGTGTTTCTTTTTTCTTTTAGCTAAGGACATGGACCCATAAAGCAATTTAATATTATTATTTTTTAAATGGGACCCATTTATCACCTTTTTTTCCTCTATATGCATAGGGGAAAAAATATGGCTACCTCTCCATCCAGAGGTTCTAGCAGATTGGACCAACGTAGGACCTACTTACCACTTAAACCTAGAAAAAAAAGAAAAAAAAAAAGAAAAAAAGAAACAACACCTTACTTTCTCTATATCGACATGGCATGAAATATTGACTCCTCTTCAATAAGTGGCTCATATAGATGTGGACCCGACATATAGTTATAAGCCTCAGTAATTCCACCTGATATCCTTTCGCTGCTCAAGTCTAAACCGATAACCTGACCCTTGATGCTGCATGTAACACCTCCCCACGAGCAGCAATCTGTGGCATTTGGCTTCCAAGACACTAGCTTTGTTGAAAGTGAAGAACTGAACTGCAGTTCGTTTTTTAACTGGATCAAAATCGTTTGGTGGTTTATTTGATTTGCGAACCGTAAACCAAAAATTTATCAACCTCAAACACGATCAGGTAAAAGGGTAACAAGAATATCTGAAAGCAGCGTTGGGATTTCATTATGAACTAGGATTTTAGGCACAGGTGATGCTTATGAACCGTCGAGCCTATGAAATTTGAAACCTTATATTTGCTAAATCTGTTTAATTATGATCTCGTGATAAGTATTTTATTTATATTGTTTTCATAGAGTCGAATTTACGAGTCAAGTATTCACAATTAGACAAACTATTGACTTTGACATCTACTTTAAATTTTATTGAAGGGACTATGGTTACCTTAACATTGTGCAACTAACTTCTTGTAGTAAGAAATAGAGATTTAAGACTACTAACATTGTCTTTATATTATTATTGCTTATCATCGTTATAAACGAATTGATTTTACTTTATAATGATTTACAGGATTTGTTTTTATTGAAAGATGTTTAATATGCAACATACATAAGAGATGAGGTACACTGTATATATATTGATCGCCTAGCATCTAACTGATGAGTTCAAAGATCAGATAAAATGGTTCAAGAGGTAGCTTATTAAAGACGGTCAACCCAAACAGACCTGCTTTGAGCTGTACCAGAATTACGCGTTTCGACCCATTACCCAACCCGTCTAACCAACTGAATTTCTCACTTTGAGTACAAAACAAAAGTCACCTGACCATACTAGGTATCTACCGAAACAACTGCAAGTGATCTTTGCAGAGGTAAAATGTCTTTTCTAATGTGCATGCACTATCATAGTAACAACAAAACAGGTGAACAAAAATAGTAATAAAGTAGAACGGTAAATAAGAGGGAGTTTGGCTAGGTTTTTCTGAAGAGGTTAATAGCTTTTCATATTTTGGATAAGCTAATTTGCAAGGCTAAGAACTAGTCAAGGCATTTGGGTACCACTTTAAAGTAAATGGTCAAGTCAATAGCTAGCATTATCATGCACATGCAACTAGCATTTTGTTAGCTTCCTTGCAATTTCTTTCTTTGCTATTGTCCACACAATAAAATGTTTCCGACAAATTGATTGATACTATTTGAATGAAGCCAAATCAAGACCCACTGATTTAGAAGTCGTCAATTAGCGACTAAATGAACCAACTTCTAACATCTCATGAAGATCATAGTCCATTTTCTACATGTCAAAACTTATTACATAGCAATTTGCATTATAAATTTGATAAGGTTTTGATTTTATAGGCTCTTAGATTCATAAATCGTAGCGTTATCTGTTTGTTAAAAAACTAGTTCCCAATGAGAATCCTACTCTGCTTTCAAGTACTCTTGATACCCTTTTGCCTAGTTTTGTTTGCGGTTAATATGAGGTTGGTTTCGGGTCAAAGCCAAATTGAACAGCAGTTGATTTTGATCCAGTTGAAATACAATCTCGAGTTCTGTTATGCACATTCAACAAAACTAGTCTCTTGGAACCAAGATGTCACAAAGAGTTCCAATTGGGTAGGTGTCACTTGCACCAATAGGGGTCAAGTTATCTGTCTAGATTTAAGCAACGAAGCACTACCTAGATTTCGGGCTAAACGAACATAGACAAACAAACATAAACTTTATTAAATTATGCACAATATATTATTTTATATGTGTTGTTTCGTTTAAAAAACTAACTTTAAAATTATTCAATTCAAATATATGATTATCTACATCTATACTAGTATATTAGGCAATGTTGCAAAAATCGGCTTAGGCGGCCGATTAATCGGTAGTCGGCCTCATATGATTTTTAAATCGGTGAAACAAATCGGCTTGGGAAATAATCGGCCACTAATCAGTCAAAAAATCGGTCGAATCGATCAAAAATCGGACTAATCGGACTAATCAGTCAACTTATTAAAAAAAATTAGGGATTCTACTTAATTTGGGGATCATTTATTTAACTTTTAACGCATAATGGGCCTCATAATCAGAATTGGAGCCTTTTATAGAGGTTTGGAAACATAGTAGGCTTGGAATCAGTTTAGATATTTAGTTTGGTCTCCAGAAATACCCAAAACTCGTAGGAAATACCAATCCGATTAATCACCGATTAATTCCGCCTTGATCGATTAATCGCTGCAGGGTGGTTGACCGCCCGATTACCGATTCACGATTTTTGCAACATTTATATTAGGTATAAATAAAAACCACATTTGATTAAAACTTAGAAACTTAAAAATTGAATAATGTAATTAGACTAAAATGTCTTATTTATGAAAAGAAATGCAAAATATTAAATATTTGATTACAATTTAAACCACTAATTTTTTCACTCTCACTTCATCGCACACCTATATATAAAAAAGAAATTGCATACGTAAATTAATGCTAATATATATCGTCGCTACTATACGCGATTAATTGTTTGATATATTAAATTTATGAATTAACTAATCACATTGCGTGGGTTAACTCAATCTGTTTCAACCCGTTCTAAAAATTACTTATTTTTACCCGGTCAACCTGTTTTCTAATTGTACTAAAAAACTGACGATATGTGCATGTGTGTTGTGCTATAAATCAACACCACATAGAGGAAACAAATTTAAAGCTAACTTGAACAATAAACGAGCTCTTTCGGAGCAAATTTAATCCATTTCACTACATCCGTAACTAGCATTAGCCTTTTTTATACGTAAATGCTACTACTATAACATAATATGTTTTTGACTCATGAAAACTTTTGAGTAAATCATGGCGTTAGTTATGCTACAATTGCAATCTAGAGGAACTTGATCAAACGATTCCACCCATTGTCTCAACCTAGCCGATTCACGAAACATAAAACATGTATAAGTTAGCAAAACACTAAGTACTTCCAAAGCCCTAAGCAAGAGGTCCCATCGTCTGTCACGAACGCGAACGCGAACTCGAACAATTGGCTTGACTTTAGCTACATGGACAGTTTGACCGACCTAACGCCAATAAACTACAATTGGAATCGTGTTATCCTATTTATTCCCATGATGAAGGCTCAATTGTTTGAAAAGTACATATAATGCCGTCTAATCCGTTTGATTTCAGTATACTATGTGCATGTTTTAAAAAATAATAATAAAAAATAAAATAAAATAAGACATTCCTACATATATTCCTTGTAGAAGATGATACCAAGGATGTCCAATAGTATATGCAAGAAATCCAAATTTGAAATAATCAAGATGAACTTCGTCGGGGCCACATGAAGTTCATCTAATTTAAGGCCAAACTCGATATTCAGTTATTTCCTAATTCAGATTGCCGCATACACTGCTGGACCTCCCTCGGCGAAACTGAAATTGAAATTAGGAAATTGTTGTGTGTGGTTTGGTTATCAAAATGGTGTGATTCGTGGAAATGGTGTGGTGTGGATTGATGACATGGAAACAGTTTGAACCATTGGATTAAAGTGGGGTGTAATGGATGGTTGTGACTGTGAGAACATTAAATTTGCATTTCAAAATTTTTGGTAGTTGGTGGTTGTGACCAGAGTGAATTAACTACTTTGGTAATGACCCGTTTTGTTGTATGATGTTGGGTGATCACGGTCTAAAAACCGGACCGGATTGAGACCGATTTCGGCAAAAATCTTAAACCGAGACCGGACCGAGGTCCTGGTCGGTCCGGTCCAACAAGGCCATATTAGTCGGTTTGTGGTCAGAACCGGACCGGACCGGACCGAGGACCGAATTAGCCTAAAATCCGAGACCGAGGACCGGACCTAATGTGGTCGGTCCGGTCCGGTCCAGTCCGGTCTCGGTCAGTCGGTCCGGTCCGTTCGGGTCATTTGCTCAGCCCCAATATGATGCACACATTCATTCTCGACAGGAGTCATATATCAAAACGAGTGATTGACAAGCAATCACCCAACTCTAGAATTCGGTATGATTTCATACTGTATACGCTATTAAGCTTCTCAAAAGAGCTTAAGACAAAGTACTCAAGTGCTTTGTAGGCGCATACATTGTAATTGCAACAAGTTTGACGCTTTTCATATATTGTAACAAAACAGATGTCACAAAAATATAAAAGTCTGGGAATAATTCCGATTAGAACATCTGGAAACAGAATCAAAAAACCGATAGCTACAAAATTTAGTACCGCCCATACACGTAGCAGCAACCCGACAGAAAAAATCAGCTTCAGTCTGATGACGTTTCCTTGTTTTTCTTGAGATTTTTCTTCCTCTTCTCGAGAGTATCGACGTTTGCGTTCTTCCGTTGATTGCTAATCTGTAAAAGTAAAGGAAACACTAGTTCAGTCGACAACGGAACTTGGTAATTTTCGAATGTTTTTCTTTACAAAGAACGGATATTTAACTAGTGACATAAACGAAAACTAACCTGAATGGCATTATACAATCCCCTCTTTTTACGTGACATGGTTAGCATGGCCATGTCTTCATCATCATTGATAAGGTGTTTTGGAGATGCATCATCCGCGTCATCTTTTTCACCAGTCTTCTTAATCTCAGTAGTGTCAGACGTCTGCTGCATCCCTTTCATTTCCATTTTCAGTTCTTGATGGAACTGTTTTTCATCAATCGCCATCTGCATATATACAACGAAAATCTCATCAATGAGTAGAAGAATATGACGCTGAAAAACGTATAAAGTTTTGTAAAACATATAACAAACCTTCCGTTTTCTTTCAGCAGCTTCTTTAGCTTCAGCCCTATCAATGACTCCTTCGACAAGTAAATGGGCATTATCATGATCATCCATGTCCACACCAGGCATTGGAAGGATTTCTTTTCTAGCAGCTGCTTGAAGCCTTTTAATGGTATCTGCATACTCGGGTACATACCCTTCTGCTTCATTGTCAACAAATGGAGAAAGATGCGGTGGAAGAACAAGATTAAAGTACTATATCAATCGCGAGAATTTCGAAACTTACTTTCCAACCATATAATCCTCAGTAGGTAGTATGATTCTTGCGTTTATGCAGTCAAAGACCCATTGTGGCTGTATATAGTCTCTGGAAATAAACTTGTGACTTTGAGTCGGCCTATCAACAATCTGAACAAAATAAAAGTTTCAATAAGATAATGAAAACAACGCTGAATAATGTTGGATCGTAAACTTGATTTAGTCCGAGCCCATATAGTGGAAGCTTCTAGAAAGTCGTAGAATGGTATGGAAGCTTCTAGAACGACAAAGAATAATCCTAGAAAATATCCATAGATATGTCTAGAATATTGTTGCTAAATGTTATAGAAATATCTAGAACTAGGATAAGGATGATGATGTATTAGGAATAATCAAGATGATGTAGGAAGTATCTAGATCGTAGTAGAATATCCATGGAAATATCTCATCTCTAGAACATTCCATGGAGTAGTATAAATAGGTGTTGTGGTAATGCATTTGTAATGAAGAAAATCAAGCAAAGCTTAAGCAATCAATAATATTCCATACCTTTCACAAGTATTCCTCTCTTCCTAAATTTCACTTACAACCTCTTCATCAAATATAAGCCTAAAAGGCCTTCGAGTTTCTAACAAATTGGTATCAGAGCTAGAAGATCACGATGTCAAGCATGATGAACTTGTTCCAATATCCTCGTCTTACCAAAGACAACTATGGTAGTTGGTGCATTCGAATGAAGGCGTTACTCGGTTCACATGATGTATGGGAGATTGTAGAGAAAGGTGTTGAGGAAGAGAAGATGTCAACAAAGAAGATGAAAACCAATGGTCTTCATATAGAAGAGGTCGTGGGCGAAGCTTTCAATCTCAAAGAGGAGGTAAGCCCCAAACACAATGTTACAACTATCGTAAATATGGTCATTATGCCAATGAGTGTACTAGCTCAAGACAAGTGGAAGAAAAAGCTAATCTTGTGGAGGTAGAAGACGGAGATGAGCTTACCTTGCTAATGGCAAGACATGACGAACAAGAAGAGAGGATAGAGCCATGGCATATAGATTCAGCGCAAGTAACCATATGACGGGTGAAAAGACTTGTTCGTGGAGATGGAAGAAAGTAAAGGTAACGTCACCTTTGGAGACGAATCAAAGGCACCGGTGAAAGGAAAAGGATGCCTTCTTGGAAAGCATGCTAGGAGTTCGTTCCCGAAAGAAGCAACATCAAGAGCTAAGGAGCCTTTACATCTAATTCACACAGATTTGTGTGGTCCCATTACTCCACCCTCTTATAGTAAGAATCTCTACTTTATGCTCTTTATTGATGATTTTTCAAGAAAAACTTGGGTATATTTTCTAAAAGAAAAATCCCAAGCTTTTGAAACTTTTAAAACATTTAAAACTATGGTTGAAAAGAGAAAGGTTTAAAAATTAAATCAATGAGATCCGATAGAGGTGGAGAATTTTTATCAAAAGAATTTAACAAATTTTGTGAGGATAATGGGATCCGGAGATTTCTAACGACTCCTTACTCCCACAACAAAATGGTGTAGTTGAGAGAAAGAATAGAACCATTCTCAATATGGTCCAAGCATGTTGAAAAGTAAGAAGATGCCAAAGGAGTTTTGGGCGAGGCGGTTGATTGTGCAGAGATATCTATTGAACCGTGTCCGTCAAAGAGTTTAGATAACAAGACTCACAAGAAGCATGGAATGGGATGAAGCCTACCGCCTCTCACCTAAGGGTATTCGGAAGCATAGCATATGTCCACGTTCCCACCAAAGGCGATTGAAGCTTGATGATAGAAGTGAGAAGCATGTGTTTGTTGGGTACGACAAGCATTCGAAGGTTATAAGCTCTATAATCCAATCACAAGGAAGGTGGTAGTGAGTAGAGGCGTGGAGTTCGATGAAGAAGAGACATGGGATTGGAGCATCAAGGAAAATGAAAGGTATGACTTTCTTCCTATGGTGATGAAGAAGAGACGGGTGAATCAAGTGAAGAAGTCCAACAACCTCAAAGTCCAACTCAACCCAAGAATCACCTTCAAGTTCAAGTGAAGGAGAACCAAGAGAAGAAGTTTCGGGAGCTCTCACGAGGTAACCGACGAAACACCCTTACTTGTTTATCGTTGATTGTGAACCTTTAGTTTTGAGGAGGCTATGAAAATCAAGAAATGGAGACAAGCCATGGACGAGGAGATAAAGTCAATAGTGAAGAATGATACATGGGAGTTGTGACCCATACGAAGGCCAAAAGGCTATTGGAGTCAAGTGGGTATACAAGACCAAGAAAAAGCCAAAGGCGAAGTGGAAAAGTACAAGGCAAGACTTGTGGCAAAGGTTACAAGCGAAGCATGGTATCGACTACGAAGAGGTATTTGCTCTGTTGCTCGCTTAGAAACTATTAGAATGATTATTGCTATTCTTTGCTCAATATAGGTGGAAGATCCACCAAATGGATGTAAAGTGCATTTCGAATGAACTTCTTGAAGAAGAAGTTTATGTGGAGCAACCAGAGGGATATGTTGCCAAAGGGCAAGAAGGAAACTCTCAGAGTATGATTGATGAGCTCAAGAAATCAATGACGAAAGAGTTCGAGATGACAGACATAGGACTTATGTCTTATTATCTTGGCATTGAGGTGAAGCAGACGGATGATGGAATTTTCATAAGTCAAGAAGGATATGCCAAGGAGATATTAAAGAAGTTTAGCATGGATAAGTGCAATCCGTTGGCACCCCATAGAACATAAGGCAAAGCCTTCTAAGCATGACGGAGGAGAAGCGGTAGACTCAACTCAATTCAAGAGTCTTGTTGGAAGTTTGCGCTATTTGACATGTACAAGACCGACATACTCTTTGCGGTTGGTCTAATTAGTCGTTTCATGGAAGAGCCTACGACAAAGCATTTGGAGATTGCAAAGAGGATCCTCCGTTATATCAAAGGTACCGTAGACTACGGAATGTTTTATTCAACAAGTGAAGACTTCAAGTCGGTTGGATATAGCGACGATGTTGAAATTTGGAGACAAAGGCGATGGAAGAAGTACAACAGATTCATATTCTTCCTAGGTAACAATGCTTTACATGGTCTTCAAAGAAGCAACCTATTGTTACTTTGTCTAGTTGTGAGCGGAGTACGTGTTGCAACATCATGTGTATGTCACGAATTTGGCTTAGAAGTATGCTAAAGGAGCTACACATGGAACAAGAAGATCGATCGAGATCTATGTGGATAACAAGTCCGCCATTGACTTAGCAAAAATCCATATACCATGATCGAGTAAGCATATTAACACTCGTTATCACTTTATTCGAGAGTGCATTGCAAGGAAAGATGTCCAAGTGATACATACGAGGTCCGAAAACCAAGTTCGGATATCCTCACCAAGCCGATCAACGAGAAAGATTTTTCAAGACAACGAATGATGCTTGAGTCGGTAAATCAAGTTTAAAGGGGTGTTGGATCGTAAACTTGATTTAGTCCGAGCCCATATAGTGGAAGCTTCTAGAAAGTCGTAGAATGGTATGGAAGCTTCTAGAGCGACAAAGAATAATCCTAGAAAATATCCATAGATATGTCTAGAATATTGTTGCTAAATGTTATAGAAATATCTAGAACTAGGATAAGGATGATGATGTATTAGGAATAATCAAGATGATGTAGGAAGTATCTAGATCGTAGTAGAATATCCATGGAAATATCTCATCTCTAGAACATTCCATGGAGTAGTATAAATAGGTGTTGTGGTAATGCATTTGTAATGAAGAAAATCAAGCAAAGCTTAAGCAATCAATAATATTCCATACCTTTCACAAGTATTCCTCTCTTCCTAAATTTCACTTACAACCTCTTCATCAAATATAAGCCTAAAAGGCCTTCGAGTTTCTAACAAATAATAGTATTCGATTACGTAGCCAAGGGATATTAGCAGATCAGTTATTAGAGATAAATACTTCATCAACAACAAAGTAGGGCATTTATTTATTTTGTTTGTTTTATCAGATATCAGAGCCGGGTCTTACGACATACCTGATAATTAATTTCCTGGTTAGATTCCTCAAATGGAGCTCCATCCCCTTCCCACGTAACCACACCACCGAAAGAGGTTATAACAAAAAGCAACGACTCTCTTGGAACCTGAACAACACAATGATTCACTTTTAAGCAAAATAAAGACAAAGAGAGCTTAAACGTGCAATTTATAATAAGCTATAATAATACATTGATCCTACCTCACGACCCAAGAAGAACGTCTTGTTTTGAAAGAGGGTTTTGCAGGCCTTCGTTTCTTCATCATCTTCACTAACAGAAGCAGCGTTTACAAAAAGGTTCATTAACGCACCTGGTTCATTACTAGGAAGTTGGTCCTGAAGCTGGGCGAGTCTAAGCTCAGACTCTTCATCGTTTGCTCCACTTGTCCGGTCTTTAGCATCAACATATCTTGTCAAAGCATATAAATCTGCCAATTAGGGAAAAAAGTTAACATCTCTATAAACAGCACACTCGAGTATAGTGACATATTAACAGTTTGTCATGAGATAGCAAGTCCATACCAGCCGCTAAAGCTTTCAATCGAGGATCAAGGATAGGTGGATATTTCAAATTAATTGACTCGTAGAGTTTGAAATTGACAAAACCAAGAAGAGTCTGCACATTAAATAGAAGTACGTGTAAGTACCGACTTGTGAAAAGAATAACAGAAGGAATGCACTCACAGCAACAATACAAAACTAATAACGAAGATATGAAAGTGTGATTCAACAAACCTCGTAATCCAAAAAGGTGAGCATAATCTTGTAGTCAACATCTTGAGGCATGAATTGCTGGAGTGCATGAGGAGTCAACCATGTGACTTTTTGACCGTCAATCTCCGCCTGAACAGAATTTAATCAGTAAACTAGCAATAGGTGAAAAAGCACACATACACAAAAACAACACAGATATGGCACGATCATTATACCTGGTAATATATGCCTTTGACAGATATGAAAGCCTTCCTTAGTTTATGTGTGCAAGAGATATACGCCTGCCACTCAAGGCTCAACCTAAAGAAACATATACACCATTGTTATGATACAGTGTGATCCCACGTAAAACCAGTCCAACTATGACATAAATCTGAAAACTGTGATCCCACGTACCCTCGACAGTTGTGGATTCGCTCCGGTTGAATACTTTCCCTCTCGATGGCAGGTAGTGTAGCAAAAAGATGGACCATAGTGAGACAGTCGTCTAAATCTCTTAACGCATCAATAAACTTGGGATATCTACGCCAAAGAAAAAACACCAATCAGAAGGTGATAATATTTGGCAAAAACGAGTAAAAAAGTTATATATTAGAGAGTAATACCAACCTTTCACGAATAAGCATATCAAGAGTATATGTAGGCTTCTGTGCAATAAGCGTTCAGCAAGATCCTTGTTCTTCTTAGACATGGCCTTCTTCACCTTTTTGTCATATGAGCGCATCTCACGGAACTTTTCAAGAAGTGGCTCATGTTTAAGAAACGCGATATCTTTCATGTGATAATAGGTATGGTGGTTTCCCTTCACCTTCTTCTTTGGATCCCTTGGGAAAACCCCTTTGAAGATACATAATTTCCTATTGAAATGAACACCCAAGATTTGATATGTTATACGCTAAAAGTCGAAAATGTACAACATATCACAGTTAAAACTTAAAACCCACACATCAAATACTGTTTTCAGCCAAAAATTAGCCAGACCCTTCATTGGTAAGCACAGGTCTTGAAAACTACGATTGCCTACTTCCTATCAAAGCAAACAAAGGTGCGATAATGCATACAAATGCTCTTTAAACCGTGTGACGTCAAATTCTTCAGTTACATACTCTTGTAACTAACCTATACAAAGTCACAATTAGGCCCACATTTTATAGCTTCAAACACTAGTTTTTTATTTCCTGTTTCCGTCCACAGACACATAACTTGATCTAGTACCACGGGAATACTTGTAAACCAATATAACCGCCATCTTGCTACAGAAGCCAAGCCATACCACTCAGTCTACAATTAAACTATTCAACACTCAACTTATGTTACCATTTTCAGTTACAAAAACTGTTCACGTCTACCTTAGAATAAAAAATAGCACTTTTTTGAACCTAACACGATAAAACGAGTTCACATTATACAAACTTTTGTAAAACTAAGCAAATAAAGCTTGATTACCGTTCAAAAAAAGATTCCAACTTATAATAAAAAGAGTACAAAACATTACAAATAAACACATTTGTTTCTTCTTTAAGCCCTTTATTGGCAAATTCACAGATTATGCACATACGAGTACCTATCGTTTTACCTACTAACTATGAAAATGAGCTTTTTCTTAAATATCCATTATTCTAGAGGGTGTGCTTGTTTTAGCTTATTTAGCAAGCGTTGATCATATGTAACTTTGAAAAAGCTCACAAGCACCCTTTTTGGCTTAGAGATTTTCAAGTTGACCTTGTAGCTTATTTGAGATCATAAGCTCAACTTGCTAATCTCACACGCACAAAAAAGGGGTTGCGAGCTTTTTTAAGATAACATAAGCTCATACGCCCGCTAAATATACTAACACAAACATCCCTCTAGTGCACCTAATCATCATCAACTAAAATAAAAACACAAGTGCACATACGGTAAACCGTATTTATGAAGAAATGAATAATACCTGAAAACTTTAAGTGGAACTTGAAGGTACTTAACAGCTTGTGACCTTGTTACATATCTAGCGCATTACCTTCCTTCTTCTTTCCTATAAAATTCAATTAAAAAGATCAAATATACAACCTTTTCATTATAGTACAGTAGAAAACATAAAACTAAGAAGGTATTCAGATAAGCTTATTTGAATATAAGGGCTTATTGAAACCAATATAACCAACCATTTTGCTACAGAAGCGAGACATAGCACTCTCAGTCTACAATTAAACTATTCAACGCTCAACTTATGTTACCATTTTCAGTTACAAAACTGTCCACGTCTATCTAAGAATAAAAATAGCACCTTTTAACCTATCACGATAAAACGAGTTTACATTATACACACTTTTGTAAAACTAAGCAAATAAAGCTTGATTACCGTTCAAAAAAGGTTCCAACTTATAATAAAAGAGTATAAAACATTACATTATAAACACATTTTTACTTCTCTAAGCCCTTTATTAGCAATTTCACAGAATATTCACATACATGAACATGTCATTTACACAATGATTGGTATTAGTTTTAGCTTATTTGGCGAACTTATGATCTTGTACAGCTTTGACAAAGCTCATAAGCTCCCTTTTATGGCTTAGGAGCCTATCAAGTTGACTGTATGGCTTATTTGAGATGATAAGCTCAACTTGCTAAGCTCCCAAGCCCAAAAAAGAAACTTAAAATCTTTCCAGATTAATATAATGTGAGTATGTCTGCCAAATAAGCTAACACAAACACCCCCTAGCGTACCTGATCATCGTCAACTAATAACTATAAATATAAGCTCTTTTTTAAATATCCATTCTTCTAGAGGGTGTCTAATTTTTTTAGCTTATTTAGCGAGCTTTTGATCTTATGCAACTTTGAAAAAGCTCACAAGCCCCCTTTTGGCTTAGAGGCTATCAAGTTGACCTTTTGGCTTAGAGGCTATCAAGTTGACCTTTTGGCTTATTTGAGATGATAAGTACAACTTGCTAACCTCACAGGCGCAAAAAAGGGCTTGCGAACTTCTCAAAATTCACATAAGCTCATACGCCCGCTAAATATACTACCACAAACATCCCTCTAGTACCTAATCATCATCAACTAACGCAAAAACACAAATGCACATACAGTAAACCATAAATACGAAGAAATGAATGATACCTGAAAACTGTTGGCGTCTAGCTCCCAGCAACAGGGTATAGATAATCAACTTCAGCAGAAATGCTCAACTGTTTCAGCAGAAACGACAAACTGTCGGCGATATGAGATATCGCCCGGTGGTTACGGATATCACTTGGAATCGTGTGATCACTTTCCAAAGTAAACTATTCGACCCCAATGCGGGTATCACGAATATCTACTTGGGATAAGACCAAATGCGATTAGAGAATTAGGCACAATTCAGAACCCTTCGCTAGTAAGTGTTTATGTTTTACATTTGTATTCAGCGTATTTTCTCTCTTTTCACCGAAAACAAATCTCTATTTATAGGAAATACTCTTGGCTAGTCCATGGAATTATGAGTATTAATCGGCCCATTAATAGCCTCATAATTATCCCCATAATAAGTTAGTGGTTACATGACCAATTAAGCGTGGTCATTAATGCGCTTTAAGCGCCATGAATAGGTCAAAACCGTTACAAGCGGTACCTTAACAATAGCGGTACTTTCATACTACTATCGGTGCTTTCATAGTGCCATCGGTGGTTACGATTCGGTTGAAACACCACCGCTTGGTGTAAACACTACTTCGATGAAACACCACTTCGGTGGAAACAACGATCTGGTGGAAATCTCGCCCGGTGGAAACATCGATAATCGATGGTAACCACAACAATACCTTCACCAAACACTATCAATACAAACCACTAAAAAGTCGAGGTGTTCATGGACCTTATGGGTGTACACTTACATACCTCTAACCCATTACAAGGTGTGAACTAATCCCACAAGTGCACTAAATTTTCCAACAATCCTCCCAAATTTAGTTCACTTCCTTAGCATGAAAACAAACATCAAGCAAAACATGTGCATAAATGAAAATGTCACGAGGATTGAATTTCCATCTTAGTAATTACGTTCAAATATTCAAGAATCGGGGTGTTCTAAGAATTGAACCCTTCAACCCATTTGAATACGAAGATAACTACACACAAGTTTTCAAACACTTACAAGCTCGACACTATACAAGCCATGTGTCCATATCCAAAATTCATAAATGTTGTAAAAGCTAAAAGTACAAAAGCTTCAAGCGGCAAAACTTCAACATTTACATAGGTGGTTCCTCTTTAGTCATGCTCTCGCCAAGCACTTTTCAAAGAAAATCAACCATTAAGTAAAGACTTCATCCTCCTTTCAAAGAGTTACGAGCACAACCTTGGGATGTATATAAAACATGTGCTCCAGTCCACCGAATGTTCGACTTTCCACATTGAACTCGGCTCCTAAGTTTCCTCGGGAGGAGTTGGGTGTCCTAGCATTCGATGACTAAGTTGGACTTAAACCCATCCCTTTAGCGGACTTTATAACCAAGTCTCTAGCTAGACCCTTCGTCAGTGATCGGCTAAGTTACATTGAGATCTCACAAACTCTATAGATACCACCCATTCATGATGAGCTCACGAATCATGCTATGCCTGACACCTAAGTGTCTAGACTTACCATTGTACATCCGGCTATAAGCCTTAGCCAATGTGTTGCACTATCACATCCGATAGAAATAGGTGCTATAGGTTTAGGCCACAATGGAATCTCAAAAGCAAGTTTTTCAACCATTCGACTTCTTTTAAGAATTGCTAAAGCCACAAATTGATTCCATTGTTGAAGCGGTGATGCAAGTTTGTTTCTTGGATGCCCAAGAAATTGCACCTCCACCAAGTAGGAATACCCGACCATCGGTGAGCGAATTGTCTTGATGTTCTTGATCCAACTTGCATCGGTGTAACCTTCCAACACCGATGGGTAACCAAGATATGAGACACTATAATCCATAGTTCTCTTCAAATACTTGATGCCCTTTGAGCGCTTGCGATGATGAGCACTAGGATTGCTAGTATACCGCTCAATTTTCCCACTTGCAAAGCCAATATCGAGTCTTGTACAAGTCATGGCATACATAAGGCAACCAATCACCCTAGAATACTCAAGTTGAGATACATGCCATGATTAGGCATCGACTTCTCACAAGTATCCATAGGTGTACTCACTGGAGTACAATCAAAGTAATTGAATTTCCTCATCACCTTCTCAATATAATGAGACCGAGATAGAAATTCTTTTACTTTCATGTTTAATCTAATACCAAGGATAACATCGACCTCCCCATGTCCTTCATGGAGAACCTTGATGACAAAATTCCTTTGTCGTCAACTCGATTTTGGTGGTGCCAAAGATCGGCATGTCATCAACATATAGACAAATGATGACTCCTTTACCGATTCATCAAATTTGCTATATACACATTTGTCACCTGGTTAAGAACATAACCACTAGAAAAACCACTTCATAAAATTTTTGATGCCATTGCTTAGGTGCTGCTTGATCCATAAAGAGACTTAATCGGTTTACACACCTTGTTTTCATTGTCGAGCATGATGAAGCCTTGAGGTTGGTTCATATAAACCTCCTCTTCTAATTCACCATTCAAGAAAGTCGTCTTCACATCCATCGATGAATAATCGATTGTGAATAGATGCTATAGCAATCAGCAGATCTTATGGTATCGATACGAGCCAGGGGCATAAGTATCAAAATAGTCTATCCACGACTTTTGTTTAAAGCCACGAATAACTAGTCTAGCCTTGAACTTTTCAATAGTTCCATCTACCTTCATTTTCCTTTTGAAAATCCATTTGCAACCCGAGGTTTGCAACACGGTGGTAGATTAACCAACACCAAGTGTTGTTGCCCATGATGGAATCCATTTCATCATTGATTGCTTCTTTCCGTAAAGCAATATCACGGGACTTCACCGCTTCTTCAAATGTCTTGGGATCATCCTCAACAATGAAGCAATAGGAGTATTGGTGCGAGACCTCATCCTCGGTACCTTCAACTAAGTATAGTTGAAACTCGGGTCCAAATGACTTTGGGGTCCCGACCCTTTTGCTCTTCCCGAGCACGTGTTGAGTTCTTGAACCACAACCTCATCGAGGACCATCGATGGTTCATCATCGAGGACCTCGATACACGATGTCATGAGTTCTATTAAGAATCCTCGACTTGGTCTAGGGGCGATGAGAATCTATTCTCATCAAAGTCTCGCATCCTTGATTCAATTATTGTGTTAAGCGAAACATGTTCATTAGGTTCAATAACATAGAACCTAAAAGCCTTGAATGCTCGGCATATCCAACAAAGATGCGATCAATGCCTCTTTCACCCAAAGTCTTTGCTTTGGATCGGAGTCTTACACAAATTTCACAACCCCAAACCTTGAGATAGTTCAGTTGGGTTTTGTTTTAGTCCGAGTTCATAAAGGGTAACCTTGTTCCTTTTGTTGGGAACCCTATTTAATAAATAGCAAGTCATAACATAGCTTCACCCGAACCCTTGACTCGATCTGAATAGGACAACATGGAATTAACCATCTCCTTGACACCTGTTTTCCTTTCGAAATACCATTTTTTGAGGAGTATAAAAGCGATTGTTTCATGGATTATTCCAACAGATCGAAAATCTGAGTATCCATGTACTCACCT
Source organism: Chrysanthemum lavandulifolium (assembly GCA_022545495.1). Lineage (NCBI taxonomy): Eukaryota > Viridiplantae > Streptophyta > Magnoliopsida > Asterales > Asteraceae > Chrysanthemum > Chrysanthemum lavandulifolium. Next base: position 304,066,584 of record CM040241.1, on the reverse strand, counting down.
CCCTATCGGTCCTTAATCTTTTGATCAATGACCCAAGTTGTAATTCAACTTGAGTTTTAAACACTTTGAATTTATCTAATGCTTCATCCTTTGTATGTAACAAATAGACATAACAAAATCTAGAAGCATCATCAATAAATGTCACAAAGTACTTCTTATTTCCCAAAGAAGGAGTGGCATGAAAATCACACAGGTCACTGTGTACAAGCTCCAGGAGCTTAGTCTCACGACTAACACCCTAAAAGGGTTTCTTGGTAATCTTGGTCAACATGCAAGTTTTACACTTTTCAGTGTCCATGTCAAAGGCTGGGATCAATCCTTAGACATATCTTGCAACCTTTTATAATGTACATGACCAAGTCTTGCATGCCAAAGGATAGAATTAGTCCGATCAAAGTAGACACAAAAGTCGAAATAACATTGTCGGTGGTAACGGACATACTATCGTGAAACATTAAGCCCGAACATTTGATTACATAAATAACCAAAACCAATAAAAACACCATGCTTAGAAAGCACAAATTTATCGGACTCAATAACTTGTTTATAACCATAATTATTCAAAATACTACTTGAAACCAAGTTCTTCCCGATATCGGGAACATGAATAACATCAAACAAAGTTACAATCTTTCACGAACTAAACCTAAGATCTACACAACCACGACCATGCACCAAGGTGTTGACTCATTTCCCATGAAGAATAGAACCATCATTCGGTGACTCATAAGTCTTGAACCGACTTCTATCTTTACACATGAACTGTTGCTCGAGTCAACCCACCACGCAACATCATCATCCCGCACATAATGAGATTGAGATACATATGTAACATAATAAATCGAAAAGACTTATTAACCATATTTCGCCTTTCGGTGAGTTGGAAGAACCACCACTCCACGAACCATTATTTCCGATCCATTGGCTTTACCACCAACTTTAACACCCTTGCGGCCCCTTTAATGTGACGGTTTGCCACATTTCCAACAAGTAGGTGTTGCCTTCTTGTTAGGATCGCCTTGTGTTATCATGATACTTGCGTTTGCCTTTGTTGTCATTGTACCGGTGGAGTTGTTATGCTCCACCATATTGACAACAGATGGTCGAGAGCATTGCTACTCTTTGGCTTGTCATTATCCTGCGACTGAGAGAATCCTCAATGCGCAGATGACTGCCCAACTCAATCAGAGTTAACTCCTCTTTCTTATGTTTCAAGGTATGCTTGAAATCTTTCCAAGAAGGAGGGAGTTTGTCAATGACACAAGAGACTTGAATAGCCTCATCCATGTTCATGTTGTGTTGTGTAAACCTTCCAAGTATTCCAAGAAGTTCATTGTATTGTTCCATAACTGGTCTTGAATCAGTCATTTTGTAATTTGTGAAATTACTAACAAGGAACTTCTTACTTGATGCATCCTCGACCATATATTTGGCATCCAAGGAATCCCAGTTCTTTGGAAGATTCGAGTTCGATAAATATCAAGCAGAGAATCGGACATACCATTCGAATAAGACCTCTGCATATGTAGTCATCATTCACCCACTTGCTCCTCCTCCCGATCCGCTCCACGGTAGCATCATCCCCACCATCATCGAGAATTGGAGTAGTCGGCACATAGACCACACTCATGCTTGACAAAGAAGAAGTGCATCTTCTTCCGCCACCTCCTAAAGTCCACCCTTCAAACTTATCAAGCTTGGCAAAGTTTGAAGCCATATGTTTCATTGTAGCAGTTGCCATTGATTATCACTAAATAGTTTACTTTGATTGTTGGCGTCTAGCTCCCAAAGAATGTGGTATAGATAATCAACTTCAAGAGAATGCTCAACTGTTTCAACAGAAACGACAACCGTCGTGATAACATATATCACCGATGGTTACGGATATCACTTGGAATCGTGTGATCACTTTCCAAAGTAAACTATTCGACCTTAATGCCTGGGTATCACGAATATCTACTTGGGATAAGACCAAATGCAGTTAGAGAATTAGGCACAATTCTGTAACCCTTTCGCTAGTAAGTGTTTATGTTTTCTGTTTGTATTCAAGCGTATTTTCTCTGTCTTTTTCACCTGAAAACAAATCTCCTATTTATAGGAAATACTCTTGGCTAGTCCATGGAATTATGAGTATTAATCGGCCCATTAATGGCCTCATAATTATCCCCATAATAGCCGTTAGTGGTTACATGACCAATTAAACGTGGTCATTAATGCAGTTTAAACTGCCACTTGAATAGGTCAAAATCGTTACAAGCAGTACCTTAACAATAGCAGTACTTTCATACTACTATCAGTACTTTCATAGTGCCATCGGTGGTTACATCGCCTGGAAACACCACCGCTTCGATGTAAACACTACTTCGGTGGAAACACCACTTGATGGAAACATCGATCCGATGGAAATCTTGCTTGATGGAAACACTGATAATCAGTGGTAACCACAACAGTACGTTCACCAAACACTATCAATACAAACCACTAAAAGAGTCAGGGTGTTCATGGACCTTATGGGTGTACACTCCGTACCTCCTAACTCATTACAAGGTGTGAACTAATCCCACAAGTGCACTAAATTTTCCAACAAAAACTTTAAGCGGAACTTGAAGATACTTAACAGCTTGTGACCTTGTTACATATATAGCCGCATTACCTTCCTTCTTCTTTCCCTATAAAATTCAAATAAAAAAAAATATTAAATATACAACCTTTTCATTATGGTACAGTAAAAAACATCAAATTAAGGGGGTATTTGGATAAGCTTATTGCCTGGGCTTATGTGCTTTCTTGAAGTTAGGAAAGCCGATAAGCTCAGTTTTCAGGGCTTATGAGCTTGAATAAGTCATAAGCTCAGAAGCCATAAAAACTGAACTTAGTACATGTTTGACAAGCTGAATTTTTTTAGAATTACATAAGCTATTATATAAGTTCATAAGCTCATAAAAATGAGCTTATTAGCTCTGCTATAAGCAAGTAAACCCATAAATAAGCTTATACAAACACCGCCTCAAGTTGAAAAGCTCATAAGCCCTGAAACCGAGCTTATCGCTTTACCAAATTCATACAAGCCCAATAAGTAATCTAATCCAAACAGCCACTAACAGCCTTTTATCAAATTAACAATCATTTTACCAACATATACTTCAAACAGTCATAAAAACGTCAAATTTCTTTAGCTTATGAGCTAATGAACTTGAATAAGCTCATATATCCATTAATCAAGCTTAAAAACTAACCTTATTTGCTAACCTACACGCCCAAAAAATGGCTTGCCAGCTTTTCAAAATTAACATAAGCTCATACGCCCGCTATATATACTACCACAAACATCCCTCTAGTACCTAATCATCATCAACTAACATAAAAACAAAAATGCAAAATTAACATAAGCTCATACGCCCGCTATATATACTACCACAAACGCCGAAAGTTTTAGGGAATTTTTCCGTAAGAAAACAAATTATTTCCAGAACTAATTTTCAAAAATATTCCTTGGGTTTATCGGTATTTTTCAAATTTATTCTATAATAACTAACTTTCAAAGAAGACTTAGCACCGCACCCGCAGCAACGCGCGGGCCCTCCCACTCGTTCTTTTTCAAAGATAGGTTTGTTGGTGTCATTTTTGTTAACCTTAGGGAAGAAAATAGGGACTATAGATGCATTTTTGGGTAAACCAACATCAACGAGCACCCATGAACGAGCTTCATCCAATTGAATTGCAATTGACATGTTGATTTTCATTTTCATTATCATTGCATTATGGTAGACATCAAATATCGTATCTTTAACTGATCTAAAACTAAGTGAAATGTTGTGAATAGTGATTGTTATTAGCCGACTTTATGTTATAGGCCCGATCGGCTCTCATTTATATTTATGCCTAGCCCATTTGTAACTATTCTAGAATCCTATTTTGTAAGCTATATATATGTATCATGTTTATAGAATAAATCAATCAAGAAATTATACCATTCAATATGGTATGAGGCTAAAATAATACTACAATTTAACTATTCAACGCCCAACTTATGTTACCATTTTCAGTTACAAAAACTATTCACGTCTACCTTAGAATAAAAAATAGCACCTTTTTGAACCTAACATGATAAAACGAGTTTACATTATACAAACTTTTGTAAAACTAAGCAAATAAAGGTTAATAAAAAGAGTACAAAACATTACATTATAAACACATTTTTTTCTTCTTTAAGCCCTTTAATGGCAAATTGACAGATTATGCACATACGAGCACATAATCATTTTACCTACTAACTATAAGAATGAGCTTTTTTTTAAATATCCATTCTTCTAGAGGGTGCTTGTTTTAGCTTATTTAGCGAGCTTTTGATCATATGTAACTTTGAAAAAGCTCACAAGCTCCCTTTTTTGGCTTAGATTGTCAAGTTGACCGTGTGGCTTATTTGAGATGATAAGCTCAACTTGCTAACCTCACACGCCCAAAAAAGGGTTGCGAGATTTTTTAAGATAACATAAGCTCATATGCCCGCTAAATATACTAACACAAACATCCCTCTAGTGCACCTAATCATCATCAACTAACATAAAAACAAAAACGCACATACAGTATACCGTAAATACGAAGAAACGAATGATACCTGAAAACTTTAAGCGAAACTTGAAGGTACTTAACAGCTTGTGACCTTGTTACATATATAGCCGCATTACCTTCCTTCTTCTTTCCCTATAAAATTCAATTAAGAAGGTATACAGATGAGCTTATTTTCTAGGCTCAGGTGCTTATTTGAAATCAGAAGAGCCAGTAAGCTCAACTGTTATTGGCTTATGAGCTTATCCACATGAGCTAATGAACTTATATAATTAAGCTCAAGTTGATAAGTTCATAAGCCAATAAAAGTTGAGCTTATCTCGAGTTCAACAAGCTCATAAGCAAAAAACAAACAGAGCTTATGAAACTTGTAATAAGCTCAACCTATGAACTTAAATAAGCTAGTTATAAGCTAATTTCATATGAAAATACAATTACTGATGAGTGTCTAAATACTCATCATTTTTGTACAATATAAACTGCAAAATCATCTGAAAACACTCAGAAACACATCAAAATGATCAAAATATCACAAATCGATGTTTTATGTGTTTTAAATGCAAAAATATCAAAATCGGATGAAAACGTATCAAATTTGCAAAATTGCGCTTTAGTCTCCCAAGTTTCAAAGTTGTCAAAAGCAGTCCACAGCACATAATTTCAAAGAAAAATCACCAAAGGTCCTTTTAAAATCAAAAGTTGTCAAATTTAGTCCTTTGGTGAAAAATGTCAAAAGTTTGAGAAAATTACAAAATTAGTCCTTCAAGTTTCAAAATTGGCAGAATTGGTCCCTGGAAAATGTGAAAATGGCAACATTGGTCCCTGTACTTTTGAAACTTGTCACTTGTGATCCCTTGGAATATCTTTGCATGATTGACAGGATTGACCCTTGATCTTTCAGATTTTACAAAAGAAGTCCTTGTACTTATGAGCCTTTACAAACCATTTTGGACCCTTCCACCTCTTGGACCCCTGTCACAATACCTTTTGACCTCCCCCTATTACTAATACCCAGTCAACTCACCCCTCTGGTCAAACAAATACCCACTTGGCGCCATTTAGTCTTCCCTTCCCCAACTGCTCTGTCTGCAACAATCAACAAAATCATCCCCCCTCCTCACCATATCACTTTCCATGTCCCTCCACCTCACCTAAACTACAAAAACCATTAAATGCACCCTTCACCTCTTTTACTCAACCTCTCCAGCTGTTAAAGTGTTTTGGCGCCAAAATTGGATTGAATGGCCAAGATGAATTTTACCAATCCAATGGCCTCAAATGGAAGTGGGAAACTATCAGAAGATGTGAGAGAAGCCTTTGGCATATAAAAAGGAAGGAAAAGAGAAGAAAGAGAAGCTAAGTAGTGTAATTTAGTTGTAGCTTATGTCGTTTTAAGTTTTTAAGTTTTCATTTCAAGTTTAAGCTTTCAAAGTGTTTTGTAATCTTATTTTAGTGTATCAATAACTCATTTTCAGTTTAAATTTCAAGTCTTATATACAAATATAGTTTATGAATAAGTTCACTGTCTAAATTTTCAAAATCCTTAATTGTTATTATTAGTTGTTTATAAGAAATCTAAAGCTCTTACAAGCTCTTTAAAAAGCTTGTATAAGTTTTCAGAAACAAAAGAAAGCAATTTTACAGTTAAACAGAAAAATTTCCAAAAATACTAATTAAATAGTGGAAAATTCAAAAATCAATGGTAAAGAAGACCAGAGATTGAAGCAGGGTCATGTTTGGATTGCTTTTGGGTATAGTGCTTATTGGTAAGCTATAGGTTGAGTTGTACACCTCAGTTCTCGGTTTGTGCAATAACACATCTTGTAAGCAATTTTCTTAAAATTTGCATATTATAGTATAAGTGTTTAATTTACATTAATTTTAGCTTAATCTTGTTTAAATACGATTATTATAAGTTGTTAAATGGATTCCTTGGTTTAAATAGGTAGTTTAGTGTGTTTAGCTTCAAAGCTGCCTTCTAAAGGGGTGTTTGGATATGCTTGTTAAACTATGTTATAAGGCATCTTTGACATTGTTTGTTATTGATTCATGTCACTTTAGTATTAAATAGATCATTTCATGCATAAAACCAAGTCCTGTTTGGATAAAAGTCAAAATATCAAATTCAATTCCTTGACAGTTAACTGTCAAGGATTTGGAAGGTGAAATCCTTCATGTTGTTGCATACCTTGGTGCTTTAGCTTAAAATCAACTTATCATAGTCTATTATAACATATTAGGTCCATAGAATCAGTTCCAAGTTCACTTAAGTCAAACTTTAGTGTTCTTGATAAAAGTCAAATTTCTCAAATAGCCATTTTTGAATAAAATGTATAATTTTGTGTAGGATTCAATATTAGGATTTAGCTTAAATGCTTTTGGGATAGTAAACTTTAGTTTCTCTACAAAATTATAAAAATAATAGTTTACCATTTCTCAGCTTATTAAGTGCTTATTAATGAGCTAGAAGTGAGGCCCCTTTTCTGAAAGTGTCCTGTGCCAACAGTGTGTATTTTGGCTTATTTTGTGCTTATTTTCAAGTTATATTGCTTTTTCAGTTTACATATTAGCTTATTTAAAGTTAATTAGTCTATTCCTAGTTTCCATTTGCTTATTAAGTAGCCCATTAGCCTATTTAGCTTAAAACTTATGCTTATTTCCTTTTTGTCCCACTGTTGGAATCTTCAGCTTATTTTGAGCTTATTAGTCACTTTCATAAAAAGTTCTAGTTATAGAAAGTGCTTATTTTCTTGTGTTTAACAAGTTTGTAAAAGAAAAATCGAAAAAAATAATAAAAAGGCAAAAGGGGTCTGAGATTCGAACTCGGGACCTTCAGCACCTGTGATCCACGCTCAAGACATACCGCACAACCAACCGCCCTTGGGACTTGTTTTGGTTTTATTTTGCAACATTTAATATATAAGGGTATTTAGTCGGTTTTGCTTTAAGCACTTCTTTAGCTTATTTTGAGCTTATTTCACATAACAACCATCTAGTTTTTAATTTTCTTAGATCAAGCATAAGTTAAAGTAGTTTTGTGAATTTTCATATTTTTCTAAAAACGTTTAGTATTTTTAATAATTAATTTAGTTAAATTTAGTTTTAAATCATAATAAATAATTTAAGAGTCGAAAAAATACCCGGTTTTTTCCTAAAATTTTCTTTTATCATATAGTACGTAATAAAATTGATTTTACACTTGTAGGACTTTTATTTCATAAATTTTACGTTTTGTCTTGCGCTCCAGCGTAATTTTCGTACATAACGCTCGTTTTAGTTTTAAGTAACGTTTTTAGATAATTTGAGTTTACGTTTTAGTTAATATAGTTTATTTAAGTTATTTTATTTTATAAATCACAAAAACATCATTGTAAAAATAGTGATAGCGTTTATTTAATATATTTTATCTTTTTAATTTTCTTAATTTGTATTTAAGTCGCTTTAATTTATAAACTTTTTCAGTAGTGTAATATTCAATCCAAATCCTTTCGGATCATTATCCTTAGTGATCCTTCTATCATCTGAATTAGTGTTTACATACCATTGAGTCTCCGTGGGACTAAACGACCCGGGAATCCACTGTATTCTCTGATCTTCATTGTATTTGTGCTTAAGCTGTTTTAAGTCTGTCAGACTTGACGGTTCACCACAGATCAATTACCCAAAATCATAAATCATGAACCCTAATTGTCTGTTGAGGTAAAAAGTTGTAATTACCCAGACAAGCTAATCCTTCGGTAAATCCTTCGGTCAAGCTCTCCGGATTAGGAACCTTCGGATCTGTAATCACAAAGACGACACGCGTTAGCCTCGCCTAGGGTTTTATCCCTAGACCCAGCTCCGGCGTGAGAATGAGTATGATAATATGTCAGAGTAAAGTATAATAAAATGGGATCAGAATTAGTTAACCTTGAGTGCTGTAGCTTGGTTCCTTTTATAGATGAGAAGTTTTTGTCCTCACCCGAAGGTCACGTGGGCGATAGTGACTCTTTCGGGCGGGAGTTGACTTTACTTTGTTTGGATTCCGTCTGGTAAGGGTCAGTGGTTCTGACTAAGATTCCTTTCCTCATATACATGGTGATGTCAGGAATCCGTTATGCCGAGGGTTATGTTTAACCCTTCGGTGGTTTTACTTGCGTTTGTTCTAGATTGACTGGCATACTTTATCCAGGAGATTGTATGTTGTGCCGGGCGGTTTTGTTAATATGCCGGGGAGTTAGGTTCCTCGGCATTTTACTAATGTGCCGGGGAGTTTATATGTTGGGACATACGCCAACATGTCCCCCCCCAGTATCATGTTAATGGATGCATTCATTATATGATATTGGGAGTATGTGGTCGGCGAGTATTTTCGCGATCGTTTTTCTTTCTTCTCTGGTAAACCTTCTCCTTTTTTTTTTTTTTTTTTTTACTGTGCAGGTGGTGACATGTCAGCAGGCCACGTGGCAATGTGATGCCTTGATGTTAGGGCACGTGGCAGCGGGCACGTGCTGTGTGGTGAAGATTTTGCCACGTCATCTCTGACACGACAGGACGCCTCAGCTACCCCCTCTTTCGCTTATAAATACGCTCGTTTCTCTTCATTTTTACCACCGTAAAATTTTTTATTCACACGTCTCCTCTGCGTTATTTGGCCGGACGATTTTATTTGCTCTCCGTCTTCTACCCAGGTACTATTCTAGTTTTTCCTCTTTAGCTTTTAAGGTGTGATCATTCCCTTCCGTCTAAAATGTCAGAACCGTCCGGCTCTTCATCTGCTCGGGGATCTGGGCCAGTTTCCGAGGGTCCATCTAATCCAAAACCTAAATTTGACTTAGATAAATATACCTCGATTATGACTGACCAATCGTTAAAATGGGCTGTAAAGGAATTTGGGATACCCTCCGACCTTCATCCGAGGCTTCCGCCGGATGATTTTACCATGGGACAACTAGGAGATGATGCCATAGGATTGTACTTAAAATATTTGATTGAGGGTGGAATTTCCGTCCCGTTTTCTAGTTTTCTTTTGGACGTTCTTCATTACTATAAAGTGCATATATCCCAGTTAGTGCCGATAGGTTTACATAGGGTTACACTTTTTGAGGTGTACAGCCGCAACCTTCACATTACCCCCACCACTTCGTTGTTTCGAGCTTTCTATAAGTTACATAAACAGGGCCATTGGTTCACTTTTGCTAAGCGGGACGGTAAGCAGCGCAAGGTCTGTTTTCAAGAGATCTTGTCGGGGTTGAAGGGTTGGAAACGGCAATTCTTTTTGATTGACCGCCAGTCCGTACCTTTTGCCATGCCGTGGAGGCACCCGAATTCAGATGTCTCCGATCCATTTCTCACCGGGGAATTTTCCATGCCTCAAGCGGATCTACTGTCCGCTAATGTTATAGATTTGATAAAAATTCCGCAGGGTTTTTTGTATGCCGTGGGGTTGTCAGCCAAATGGAAATATCCAGGCTACCGGGCGGCTCTGAAGGATGCCGAGGGGAATGGTACTTGACCTGCATTTTTTCTTCATTAGTTTAAGATTTTATGTTTTCTGTGACTTAATATTTGTTGTGTGTTTTGCAGTTTTAACCATGTCGGACTATCTCATCAAGCCGAGCTATCGTAAGGGAGCCACTATGACCCGAGGGGATAAGTATCAGGCGGGTCAAGCTCATGTGATGCATGTTACCGTTCCTAGCCCGGCCGGTACTGCGGTTCCGCCGAAGACGGAGGCTATGAAAAGGGTCGAGGTGGCTGACCCAAAGGTTTTGGAGGCCAAGGAAAAAAAGAAGAAAGTTGCAGAGGCGAAAGCTCAGTGTTACAAACCGCGTAAACTTCAAGTTGGGGAGGGAGGTTCTGGGCAACCGAAGCGTAGGAAGAAAAGCCCCACCCCAGTGGTCAATCTGGATTCCCTCACGAATCCTATGCCAGTGAACACCGTTCTGCTGGAGGGTCCGCAGCTGAACGATCCACCCTCTGTTGATAAGGAGCATTTGGAGGGTCACTCCAGCAATAGGTTGGAGAAAATGCGGATGTTGGGGTTGATTTAACCGCTAAGGCGGATCCTCAGGATCAAAATCCAGATCCGAAGGATCATAATGCTGAGGTTTCTCAATTTGTTGAACGACCTGTTCCAAACGAGGATGGTGCGTTGGTTTCCTCCCTTTTTCGAATCGTTTTTTTTTTTTTTTGTTGCTATTTATTCATGTGTACTTATCATTTCCTTTGCATTTTTGTAGCGGCTTCTCCTTCTTTGCGCCGCGAAGGTAAGGGTCCTGATGAAGAGGAGGGCGCTTCGTCCAGCGCTACCTATGTGCCTGGGTGGTCGATAAGAAAGGATGAGCGAGTTAAGGGGTACGAGAAGTACAGAGATTTGATGGTTCATTTGCCTCCTCTTGCTGAAGAAGAGTATATGCAAACCCTATCGGACACCGAGGCAGCTCAGAGGTCATGGGCTATTTTAGCCTGAGGTTCTCTTGCATTTGTTGATTTACTTGTCCGTTTTGAGAGCCTCGATCTGGACCATAGGGATTTGGCCGAGGAGCATAGCGGATGTGAAAAAGCTGCTAAGGACAACTTCGCCTTTTTGGATAAGACTTTGGGGGAATTGAAGACGGCGAGGGATGAGCTCGGAGAGACTTCTGCTCGTGAAGTTGTTTTGAAAAAACAAGTGCGTACGCTGGAGGCCGAGAAAGCCGAATGGTCAAAGTTATCCCAGGCTCAAAGTGAAAAAATATCTAGTTTGGAAAAAGAATTGATGGAGACCAAAGGGGCTCTGAAGAATGAGGAAGAAGAGAATGCTGCTCTGTTGAAACAACGTGAAGAGTTAGCCGTGGCGGCGGGGAATCTCGAGATCGAAAAGTCACATCTTGTTAGAGACTTCATCCCTGCTTTTGTCGCTCGTCTTCATGGGAGTCATGAGTATAAGGCTCGTTGGCTGTTCCCTTTAGTCTGAGTGGGATGGCCGGGTGGTTGGACGGCGTGTCGATCGGTCGTTCGGAGGAGGATGTGAAAAAGATTTTGGCCGATACCGAGGACTTGGACGTGGATGCCCCTAACAAGTATTTGGCTATGTACGATGAACTGTTTGTCAAGAAGTATCCCTACGTTGCCAAGGTTCGGAATGCCTGTCATCGTCCGTTTGATTTTATCAAGACCTTGATGCCTGACCCTGCTCCGGAGCGTGCCGTTGAAGAAGAGGTTGAGGGTAAGGGTAAAGATGTGGGGACAAGTGTTCCTCCTAACTGAAGCTTTAGTTACTTTTTATTTTGGACAACTCTTTTGTAATGGCGATGCTGCCAAACCATATTATTTGTCGAAACTTGTAATGTTGAAGGAAATTTGTTTTGGGATTTTTTTTGTTTAATGAAACCGTTAGCCGTTCTTCTTATATCTCTTAGTGTGCATTTTTTTTGTTCGACCATCTTTAATGAAATCTTAGTCGTTCTTCGGCAGTCTCGTTAAGGCATAAGTCATTCGGTGTATCCTTTTGGTATATGGTAATCTCTTTTTGGATATGAACCGTTGGATATATCGCCTGGGAAACCCTTTATGGGTATAAACCGTTTGGCGTTTTTATGGCAATCCTTTTTGGATATGAACCATTTAATATGTTGCCTGGGCAACCCTTTTTGGGTATAAACCGTTCGGCATTCGGCATTCCTTTTTGGATATGAACCGTTTGATATGTTGCCTGGGCAACCCTTTTTGGGTATAAACCGTTCGGCGTTTTTATGGCGATCCTTTTTGGATATGAACCATTTAATATGTTGCCGGGGCAACCCTTTTTGGGTATAAACCGTTCGGCATTCGGCATTCCTTTTTTGATATGAACCGTTCAATATGTTGCCTGGGCAACCCTTTTTGGGTATAAACCGTTCGGCATTCGGCATTCCTTTTTGGATATAAACCATTTAATATGTTGCCTGGGCAACCCTTTTTGGGTATAAACCGTTCGGCATTTTTACGGCAATCCTTTTTGGATATAAACCGTTTAAGATGTTGCCTGGGCAACCCTTTTTTGGTATAAACCGTTCGGCATTTTTACGGCAATCCTTTTTGGATATAAACCGTTTAATATGTTGCCTGGGCAACCCTTTTTGGGTATAAACCGTTCGGCATTTTTATGGCAATCCTTTTTGGATATAAACCATATTTGAACACTGATCACTTTTCCCCGGAGGTCGCGAGCCTACCGGGGAGATCACTTACTAATTATGTTCAGAAAACAAGATGTGCGGAAAATTGCCCCTCCGATATCCGGGGGTCCATTCATTTCATTAGTAATATGTGTCAACAATTGCCTCGTGGGCTTCACGGTTACAAAGATTTTTCTACAAGAAGCATTTTCTTAGGTTCACTGCGTTCCAAGTGCGGGGAACTTCTTTTCCTTCGGTTGTCTGTAACTTGTATGAACCGTTATTGTATGCCTCTATTACTTGGTATGGGCCCTCCCAGTTGGGTCCCAATTTCCCTAGGTTTTCTTGTCTGCTGGCTTCATTTTTCCTGTAGACGAAGTCTCCTACTCTGAATTTTTCGCCTTTAACCCTTCGATTGTAATACTGCTCCACCTTCTTCTTGTACCTGGCTTCTTCCACAGCCGCTGAGTCCCTTCTTTCTTCCAATAGATCCAGGTTTAAACGCCTCTCCTCTTCGCTTCCCTCTTCGGTCACCATCATTGTTCGGAAGGTAGGCATGCCAATTTCCGCGGGGATCACAGCTTCGCTTCTGTACGTCAAACTGAACGGTGTTTCACCGTTGCTTGTCTTTAAATATGTCCGATGAGCCCACAAAACGTTTGGTAGCTCATCAACCCATCTGGACCTACTTTTGCCCAGCCTTGTCTTGAAGCTGTGCATTAAACTTTTGTTTGCTCGTTCTACCAGACCATTGGCTTGAGGATGTGCTACGGCAGTATTTATTTGTTTGATGTTTAGTTTTTCACACCAACGTTTGAAGGGATCATGGATGAAGTTGCTGCCATTGTCAGTTACAATGATGTGTGGTAATCCGAAGCGACACACGATGTTATCCCATACGAATTTTATGACTTCCTTACCTGTGGTCTTTGCTAGGGGTTTGGCCTCCATCCACTTTGTAAAGTAGTCGATGGCCACGATGACATACTTTACTTTTCCAGGTGCTTCAGGGAGGGGGCCCAATACGTCCATCCCCCATTGGAAAAAAGGCCAAGGTGACATGATGGAAGTCATGAAAGTCTTCGGAAATTTGGGGACCGGGGAGTGTATTTGGCAAGACTCGCATTTTTGAATGATCTCTCTGGTATCCCTGTGCATTGTCGGCCAATAGTATCCCTGCCTGATCAGTTTTGCCACCACAGATCTTTGGCCGGAGTGCATGCCACATGCCCCTTCGTGCACTTCCCTGATTATATAATTGGCCTGTAGTGGGCCCACACATCTCAACATTGGACCTAAATATGACTTCTTGAACAACACCCCGTCTTCCATGGTGTAATGGGGTATCTTCATCCGCAGGGTTCTTGCTTCGTTTTCATCATGCGGCCATTTTCCTTCGGTAATGCACCGGATGATGGGAGACATCCATTTTTCCTCCTCTTCTTCCACTATCGCTCCGACGATCTTCTCTTCCGTTGATGTTTTTTCCAATATTTCGACAAGTATTTCCTTGGTCAAGTGATCGAATGCCACATATGCTAATTTGCTCAACACATCGGCCTTCTGATTTTGTGCCCTGGGAATGTTTTGTATTCTGAACTGCTTGAAACATCCAATATATTCTTTTGCCTTAGCCAAGTACCTTGCCATGCTTTCCTTGTAGGTGGTAAACTCTCCGTTGATTTGGCTTGACACTAGGTTGGAGTCTACTTTAGCACTTAGTACCTGGATCTTCATATCTTTGGCTATCCTCAACCCGGCCAGCAGTGCCTTGTACTCTGCCTCATTATTTGTGCTGGGGAAATTTAGTCGGAGAGCATAAGTGTATTCTGTTTTGTCCGGGCTTATTAACACCAAGCCTGCTCCGGAACCTTTCTTGTTGGACGCTCCGTCTGTGAACATTGTCCATTCCTCCTTAGTGGTTGAGATGTTACACACTTCCTTGCCTTTTACTCCTTTCCCTATTTGGTCGACCGGTATCTCGTTTATGAAATCTGCCAAGACCTGTCCCTTGACGGCGTTCCTGGGGATGTAAGTAATTTTGTATGCTCCCAGCTCTACCGCATACTTCATTAATTTCCCAGAAGATTCAGCCTTGTTTAAAACATCGCGGATGGGCTGGTCCGTGATCACCTTGATGTGGTGGGCTTCGAAGTATCTCCGGAGTCTCCTGGAACAGTGTCGTGGAGCCAAAGCCAATTTTTCTAGAGGGGCATAGTTTCGTTCGGCATCATGGAGCGTTCTGCTGACATAGTGCACCGGCATCTGTTTGCCCTTCCTTTCTACCATTAGCACAGCGCTTATGGCCTCTTCGGCTGCCGCTAAGTACACGAAAAGATCCTCTCCTGCTACCGGGGCTGTCAGGTTAGGTAACTCTAGGATAACGCCCTTCATCCTCTGGAATGCCTCTTCGGCCTGCTCGCTCCACCGGTATTCCTTTTGGTTGTCTTTCGTGATGCTCTTTAAAGTGTTGAAGAAAGGCATGGCTTTTTCAGCTGATCGAGATAGGAATCTGTTCAGGGCTGCCAACTTCCCACTGAGGCTTTGCATCTCCTTGAGTGTTCGGGGCGATTGCATGTCAGCTATCGCCTTTGTTTTCTTCGGGTTTGCCCTTATTCCTTCGGATGTTACCACATATCCGAGGAACTTTCCTTCTTCAACTCCAAAGGAGCACTTTTTAGGATTGAGCTTCATGTTGATCCTCCAGAGATTATCAAACGTTTCCGCCATGTCTGCCAATAATTCAATTTCACTTATGCTTTTAATCACCATGTCGTCGACATATACCTCCAAATTCCTGCCGATTTGCCCCTTGAAGCTTGAGTCTACCAGTCTTTGGTAGGTTGCCCCGGCGTTTCTTAAGCCGAAAGGCATTTTGGTGTAGCAAAAGGTTCCATGTTCTGTGTAAAAGGCCGTTTTTTCTTCGTCTTCTTTGGCCATCTGAACTTGGTGGTATCCCTTGTATGCATCAAGAAAACATTTTTACTTGTATCCCATCACGGACTCTATCTTCCAATCGATTTCCGGGAGTGGGTAATAGTCCTTGGGGCATGAAGCATTGTTGCTTTTGAAGTCCATGCACATTCTCCATGATCCGTCCGGTTTCTTTACTAGGACCGGGTTGGAGATCCATGTAGGGTATCTTACTGCCCGCACTATTCCTGCTTTCAGCCATTCTTCTACCTCGGAGTTGATTGCCTGATTCTTTTCAGCTGAGAAGGTCCTCTTTTTCTGGGCTATCGGCCTATCATTCACGTTGACATTCAGCTTGTGTTCTATGATTCGCCGGGGAACTCCCGTCATGTCTACCGGTTGCCATGCGAAAATATCCTTGTTGTTTTTTAGCAGCTCTACCAGTTGCCTTTTGCATCCTTTGGAAAAATTTCCCCCAATGGTAATCATTTGCTCAGGAAATTGGGGGTTTATCATTACCTCTTCTGTTTTCTTGCCGGATTCTTCTTCTTCTGAGTCTGGACGGTGTTCTTTGTTCTTACTTTTTGACCCTTTTTCCATGCAGTGTTTTTCTAGTCTTCTGCACTCCGAGATGACGACTGACCTGGTAACCAAGGTTGCCACACCCCTCGGTGTTGGGAATTTTATCATGGAGTGTATGGTTGAGGGGATTGCCCTTAATTCTCTAATGCCTGATCGTCCCAGAATAACGTTATACGGAGAGGGGGACCTTATCACTGCAAACGTCATCATTGCTCGGCGGTACAGACCATCGTTTCCGAAACAAACGTTCAGGTCTATCTTCCCGAGGGGCCTTATTGCTTCACCTGAGAACCCCACTAAAGGTGTGTTCGTTTCCCTTAGCTTCGCTTTGATTTCCGGGCATAGGTTCTGAAAACAGTGTTCGTACATCACTTCCACGGCCGCCCCAGGGTCTACATAAACTCTCCTTACAGTGTATCCTTCAACATCTGCTTCGATTATCAGTGGCTCTTCGGAAACGTCCCCCGGTAGAATGGGAGGAAAAGCTATAGGGACGTTCATCCAATCTTCCTCTCGGTAGTTAGTCTTTCGTTTTCTGTCTATTCCTCCTCCGTATACCATATTTATCACCCTTCCTCTGCCCGGCTGATTTTCTCTATGGGGGGTTCTTCCCTTTGCCTTACTTCTTTTAACAAATGATCCAATTTTCCTGTTTCCAAAGCTTTTCTTAGGTGTTCCTTGAGTTGGTAGCAGTCATTGGTAAGATGGCCCTTCTCACCGTGATAGTCACAGAACTTATCTAAATTTTCTCTCCTTGGTGCTCCTTTCAAAGGTGGGGGTGGTGGCAGGTTTAGTTGAAGCTCCGTTGCCAGAATTTCTTTAGGGGCTTTTGAGAGAAGGTTCAAATCTATGGGACGGGTATCGTTCCTGTAATGGTTCCTCCGGTATTCACTTTGATGATCACCCCTATAGTTGTCAGTCCTTGTAGGGTAGTAGGGGTTGTACTGGCTACGAGGTTTTTGTTCTGCTCTCCGATCTCCTCTTTTCCTGTCGGGGAGATTTGTCATTCGGGAGGTTCGATCTGGCTGACTACCTGCATATGACTTGCGATTCCATTCCCCTTTAGGGAGCTCTGTGGTGTTGTAAGCATCCTCCGAACGCACGAAGTCGTCTACCCTCTTCATCATTTCCGTGACTGTCTTGGGAACTCTGTCTGAGAAACGTTTTACCAATTCTGGGCATTTGCTTCCATTAATGAACGAGGAGATCTGCATAATTTATGGCACCCCCGGGATATAGCTAGCCTCCTCGGTCCACCTTTCCTTGAACTCTGGCAGGGTTTCGTGAGCCTTTTGTACAATTTTTGTGAGTTCCATCGGATCTTTGAGGCATTTTCTCCTGAGCGCGAATCTTTCCAGGAACCTCTCTCTGAGCTCTTCCCAGCTGTCAATGCTGCCGTTAGGCAACCTTTCGAACCATGCACTTGCTGGGCCGTCCAATATCTGTTGGAACATCCAACACCACACCGGCATTGGCCATCCGCCATGATTGGCTGCACCGGAGAAACGATTGACGTGATCGTCAGGGTCCGAGGATCCGTCGTACAGCTTTATGTTTTTAGGCAGCTCATGTCTTGGTTCGGTGAATTCTACAATACGCCGCGTGAACGGGCATCTGGGGGCGTCCTTGTATGGTTTGTGCAAATCTTCCATGATCTGCTTTCCTTTCGGATCTTTTTCCTTTTCCGCTCGGGCGGGTCTTTCAGTTTTGTCGCCGAAATCGATCCGTATGGGCTGCAATGGGCTTTTCCCTTGGGAGTTATGTTGTTGTATCAAGGCTTTTAGTGATGATATGCGGTTTAGTATTTGTTCTTCTAAGTTAGGGGGGTTGTTTCAGTGGTGTTTCGGTGAAGGGACCGGGGGTGTTTGGTGGTAGGACCGCCATTTTCTAGCTTAGGTAGTTGGAATAGCGGTCCCACCGGGCGCCAATTTGTTGAGGTAAAAGTTGTAATTACCTGGACAAGCTAATCCTTGGTAAATCCTTCACCAAGCTCTCCGAATTAGGAACCTTCGGATCTGTAATCACAAAGACGACGCGTTAGCCTCGCTTTAGGGTTTTATCCCTGTGACCGTGAGAATGAGTATGGTAATATGTCGAGTAAAGTATAATGAAATGGGATCAGAATTAGTTAACCTTGAGTGCTGTAGCTTGGTTCCTTTTATAGATGAGAAGTTTTTGTCCTCACCCGAAGGTCACGTGGGCGATAGTGACTCTTTCGGGCGGGAGTTGACTTTACTCTGTTCGGATTCCGTCTGGTAAGGGTCAGTGGTTCTGACTAAGATTCCTTTCCTCATATACATGGTGATGTCAGGAATCCGTTATGCCGAGGGTTATGTTTAACCCTTCGGTGGTTTTACTTGCGTTTGTTCTAGATTGACTGGTATGCTTTATCCGGGAGATTGTATGTTGTGCCGGGCGGTTTTGTTAATATGCCGGGGAGTTAGGTTCCTCGGCATTTTACTAATGTGCCGGGGAGTTTATATGTTGGGACATACGCCAACATTGTCAAAATACAAAATCACTAGCAATTGAATATACTTACTTGATTGGTAGGGTCAACAACAAAAGTCAACCTTGAACTAGTTATAGATTATTATCTGGTGGCAATTTCAGTCCCTCTAGTTCTATTTTTAAGACACATTTAACTTTCATTATACATAACAACTTGCTTGACTCATGTTCAAGACTAACCAAGGTTACACAAGAGCTTCTATATGCTTATAAAATCAAACATAGTCATACAAATAATATAATATAATATAAAAGTACCTCATTTGATTTGATTTTGGGGTGTAACAAAGAATTACTTTAATTTCATGTCGATTCCTTTAAGAACGGGCAGTTTTGCAAGCTTATTATATTTAAACTTGTCGAATTCGGGTTTGTCGATCACAACTGACAAGAACTGTCACATCTAACAAGTTTCCAAAGTCTTGATCTTTCTTTGCTTTTTTTCGTATAGAACTCGTTCACTAAAGCTTGAAACCCCGGATCTAGCCGCATTTGTTCATAACCTCACACGGTTACAAAATCTTTATATTGATAATGTGAACGTATCACCACAAAATTTAGATTGGTTTTACGGTTTATAATGTGAACGTATCACCACAAAATCTTTATATTGATAGGGTGGAATGGTAATGGAGGATATGATGAAACCACACACATACATAAGATATAAGGAAACCTTCACATTTGGGTATCTCAATCTATAATACGTAGTTAAATAACTTTTATGTAATGAGAAAAACTCAAAGTTGCAAAAAACACTAGGCGGTAGTCGAGCGGTCGACCACCGCTTAGCGCCTAGACCGCCTAAGCGGATTGAACTTTTATATAAAAAAAATTTAAAATTATATGTATTTGGTATAAACTATGCATAAATTAAATTTTTTTTTTAATAATTTTATTAATGTTTTTATTACTCTTAATTACATATTTTTTGCATATGTTGTAAAATTTACATTATATATAATTTTGATAAAGATTTGGTTTATTTTTATTAAAGCCCACTCATTTATTTGTTGGGCCTCGTATGTGTTTTTTAATGGGCCAATAAATCATATATTAGTAGGGCTAGGGTTATACAACATAAACATAGCCTCCACTTCTCACTTTACTCTCCCTTTCACCTTCTTCAACCTTAGATCTGATGTTAAACCGACGTTGACCAGAGTTGACCGCCGTTGACCGACCCGCCGCCTAGGCCGATTTGGCCCGCCTAGGCGGTTCGTTGACCGCCTTTTGACCAAAACGCCTAATTTGGCCGGTGGAGGCCTCTTAGCGTGGCGCCGCCACCGCCAGCCGCTTTTTACATTATCTGAAAAACTATACTAAAATAATACGTAGTTAAATAACTTTTAGAAATTAATACTTTTATACTCCTTTTACAATATTTCCCTATTTTTTTTAACACTCTCCAAAAGATAAGATTAGTGACACCTTTAATAAGCTTAATCAAAACATTATACGCTTTGAGCTCCTAAAAAAAGCTTAGCAGAACAGCCATACAATAAGTGCCTCATTTGTGAAGACTGTGAGCTCATGAAAGAGGTTTCGATTCACATGCTCACATTCTTCACATGTATAAGTATGACTAGGTATTAAAATGTAGTTTGGGGGAAATTGTTAGTGTGTGGGAATGAAGGCAGAGAGGGTTTATATAGGGGGTGGGGAATGGGTGTGATTGGTGGAATTGGTGTTGTGCGGATTGCTGACGTGGAAATATTTTGTGGCCGTTGGATTGTGATCCGTCGGAGTTGGGTATGGCGAATAGGAGAGTGACACGTGGAGAGTGTTACAACCCATAAGGTAATCCTGTTTCCTATATGAAAATCTGCATTTGACTGAAATCGAATGAAATGCAGTTGTAAATAGTGATTGCATCCAAAGTGTTTGATGAAATGCCTAAGTAAATGTAACAATGTAGTTGTTTTTCGTAGTTCGTATTCATTTCTGATGTAGCTTAAGCATAACACTAACATGTTAGAACTAATTTACTTAAACTAGTGGCCTTAGGTTCAAACCTCACTATATGCACATCTATGGGGTTGCGAGGGAAGGGGCCAGAAACGGTCACGGGATACTCCGGTTAGGCCGCTTACATCTTAGTCAAAGACTCGTCCTTCCCAGGTAACAGGGAAAACCATATCCGTTTACCATAATAGTAACATGTTGAGCTGATTACTTAAAGTCTTTAAACTATTGGACCTAAGAAGAGAATTTTTAGTATGGCTTATATGATGTTTCAGGAAATGTGGTAGCATACTAGCATTAGTTTAAGTTATGATAATAGATGAGAGGAAGAACATTAGTTGTGAAAGCTTATTCTGCTAATAGATCCTAAGACCTTTCACGAGTGTTTTTTTAGCTTATTTTCAGACATATGAGCTTTATTTGTTCGGCTCATATTTCAGACACTTGTTTTTTTTTGCTAATTATGCAGTCTTAAGTCATATAAAGCTCAAAAGTAAAAAAAAAAAAAAAAAACAGTAAAATGAGCTTAGTGAAAGTATGCCAAATGAATTAAGCTCATGTGCCCGAAATTAAAACACCCTGTTAATATTCTTTTGCTATTTATTTCTTCAAGACCTTACATTATGACTCTGTAAACAAATTGAAACATACAGGAAAGGAAATCATTCACATTGACAGTAATAGCCCGAGCTAAACAGATCTCGTTTGTCTAGAAGTATTAGCCTTGTATAGAGTATACAAAACCGCTACAACAATTAATGATCCTGCCCCAGCTCCCATTCCGTAGAATATGGTCAGCCAATCATTCCCATCACTAGATGTATCAGAATTTGGCGAAGATGATGGCACGGGTACAACTGAACTAGTGCAAATTTGGTTCAATGGGAAACCGCATAACCCTTGTTTGCTAAATAGGATGTCTCCAACGTCTGAAACTGGGAGCCTGTTGGGATTTTTCCTTCCAATAGATTGAATGACAAATTCAAAACAGAAAGGAACGGAAGGGTGGTGAGCACAGATGGAATTTCTCCTGTTATTCTGTTTGACGACATGTCCAATGCTTCTAACTGACTCAAAGTTCCAATAGATGGTGGGATCGAGCCCGTGAACTCATTATGTGATACGTTGAGAAGATGCAGGGCTTTGAGTTGGCCAATTGTTTCTGGTATCACCCCTGAAAAACGGTTACTTGATATATCAATGGTTGTGAAGACTGTCCAGATTTTGACTAGCTCCAACTCAAATCCTTTGACAGTGACTGTCACAGTATCTTGAAAGTAAACACCACCAAATGCCGTATAGCTGAGTTGCTTCGTACTAGTTCTATTCTCAACAGTCATCATAGCTCTCCATTGACTGAAAAATTCTGGTGGGACCACACCATTAAAGTTATT
Organism: Chrysanthemum lavandulifolium; assembly: GCA_022545495.1. Classification (NCBI taxonomy): domain Eukaryota; kingdom Viridiplantae; phylum Streptophyta; class Magnoliopsida; order Asterales; family Asteraceae; genus Chrysanthemum; species Chrysanthemum lavandulifolium. The sequence goes on along the minus strand of CM040241.1, from coordinate 304,044,530 downwards.
GTGAGCTATGTCTAAAATACGAAGATTTGACCCATTGTGTCGGCCTTCACCGCAATGAACGGATCCATGGAACCTGTTTGATCGGAGAACAAGAACATGCAAGTTGGTATTGTTGCCCAAAGAACATGGATAAGTGTCATTTATCATGTTGTTCCCAAGGTTTAACACTTGTAGCATTCTGCAGTTGACAAGGGATTGCGGAATCTTCCTTCCAAAGAGTTTCCATGCAGGTCTAGAGTGGTCAATCCGCAGGTGCTTGAAACATTCCTCTATTTGACCAGTCAGACCATTGTTTGCCAAGTTCAGTACACCAATATCATAACCAAATTCAATCAAACACCGTGGTATCCTTCCAGTTAAATGATTGTTTGACAAATCTAGGACCTGTAAGTAACTAGCATGGCATATGGATTCCGGGATCGTCCCAGTAAGCAAATTGTTAGAAACCGAGAAGAAATTGGCAGAGGCGAGGTTTCTCCCAATGCTTTCCGAGATTGACGAGTTGAAAAGATTGTATGAATAGTCGATGAAGCGAGCGATTAGTTGCGGTATCGGAATCGCCCCACTAAGACGATTGGAATGCAAGTCGATGACTCCAAATTCATGAAAATTGTAAGGCTCTTGGAGGGAAGTTAGGTTGTTATGAGAAAGGTTCAGATACGACAGTCCTCCATTCCCAACTTCCCATATCCAATTTGGTATTTCTCCTTGAATTTTGTTGTCTGAAAGATCAAGCACTTCTATATTTGATTTTCGTAGATTTGGGAACTTTCGGAGATTGCACGAAGCCAAATACAAATTGATTAAATTTGGAAGGTGAGACACGATAGAGCTGTTGCTGCTTGTTATGACTAAAAACTTGTTATATGAAAGATCAAGGTCCGTTAGGTTGCTGAGGCCCTGAAAATCTTTAGTTTCAATTACACCACTCAGGTTGTTTGATGAAAGATAGAGGAATTCAAGTTGTCCAAGTTGAAAAAATGACCTGGGAATTTCACCTTTCAATTTGTTACTGCTTAAATCAAGCCTTTTCAATAATGATATGGACGAGTTTGAAAACTGTGGAAGCAGACCATCAAAATTGTTGTTGGAAAGATGTATCTCTTGCAGATTTGGCAGAGCGAACAAAGATGAAGGTATGCTTCCATTGAAACTATTGAATCCTAAATCAACCGAAATAAGATTATTAAGATCTTGAAAGTGAGCAAAAGGAATCATACCCGATAAACCATTATTTGAGAGGTCGATGTAAGTAAGATTCTTGCAAAGCTGAAATGACGGGATTTTCCCGATAAACTTATTCGACGACAAGTCCACAAAGGAGAGTTGAGTGAGTTTTTTCATGGACTCTGGTATAGGTCCTGTGAAATTGTTCTGCTGCAGTTCTATCGAGGATAACTTATCAAGATTTCCAATAGATTCTGGTATCCGTCCGGAAAAACCATTTTGTGAGAGGTCGATGTAAGTAAGATTCTTGCATAGTTTGAATGACGGGATTTCGCCAATAAACTTGTTTGAAGACAAGTCTAGGTATGACAATTGAGTGAGGTTTTCCACGGATTTCGGTATTCCTCCGCTGAAATTACTCCATCCCAGATCAATTATTGATAAATTCTTTAGATTTCCAATAGATTCTGGTATCTCACCGTAAAAGTTTGTTTCGCTGATCACTAAACTCTGAAGAGCTCTGTTCACAGAAAACTCTGGTAAAGAGCCGTTAAGATCTGGGTTTTCTGATAAATCAAGAATCTGCAACTTTTGCAACTGGAGGACATTTTTGGGAAATGTTCCAATCAAGTTACATTCAGCAAGATTCAATATTGTGAGATTCTTGAAATTTGCAAAGAAATCCGGAACTGGAGCATTCAGACCGTTATAGTTTAGAGTCAGTACCAAAAGTGATTGCAGCTTCTGAAGGGACTCATCTAAAGGGCCTAAAAGTTGACAATTTGACAAGCTTAAAACTTCCAAATTAGGCAAAGATGATGATAAATCTTGGCACCAATCGAGTTTATGTGATGACATGTTCACATTATCCATATAAAGACCCCTTAGCCGTGCGAGGTTGCGAACAAGTGTGGCTAAACTTGGGTTCTCGAGTCTCAGTGAGTCAAATGAAGAGAGATCAAGAATCTCTAACCTTGTCAGCTGTGACAATTCTTCAGGAATCTGACCAGAAAACCCCGAATTCGACAAGTTCAAATAAGACAAACTTGCAAGACTCCCAAATCTTGAAGAAATCGGTATAGAGCTAAACTCATTTGCAGCAAGGTTCAAGCTTTCAAGATTCTTTAAACCAAATAGAGCACTGGAATCAGTAATTCCACCTGATATCGTTTCGCTGCTCAAGTCTAAACCGATAACCTGACCCTTGATGCTGCAGGTGACACCTCCCCACGAGCAGCAATCTGCGGCACTTGGCTTCCAAGACACTAGCTTTGTTGAAAGTGAAGAATTGTACTGCAGTTCATTTTTTAACTGGATCAAAATCGTTTGGTGGTTTATTTGACATTGGCGGAAACCAAAATTGTATCAACCCCAAACAAGATCAGGTAAAGGGTAACAAGAATATCTGAAAGCAGAGTTGGGTTTTCATTATGAACCAAAATTTTGACACAAAATGATGTTTATGAACACTTGAGCCAAATCTGTTTAATTATTTAAAAATTCATTTAGATTATATTTTATTTATATTAGTTTCATAGACTCAACATGGCTTTGGTCTTTCAATTTGCTAGTCAAGTATTCGCAATTAGACAAACTATTGACTTTGACGTTTACTTTAAATTTACAAGTCAAGTAATGAAAAAAAAAAAAAAAAACAGTTAATGACTACTAACATTGTTAGTTTATATTGTATGGTTTACCAAATAATCCTCCATTCGTTTCATGAAAGTCACGACTTTATATTAATATTAGTACAAATGAATTGATTGTATTTTATAATGATTTACAGGATTTGTTTTTATTGAAAGATGTTTGGTATTCAACATACGTCGGAGAGAAGTACCCTATTTTGATTGCCTAGCTTCTAACTGATGAGCTCAAATATCAGATAATGTGGTTCAACAGGTGGCTTATTAAAGGCTGTCAACCCAAAAGGACCTGCTTTGAACTGTACCAGAATTACGGGTTTCGACCCATTACCCAACCCGTCTAATCAACTGAATTTTTCACTTTGAGTACAAAACGAAAGTCACCTGACCATACTCAGTATCTACAGAAACAACTGCAAGTGATCTTTGCAGAGGTAAAATCTCGGGTTTAAGCTATTAAATAGCCACGTACTTTCTCAAATGTCCCGATATGGTACCTGTACTTTTTTTGCAACCTGGTTAGGTAGTGTACTTATTTTTCTGTGTCGATATGGTACCTATACTTCATTTTTCCAGCACTTGTCCTACTGTCACCCTCGTGTCTTGCCAAGTCGGTTGTGGGTGTGTGGCGGCCATTACACTTGAATTATAACGTTGCCAACATCATCTACCTTTATATAAACAACAAACCTACCTTTCCAACCCTAAATTGTACCCCAAATCAAATTTTATCCCAATTGAATCATGTCTTCATCATCTTCAACCTCCAACTGGCTTAGACCAATTCCCACTCACTGTTTCTGTGACTTGCCTGTGGCTGAGAGAACCTCGCGCACCCCTGCCAACCCTGCTAGAAGATTTCTTTGCTGCCCTAATCCAAGTGTAAGCAAAAAGCATTCATCTTTTGGTTATTTACATTGTGTTTATGCTAATTTTTGTGTTTATAGGATTCTGGCAACCAATGCCGATTTTACTTTTTTCTTGATCCTGAGCTTCGTTATGGTTACTATAGAACTGAGATGCATAGTCTCTACACTCAAGTCCAACAGCTAAGGCGAGAAATGCAAGTGCAAGAATTCACATATAGGTCAAGAATTTGTGAACTGGAGGTGGAACTCAATGAGAGAACTAGCACTGGTGAATGCTACAAGAAGGCAGTGATTTTCTTTACTATTGTTGTGTTTGTTATGTATTTCCTAACTTAATGATGATAAGGTTTCTTTGGTATGGCTTTATCTAGTCGTTAGGATTGTGTCTTAAGCATGTCAAGGGTAGGCTTTTGTGAATCTAGATGTTAGGATTGTGTAATGGATGTAGTTAATCTTGTATCAATGACAATGCAGTTGGCTTTTGTGAATCTTGTGATAAGGCTTTTATGTTTTGTAAGTTCTGTGCTATGTAATGGGTCAAAAGTGAGGGGCAAAGATATTATACTATAATGGGTCATAAGTGAGGGTCAATCCAAGTCAAACGTAGCTTACCAAATCAGCATTCAATTACATTTACATTGTAGGTGAGACATTAATACATTGGGTAGTTTCTTTGGCATTTATATCCACACCATAACACACCTCATATTCACATAATTAAGAAAGTCAAACAACAGATTAACCCTTATCCATCCTCCTTAACAATGAGCTCCAAACCGATGAGCATGTGATATACATTTCATCGATTACTCACGATGAATCGAATCAAGTGGAGAACTAAGTGCTCCAGTGTCTTGGAGTTCTTACTTTCCTCCTGGTTACTGTAATGTAGTTCAGAAGCCACTAGCTATTGAAGCCAAAAAGTCAACTGATGAAAAAGGTCAAAAGTCAGAAGCTAGTGGCCCAAGTGCAGGTAAAAGAATTATAGTGCTAGGACTAGCTGCTAATCAGACTTGGGAGGATATCAAAGGTAAGAAATTTGGAATAAAAAAGCCATCTGAACTAGTTGCAGACAAAAAGGGCAAAGGAAAGAAGCATGCTGCCTAGTTGTTCAGCATGTGGTATGCAAGGTCTCTTTTGTTGGTAGTTTATGTTTCAAGTCAATGAATCTATTCTAGTTGCTTATGTATGGGTTAACACCCAAAGACTATGTGTGTAATGACTATCTATGTGTGTAATGACTGTTTATGTAATTACTATGTATGTGTAATGACTATCTCTTTTGTTGGTAGTTTATGTCCATGTTTCTGTATGCATTACTATGTATGTATGTGCCATGCAATGTCCATGTTTCTGTATGCATTACTATCTCTTTTGTTGGTAATTACTATGTAATGCCATGCAATATTCATCAATTAAAGCAAAACAAAAGACATGCCATGCAATATAAAGATCTTATCGCATTACTAGGTCCCAAAACATATTGTTTTAAGTGGTACCATCCATGCCACAATTAAAGTGGTCCAAGGAAACATGTCACTTCTAGGATAGATAAAAAAACATACAATTAAAGTGGTCCAAGATACCCACTACTTGGTGTCTAACAAAGATATATTTAAAGAACATTTGGGTCTTCTTCCTTTTCCGGTCTTCAATCAATCGATACACCAAGTGCGATGTCTGGGGTGTGTCCGAGGAGCATTGGGGTCTTCCTTCCTCTTTTGATTCTCGATCCTTTCGGATGGTCCCTAAGTCCTCTCTTTCTAATTAGTCCAAGTCTTGCTAGGTCTAGATCCTTTTGATGATATTGTCTGTTGGCCTCTCTTTTTGCAGTTTCTTATGCTTCAGTTATCTCAGCAAGCCTCATAACTTCTGCATCAGTAATATCTGCATCTTGTGCATCTTGTCTCTGTCAATAGAAATAGATTTCTGCATCAGTATAACATTACAGATTTATAAGATTTTGTTAGAGTGAAGGTATATACCTGTTCTTCCACACTTTTTAGTAGACCTGTGAAGCTTTGACTAGCATTTGAATCTGCAAATTCAGGATATGAACTTGGAATAGGTATTTCATCTTGATCTGCATCATGTGGATCTGCATCATGTGGATCTGCAACATGTGGATCTGCTTCATGTGGATCTGCTTAATGTGGATCTTCATCATGTGGATCTGCTTCATGTGGATCTTCATCATGTGGTTCATTACTTGGACCAGAGCAATCATTGGGTGGGTTGAATGGCTGATAGGTAGCACTTTTGGGTTTCTACCGGGTTTTCTTTTTCTTTCCTTGGTTTTGGCCTTGTTTGATTGTAACATCTTGCTTTGTTATGACCTTTCTCCCGAGTTTGTGCAAGTCATCATTCTACCATGCCTAGAAACCTCATTGATAGACTCGGTTTGATGTTTAATCCTTTTATTTCTAGGCCTACGACATGACCCTTTTCTTGGGGGTAAGGGTGGCATATGATCGGTTTTGGCCATATTGAACTACCACCAATTGTCCTAATAAAGTGATTGTATGTTTCAACCCACATCGCTTTTTATAATAGCTAAGCACCAATTGCAGGGATCTTGATTAAGATAACAATATGCGACAGCGCATGCACACATGGGATTCGGATAAATCCCACCACTTACAAGTACATGACTTAGTCTTCAAGTTAACACTAAATGCATGATGCGCTTTTCTAACCTCAAATTCACGAAATCCACTTGCATAAACTTCCCAAAACCTTTGGTGATCTCTAATTTTCTCCAATTCTTTTCTAATGGAAGGAGTGACACTATCATTTAACTTTTTAGCCTTTTCATTCATAGCAACCATTCTTTGCATCAAGTAAACCCTAATTTCTTCTAGCATAGTAATTAAAGGTTTGCATCTAAGTGTCGCTATGGCACTATGGTATGCTTACGAGATGCCATTCTCAAAAGACAAGTCCTATCCATTTGAAAATAAGCCCTACACCAAGTCTTAGGGTCTCTATCTAGTAACCATTTTTCTGCCTCAGGATCAATGTTTTTTATAAGTTCCATTTTTTGTTTGAATAGTACCTCTAAAGTAGATGAAGCAGCACCCCAAAACAAGGACTTGTAGTGCAATCCATTCCATTTCTTTTTGAAATTAGCATAGATGTGCCTTGCACACAGTCTATGTTCAGCATGCGGTAGGATTTCTTTAACGACTGAATTAGACCCTCAGAACATGCGTTGATAGGAGTTAGTACTAGCAATGGATAGATTGTACTATATGTTTGCACCTAGTATTTACCTTGTAACCATCTCGAAATGATTGTCAAGTATAAACCAACCGCAAGATTAAAGTCTTGGACAAGTGATTCACAAACCACATCCAATTGTCATTGTTTTCAATGCTTACCTTTGCCAAGCCATGGGAAACATCGGTTGTTAGCATCTCTTCCCATGGTTGTTAATAACTCACTCTGCAAGTGGATCTCAAAAACAACCATCAAACCAATAACTCTTCGCATCCTCCCATCCTTCTTCATAGCTATGGAATAAAACAATGTTAGGCGCATTCAATGTTAGAAACCAAGTGTTAAATAAATGTTATATTTCTAAAACATATTACCTTTGAAGCATACATATATTCTTTTGAATTGAGTTTTCCACCATCCAAAGTGTCCACATCTAAGTGCTTTGAAGAACCGAGGATTGGTTACCAAGACTTGTTCTCTGTAATCCCGAGCTTTGCATAGTGCTCTACTGCACCTCCTTGATGATCATAAATTGCCCTCCGCTTTGCCCTCTTACACATCCCAATACTTACATTAATAAAAACTTTTGCTTAACATCTATTTGCATCGCTTATAACTAATAGTTGGATTCTAATAACCTCCAATACAAACTGTTTAGCTAGCCACTGTAAGTAACCAATGACCCAAGAGCAAAATTCCTTGCGCATGAGTGCTTCGAATCAATGTTTTGATCGGAAAGTTGCCTCACCTTGCATCCATCACGCCCATAATTTAAATGAACAACCTTTACGTGAAGTGTTACCTAAATCGGTGTCTTACACTTGGACTTAGACTTAGACTTAGGTGAATAAACAATGATTTCCTTAGACTTAGACTTACTTGTGTCCTCATCCACCTTCCTTTTACCTCTCTGGCTAGAACACCTACCCTCTTTCACATCTCTTCCACACAAAACAGCTAGACTTCTATAGTCATTCCTTCTATACCATAACTGATAACCATGGGCAACCCCATAGTTAATCAAACACTCTTTCAGCTGCTCTGGGTGTTCAAATCTCATACCCAATAATGGTTTCATCTCATTCCATGGTATATTAGGATCAAAAACAGGATATGAAAACCCCTCTTTCACCTTATATCTGTCATCAATCTCTCTTTGCTCTGCTTCATGTTCCTGTCCATTAACTGAGGAGCTTGTACCTAAATTAGGCTGTCTAGCATCATCTTTAATGAACTTACCATCAACAAGCTTACTTAGAAAACTATCCTTATTGTCAAACTTTGGAATAACCACATCATCTTCACCTACATGTTCTGGACCTACATATTCTGCTACATTTTCAAAATCAATTTCATTATCACATTCATCCTCTTCATCTACCTCAAGATTAACATCTACACCCTCTGCTATAACATCATATCCATGATGTTCAACATAAGTTCTACCTTGCATCGATTATCAAAAGCTAATTTGATAAAATTTGCTAAGTCACTATCATTCCTTAAATATTTCAAATGTGTACCCAACTCTTGTTTAGGAGCACGATGGTACATACCTTCAACCGAAACAAACAACACTCTTTGACAATTTTTAAAAGCCTCGCATGGTTGCATTTACCCAAATCCGCATTCTCTACAACATCAACATCACCTTCGCTGTAGCACAGGGGATCGTAGGTAAATGTACCTTCGTGATGAATAACAAGTGATATCTTCTTCATGGATTATGTCAATTTTTTGATTATTATGATTACATAATTAGGGTTCATGTGGTGAAAAAGGGGGGAAAGGAAGCGGGGTAAAGTGAGGAGTGGGGGGAAAACCACATGGTTTTATTGGCATGCGTTAAAAAAATGAAAAACAAGAAAAATTCCACGTGAGGTTGAATCTATTTACTTGATATGCCACGTAGGAAGTTTGTGACCATATCGACACAGAAAAATAAGTACACTACCTAACCAGGTTGCAAAAAAAGTACAGGTACCATATCGGGACATTTGAGAAAGTACGTGGCTATTTAATAGCTTAAACCCTAAAATCTCTTTTCTAATGTGCATGCACTATCATACTAACAACAAAAAAGGTGAACAAAAATTTATATAATAAAGTAGAGCGGTAAATAAGAGGAGTTTGGCTAGGTTTTTACGAGGAGGTTAATAGCTTTTCATAGTTTGGATAAGCTAATTTGCAAGGCTAAGAACTAGTCAAGGCATTTGGGTACCACTTTAAAGTAATTGGTCAAGTCAATAGCTAGCATTATCATGCACATGCAACTAGCATTTTGTTAGCTTCCTTGCCTTTGCTATTGTTCACACAAATTGATAAGACTTGAATGAAGCCAAAACAAGACCCACTGATTTAGAAGCCTTCAATTAGCGACCCAATGAACCAACTTCTAACATCTCATGAAAATCATAGTCTATTTTCTACGTCAAAACTTATCACGTAGCAATTTCCATTATAAATTTGATAAGGTTTTGTTTTTATAGGCTTTTAGACTCATAAATCATAGCATTATCTGTTCGTTAAAAAACTAGTTCCCAATGAGAATCAAACTATGTTTTCAAGTACTCTTGATTTCTTGATACCCTTTTGCCTAATTTTGTTTGGGGTTAATATGAGGTTGGTTTTGGTATTTGCCAAATCAAGCAGTGATTGATTTTGATCCGGTTGAAATACAATCTCCATTTCGGTTCTACACTTTCAACAAAATGGTCTCTTAGAACCCAAATGTCACAAATTGTTGCAATTGGCTAGGTGGTGTCACTTGCGAGACTTGCAATAATACTTAGCAATTATCAAAAGGATGGTTGTGATTGTGAGAACATTAAATCGCATTTCAAAATTTTGGGTAGTTGGTGGTTGTGACGGTGTGAATTAACTACTTTTCTATAGGGAGTATTATGAGTGGTGGAGGGAGTGTTAGGTGAAAGAAGCATTCCGACCCAAAGGATTAATATGGTGCAGGAGTTAAAAAGACCGTTTTCTACGTTTAGGGATACTGGATGATGTGGGAATGATGATGTCAATGGAAATTGTTATGCTTTTGGAGCCATCATTTTCCCAGAGAATGTCAAGACTTAAAGAACACAAGGTAAATAATCATTTTATATCAACTTTCATCCATTGTTTTATTTGAGCAGAGTGTTTGATCTTCAGAATAGTCATAATAATCAAATTAATGTAAAGTATGTCAAATTTTAGTATTTAAGGATATATTTTGAAACCATGCCTATGTAGTGGGCATAATTCACACGCATAGAGGTGTCCCCCTCTTAGATGTATAGTAGGAGTTAGGACGTATGTACTGTAATATGTATGATACCTATATCGTTTATCTACTAGGCTGTAAGTTTTCATGTTGCCCATTGCCAGGCATAAGTAATGTAAGTGATTGCTTCTATAAGAAACTATCTTCTAAGTCCAAGTCCCACATACGACTCAAGAAAACGCATGAAAACACCCCCGCCGCAGCGCGACTGTTCAAATTACTTGTTTAGTTTATATAAGATTGGCACATCAAAATGTTTCATGAAAATATTAATATATTTCTAATGGTATAGTTTATCTAAGTTAAATTAACAAAATTATGCGGAGCCAATTATTTCATAAGAGTTGTGAATCTATAGTGGTAAGAGATTAACTAGAAGCCCAGCAAGCCCAAGTAGACAACCATATTAGGCCCATAGATAAGACCGGTCAAAACTTGGGCCCAGTTGTCAGCTACAAATGTACTGGTTAGTGGTTTGTGTGTGAATTCAGAAAATTGACCAAGTAATAGTATAGTTTATTTTCGAGCTTAGCTCAATTGTATCTACTGACCGTATAGTAGCGGGGAGGGGGAGCACGCATCAAGGACACCAACATTATCAAAAATCTACATACGTATGCCATTAGTAAAAAACCGACCATAGCTCAATTGGTCAGATAAAGTATGCCATTAGTAAAAAAGCACAAAGATGATTTTTGCAATTTACTCTAAGTCATAAAGTATGCCATTAGTAAAAACCACAAAGACGATTTTTGCAATTTACTCTAAGTCAGATAAAGTATGCCATTAGTAAAAAAGTAAAAAGACCACAGCTCAAGTGGTCACCGGTTCGAATCCAGTTGGTCGGACCTTTTTCAATATTCTTTTTTATACTTTTATGTAATGAGAAAAACTGCTAAAATAATAGGTAGTTAAATAACTTTTAAAAATTAATATTTCTTTTTATACTCCTTTTACATTTTCTTTTATACGCTCCGAAAGATAAGATTACTGGCACAAGCTTAATAAGCTTAATCAAAACATTATACACTTTGAGCTCCTCAAAAAAATCTTAGCATAACACCCATACAATAAGTACTACATTTGTGAAGAATGTGAGCTCATGAAAGTGGTTTCGATTCGGTAGAACCTGTTCACATGCTCACATTCTTCACATGTACAAGTATGGGTAGGTATTAAAATGTAGTTTGGGGGAAATTGTTGTTTGTGGGAATGAGGGGAGAGGGGGTTTATATAGGGGAGTGGGAATGGGTGTGATTGGTGGAAATGGTGTGGTGCGGATTGCTGACGTGGAAAGAGTTTGTGACCTTTGGATTTGGATCCGTGAGAGTTGGGTTTGGCCAATGGGATAGTGACATGTGGAGAGGTGGTTAAATATGAAGTTAAATGTGAGTTTTATAACACGACATGCTCATTTTCATTTTCATCACTAACTGAAATGCAGTTATGAATAGTTAAATATGAATTTGAACCCTAATAGCTAATAGCTCAGCTCTATAAAGAGATATTGTGCCCGTCAAAAGAGAATGACCACCTCAACATTTACACAACTGGAATCATGAAGGTTTTTTTAATCTTTATGTGGGGGCTTTGAAAAAGTATGTCTGGATTTTCTAAAAACACATATGCACTAAATCATTTTAAAAACATGCATGCTGAAATCAAAATTGTAATAATAATAATAATGATAATTTCAAAAATTAAAGGGTTTTATAAAACAGGATTTATATAAAAATAATATTAAAAATGTCTTTCACTATTATACACGTTTAGATTAAATAAAAATATTTATTATTTAAAAAAAATGTGATTGGTTTAAAGTGGTTCTTGCAATTCTTGCATTTAAATTGGATATGGAAATAAATTCCCCCATATAAAAAAATTGGCTCGGTTCGGTTTTTGAGCGAAACCAAAACCAAATCGCATTTTTTGATTTTTAAAAAAATAAAAACCGAATCATCAATTTTTATTTTCAGACAGTTATTTTGTTTCGGGATTTTGTTTAGTTTCGGTTTTACTGCTCACTCCTACTACCCATTATAAAAAATCTACCTACTTTCCCTTGATAGAACACGTTGTATCAAATGCCAACATTTATTATGGGCTCTTGGGCCGATGCACTTCTAATTAGGGGTGAGCAAGCGATCGAACCGAAACGGACGGACCAGAAGGGCCGTGGTCCGGTCTCGATCTACCATTTTAGCAAATTCGGTCCGTCTAGTGCAGTGCGGACCACAAACCAAAAATTTAGCCTTGTTAGACCGGACCGACCGAGACCGGACCGGACCGGACGGATCACATTCGATCTCGGTCTAGGTTTTTTGCCGGATTCGGTCTCGGTCCGGTCCGGTTTTTCTCGGTCCGGTTCGGTTTTCGCCCGATGATCAGCCTTACTTCTAATTAATATACACTTGGGCTTCTTATCACTAGAGATATGTCATAATTCATAATTATTTTAATATAAGTAAGATAAAGTATGCCGTTAGTAAAAACCGACCAGAGCTCAACTGAATTGGTTGGACTTTTTACAATATTCCTTTTAGGGTAAGTTTGGTTTGTTGCTAGAAATTATAATGTGTATGGATGTTAGTATAAGGTGGAATGGTAATGGAGGATATGATAAAATCACCCACACATTTAGGTATCTCAGGGCCCGTTTGGTTTGAAGGTGGGTTTAAGATTTGGATTAGGATTTGAATTTGGATTTGGATTAGGATTTGGATCTAAAAGAGAGAAAAAGAAAATAAATTTGTATTTTATATGTATTTTTCAATGTATATAATAAATTTTATTATAACAAAAGAAATAAAAAATAATATATGAATGGTGAGGATAAAGTTAGGCCCACTTTGAGAATAACAATCTACAAATTAGGGGATGCAGATGCTATATTTTTTGTTGTTACTCCCAATCTTGGGACCCACGAATTATACCAAACAAATAATATTGGACTTCATCCCCAACTTTAATGCTTAAAGGGCTCAACCAAACGGCACCTCAATCTATTGTGGGGACCTCATAACCAACAAAACAACATTAATGACTTTCAAAGTTATAGACTCATACTAATACACACCAACCAAACGGGCCCTTTTACTTTTATGTAATGAGAAAAACTATACTAAAATAATCGTGGTTAAATAACTTTAGAAATTAATGGGTGTTTCGTTTATACTCCTTTTACAATATTTTTTTTAAAACGCTCCTAAAGATAAGATTAGTGACACCTTTAATAAACTTAATCAAAACATTATACACTTTGAGCTCTAAAAAAACTTAGCGAGCGACCATACAATAAGTAGCACATTTATGAAGAATGTGAGCAAATGAGCGAGGATTCGATTCGATAGACAAAAATTGAGATCCATAGTTTTGTAAAAGAATCTTTGTATAGTGAATCGAAACCCGTTCAAATGCTCACATTCTTCACATGTATAAGATATGTGTGATTGGGGAAATTGTTGTTTATGGGAATTAGGGGAGAGGGTTTATATAAGGCGGGGAATGGGTGTGATTGGTGGAAATGGTGTGGTGTGGATTCTTGGCGTGGAAAGAGTTTGGGCGTTGGATTGCGATCCGTGGGAGTTGGGTTTGGCGAATAGGAGAGTGACATGTGGACGATGTTCAAAAGTGAGTTTACAACTATCTGTAATAACTGTTTAGTAAATTGAATGAAATGCGATTCGCGAATAGTTATTGCACCCAAAGTGTTGATGAAATGCCTAAGTAAATGTAACAATGTAGTTGTTTTTCGTAGTTCGTATTCATTTACGATGTAGCTTAAGCATAACACTAACATGTTGGAACTAATTTACTTAAACTAGTGGCTTGATCGGTTCAAACCTCACTATATGCACATCCTCGGGGTTCTAGGGAAGGGTCGGAAATGGTCATGGGATACTTGGGTTAGGTCACGTGCATCTTAGTCAAAGATTTGCTCTCTCGGGTAACAATAAAGACCTTATCCGTTTACCCTAAAGTAACTTGTTGAACCGATTACTTAAATTCTTAAACTATTGGACCTAAGAACGAGTTTTAGTATGGCTTATATGATGTTTCAAAAATATGGTAGCATTAGTCGAATATAAGTTATGATGATAGATGAGAGGAAGAACATTAGTTGTGAGAGCTTCTTGAGCTAATAGATCATAAGACCTTTCACGAGTGTTTTTAGCTTATTTTCGGACTTATGGGCTTATTTGTTCGGCTCATATTTCATAGACACTTTTTTTTGGTTCTATTATCCGGTCTTAAATCATGTTAAGCTCATAAGTAAAGAAAAAGTCAGTAACAATGAGCCTATTGAAAATATGCCAAGCAATTTAGCTCATGTGTCCGAAAATAAGCTAAAACAAACACCACATTAATATTCTTGACTGTTTATCGCTTCAAGACCTTACGTTATGACTCAGTAAACAAATTGAAACATACGGGAAAGGAAATCATTGACATTGATGAATATGCCCGAGCTAAACGGATCTCGTTAGTCTAGTTGTACTAGATTTAGCCTTGTATAGAGTATGCAAAACGGCTGCAGTGATTAATGATCTGCTCCAGCTCCCATTCCGTGAAAAGGTGCCAATCATTCCCATCACTAGATGCGTCGGAACTTGGCGAAGATGATGGCACAGTGCAGGTGAACTAGTGCAAATTTGGTTCAATGGAAACCGCATAATCTCTTGTTCCCTAAATATGATGTCTCCAAAGCGTCGGCGGGATCTGTTGGGATTTTTCCTTCCAATTGATTGTAGGACAAATTCAAAGCGAGAAAGGAGCGAAAGGCTAGTGAGCACGGATGAAATTTCTCCGGTTATTACGTTTAACGACATGTCCAATGCTTCTAAGCGAGTCAAAGTTCCAATAGATGGTGGGATCGAGCCCGTGAACTCATTATGTGATCGTTGAGAAGATGCGGGGCTTTGAGTTGGCCAATTGTTATCACCCCAAAACGATTACTTGAGATATCAATAGATGTGAAGATTGTCAAGATTTTGATTAGCTCAAGTCAAATCCTTTGACGATGGTAGAATCGTATCTTGATAGTAGAAATCATTGGTAGCGCAAACACCTTAAAGGCGAGTTGTTTCGTACTAGTTCTATTCTCAACGATCATCATAGCTTCCATTGGTGAAAAATTACGGTGGGACAACACCATCAAAGTTATTGTGGGCTATGTCTAAAATCTGAAGATTTGGCCGGTGTGTCGGCCTTCACCGCAATGAACGGATCCATGGAACTGTTTGATCGGAGAACAAGAACATGCAAGTTGGCATTGTTGCCCAAAGAACATGGATAGGTGTCATTTATCTTGTTTTTCCCAGGTTTAACACTTGTAGCATTCTGCGATGGACAATAGATTGTGGAATCTTCCTTCCAAAGAGTTTCCATGCGGGTCTAGAGTGTTCAAGCTACGAGTTCTTGAAATGTTCCATCAATTTGACCGGTCGGACCATTGTTTGCCAAGTTCGATGCCAGGATCATTCGAATTCAATCAAACACTTTGGTATCGTTCCATTTAAGCGATTGTTTGACAAATCAAGGACCTTAAGGTAGGTAGGATTGCATATGGTGTCGGGGATCGTCGGTAAGCAAATTGTTAGAAAGCAGAAGAAATAGGCAAAGGCGAGGTCTCTCGATGCTACGAGGTGACGAGTTGAAAAGATTGTGCGAATAGTCAATGGCGTAAGCTCTTTGTGGTGGTATTGGAATCGCCCACTAAGGCGATTGGAATGCAAGTCGATGACTTCAAGATCATGAAAGTTGTAGGGCTCTTGAAGGAAGTTAAGTTGTTATAAGAAAGGTTCATATCGATAATCTCCCATTCGACTTCCATATCCAATTTGGTATTTCTCCTTGAATTTTGTTGTCACGAAAGATCAAGAGTTATCAAATTTGAGTGGTTTCTTAGATTAGGGAACTTGAAGATTGCACGAAGCCATTTTCGGTGAGTATAAATTTGGAAGGTGAGGCGATTGAGAGGCATTGGTGCTTGTTAAAATCGAAATATTATTGAGCGAAGATCAAGGTCCATTAGGTTGCTCGGACCTGCAAATCTTTGGTTTCAATTACACCACTCGAGTTGTTTGGCGATAGTAAGAAGGCGGCTAAAGTTGTCCAAGTTTAAAGTAAGAACCGGGAATTTCACCTTTCAATAACGGAAGACCATTAAAATTGTTGTTGGAAAGATGTATCAGTTGCGCATTTGGCAGAGAGAACAAAGATGAAGGTATTCTTCCACTGAAACTATTAGATCCTAAATTAACCATAACAAGATTATTAAGATCTTGAAAGTGATCAAAAGGAATCATACCCGATAAACCATTTCTTGAGAGGTCGATGTGAGTTAGATTCTTGCATAGTTTGAATGACGGGATTTCGCCAATAAACTTGTTTAAAGACAAGTCTAGGTATGACAATTGAGTGAGGTTTTCCATAGATTTTGGTATTCCTCGGCTGAAATTGCTCGTGTATGCGATTCTATCGTGATAATTGTGATTTCCAATAGATTTTGGTATCTCCCACGAGAAATTTGTGTCATGAAGAACTAAAGTTTGAGCGATCCATTCATAGGAAAATCAGGCAAAGAACCATAAAGATTCTGTTAAGCGATAAATCAAGAATCGTAAACTTTCCAAGCTGGATGACCTTTTGGGAAATGTTCGGTTAAATTACAAGCGACAAGATTCAATATTGTCAAATTCTTGAAATTTGCAAAGAAATCCGAAGCTGGAGCACTCAAATCGTTCGAAGCAGACGAATTACCGAAAGTGGTTGCGACTTTTGAAGGACTCATCTAAAGGACCTAAAGGCGACAATTTATCAAGCTTAAAACTTCCAAATTAGGCAAGATGATGATAAACCACGGCACCAATCGAGTTTATGTGATGACATGTTCACATGATCCATATAAAGACCCCTTAACCGTGTGAGGTTCTCGAGTTTGTGTGCCAATTCCATGAGAAGAAAAGTGAAGAGATCAAGAACTTTCAGCCTTGTCATTGTGTGGTTCTTACGGAATCGGCACGAAAACATTGAATTGACAAGTTTAAATACAACAAACTTGCAAAACTTCCAAATCTTGTAGGAATTTCGTGAAATTGAAGTTATTTTCACAAGATTGAGGCTTTCAAGATTCTTTAAACCAAATAGAGCACTAGAATCGGTGATTCCACACGATATCATTTCGTTGCTCAAGTCTAAACCGATAACGACCCTTGATCTTGCAAGCACTACAAAATTTGGGACATTTGCTCACTAAAGCAAGTGTGAGCAAAAGATAAGAAAAGAGTTACTAAAAGCTATTTTGTCAACTCCACTAAAAAGAAAGCAAGAACTCTGAAGCCATCACTAAAAGTGTATCCTTACACTATATTTCACTATATTTAGTAAGCAAAAGGGTCAAATTTTTAGTTACTATTCTCTTTTAGTAGGCAAAGGGTGTCAACTTCTTTTACACCAAAGCCTATTTAAAATGTTTTAGCCACTTTATTTTACAACTAATAGTGAGCAAATGTTCACTTTTAGTGACTGAATGATCAGTGAGTAAAGCTCTTCATACATGATACACTTTTTGTATCCGCAGCATATAGATTGTTTTACAAAACATTTTCCAGAATTGGGTTTTCCAGGTTCTAAACAAAATAATCTCATTCCTCAGCATATAGATCGTTTATGATAGATAAAAACATACGATAACACTTCTAAACTTCTTAAATCGTAATCGGATTTAAAATAGAAATACTACAATATCAACACACACAACAATCTCATATGTTTGAACAAACAAATCTGTTGCCTGGTTACGATTTACAGGAAATGAATATCTTCAGATTTGCACGTGGCATGACTCATCTAGCAACTGTCCTTGTCTTACTCCTCTAACTGTTACATCAGAAAGTAAAAACGAAAAGTATTAAGCAACTTAATATCGATTAAAACAAACAAATAGGACATAGAGAACTATTACAGGTTTATGTATGGAAATTATGACTTTAAAGATAAAGTTCCAGAATTTTATGTTTATCTATTTCGGGTAAAGTTCTTATCTTGTAAATACAAGTTACGGGACAACTTTCATATCAGCGATAAAACCGACCCATATAAACTGAACGCAACCTTAAACCTAAACTGACCCATAGAACTAATAGCATGATATGGGTCACTTTTAGTAAAAACCTGTAACGATTTATAAACTGACCCGTACTAATTGTTTATGCTAAACTAACCCATTCAAACTAATTTATACTAAACTCGCCCATTATAAAATAAAGCAACCCAATTTGTCTCTGGAGTGAAACAGTTTAAACGAAGATAATGTGAACTTCGTAGTGTCAAATCACTTCCTTTTCCATCAAAACTCAAATTCTAATATAACAGATTGTACCTAGTATATCTTTCACGTCGTATAAAGAAGAAATTTATATAATTTAAACGAAGTACTTACTGAGAGGCCCACGGTCATGCTCAAAATAGCAATTTCGTTCTTCCCAGCCTTCAAAGAAACCGGACTCTTAAACTTGAAGGGTGAAACACTACCGTTTCCAGCTCTGCTAGCTGAGAAGGACCAAGTAAACAACAAAGAAGCTTACGTGAGGTAGGCCATAAGCATATAGGCCTCTAAACATACTATATGTAAGTTGAAATCCGCTGCCATAATTTTCGATTATAAGTCTCACCGTGTCATTGACTGCTACAATTATATCCTTCCTTGCTTTGGCAAATCTCTTTAATTGGCCCCCAATCATTTTAATTAACAAGGCATCGAGGATCAAAGAAAACGACATACCAGGCCTCTGCACTTTTGCAGCTACTAGCTCCCCTGTATGCAGATGATCTGCAAAACTTGAAGTGGCCAGAAAACCTATTAGACTAACATACTGAGTGAAAATTTGAAAACTTCCCTACGATTTCTATGCCTTAATTAACAATAAAAAGTGCAAAAAAGGGACTAGTCCTCTTCACAAGATCAAACTATCTAACCTTTATATACTTGTCCTAAAGATGTTGCAGCCATAGGCTTTGGGCTGATGTCTGCAAAAAGTTGTGAGATAGGAGCACCCATGTGAGTTTATATAGAACGGATGGCAACCATAGTTGAAAATGGGGGTATTTGATCCTGGTAAACAAATATTAGAATGATGAGAGTGAATAAAAAGTTGAAGTAAACTTGTTACAGGTTAAATAGTTATCAGGTCTGTACGATATACAGAAGGTAGAATATCTGGTCTTGTGCTTAAAGCTTGTCCAAGCTGCAAGTCAAAACAAAAGTTAATGAGGCTGCATTCTATTTAAATTAATCACCCATTCTACTTCAGTTTCTATCTGATTCCCCTTTACAGAAAGTTAACAAGACCTGCAACTTCTTACATCCAAGTAGAAGAGTACCTGTGAGTTTGCATAAGTCAGACCCTGAGGATACGAATTCTGATATGTAATGATGGGATTTATTATCTTAAAACCGTATAAGCAAAAGCACTTTGGATTATCCAAAGCACTCCAAACTGCTTATCGGTTTGCAAAGATAAGCAATCCCAAACACAATCTGAAACAGCTTACTTTCCTTCCTCTTCTAGCTTCTTGAGTTCTCCCATCTATTCATTATAGGTTCTCACATACAAAAGTGTTACAAACAGTTCAATATTACCATGGTTACCATACAAGCGATAAATTGCAAAAGAGGAAAAGAAATAAGGAGCTAAACTAAGACATACACAAATAAAAATTGTCAAACTGGTTTTTCATGTTTCTGCAGTAGCTAATTAAGGGGTGTTTGGGATTGCATTTAACTAAATGGCCTCGTACAAACAGAGCACCACAGAAAAGTCTTCAAAACATTGTTAGCTAGTTAATTACTATCCGAGTCAAGCTTTTGATAAGCTCTAAATTAACATCTATTATTGCACGAATACAAACTTAATGAGAAAGATGCATAGATTATCAAAAAGTTCCAATAATAATAGAAACTGAGAAGTATCACTCGACCTCAATCTTATATAACTTGCATAGCTCAATTTATTAAAGAAGGCAGGAACAACTCATACACAAAGACGTTATATGTCTGTGCATTTAAATTAAGACAAATATAACCGGTCAAACTTCAATCATTGCCATATGATACTCACGTAGCCTAGGTCAACCTACACACATGTAGCAAGAAGCACATAACCTGCTATTATGCAAACAACATCACTACAACAACTCATATATGAGCCGATACTTGATCCCTTACATTTTCCGACAAATTATACTCGAAGTACTTATTAGCACAATATTACGAGCACAAATGACTCATACCTACCGTTTTGATCCCCAAACTTATTTGCTTTTATCCTAAAGTTATATGATTACAAACTTGATATGTAAATTCAACTTAACAACTTCAAAATCACAGATTCATAACCATCAAAATCAACACATGATAATTTATGCAAATCAACATCACAACCAAAAATTAAAAAATATTTAGGTCAATAGAATTTAACAAGTGAATCAAATCACAAAATAAACAGATAAGCATAATAACTAGATAATTATTGAATTACTTGATCAAAATTCGAGCAATACCTGCAATAATTTGCAAATCTAATCAACGGTGAGATGATCGGTCACGGTGAGGATGATCGGTGACGGTGACGGCGATGATGATCAGAGACGATAACGGTAATGATGATCGTCGACGATAACGGTAATGATGATCGGAGACGCTAACGTAATGATGATCGGAGACGATAACGGTAATGATGATCGGCGACGGTGAGGATGGCGCAGCGTGAAATGATCGGTGTCGATGAATCGTTAAGGCGATTGATGGCGGTGAGAATGATCGGCGATGGTTAGATGATCGGAGACGGTGGCGGTCATGGTGAGCGACGGCAGTTACGGTTAAGGTGATCGGAGATGGCGAGGGTGTGGATCGAGAGAGTTGTGTGTTTTTACTTGTGTGTTTCTTTTTCTAATTTTTACTTGTGGATCGAGAGATGAGTAAATGAAATAGATATGTTTTGTTTTAATTTTTATCTTATTATTTTGAATCGGTGACTTATATTTTTATACTTTTAGTAAGCAAAGTTTTAATGATTTGGTGACTTCTATCTTTTTAGTAGGCAAAGTTTTAGTCACCATATGTCATAAATTTTGTAGTGAAGTGACCCCTCCCCATGAGCAGCAATTCGTGGCATTCGGGTTCCAAGTTACCAACTTTGTAGAAAGTGAAGAATCAAACTGGTTTCGTTCTTCAACGGATCAAAATCGTTTGGTGGTTTATTTGACATTGGCTGTAAACCAAAATTGTATCAACGCCAAACAAGATCAGGTAAAGGGTATCAAGAATATCTGAAAGCAGACTTGGGATTTCATTATGAACTAGGATTTTAGGCACAGATGCTGCTTATGAACCGTTGAGCCTATGAAATTTGGAGCGTTAGCAATTTTTAGTGCAGAAGCAGAAACACTTAACTCACTTTCTAGAAATGGCTTTAGTTTATATTTGCTAAATCTGTTTAATTATGATCACATGATAAGTATTTTATTTATTTTTGTTTCATAGAGTAATTCTAAATTTGATTTAACCTTGGACTTGGTCTTTCGAATTTACTAACCAAGTATTCACAATTAGACAAAATATTGACTTTGACATTTACTTTAAATTCTGTTGAAATATTTCCGACTCTGAGAATATTTATTCCGTTCGTTTCATGAAAGTTACAACTTTGTTTAACATTAACATTGCTTATCATCGTTATAAGCGAATTGATTTATTTTACAATGATTTATAGGATTTGTTTTTATTGAGCGATGTTTGGTATTCTATATAGCGTTTAAACATTAGCAGATGAAATACACTGTGTTGATTGCCTAGCTTCTCATTGATGAGTTCAACGATCAGATAAAAGGGTTCAAGAGGTCGCTTATTATAGCGTTTAGACCCATTACCCAACCCGTCTAACCAGCTGAATATTTCACTTTCAGTACAAAACGAAGCACCTGACCATACTCTAGATCTACAGAAACAACTGCAAGTGAACCCAGTATATTGGTGTATTAATTAAGAGCTACACAGGTTGATCTTTGCAGGTGCTGGGGCAATGAACTTGACTGTTTTATCTCTGAAGGGTTCTGCAGTAAATATAACGCAGGTAAAATATGACAATTTAATTTTCGTGAACTAAATGATTTTTCTCAACATATTTACATCCAGTAAGGTTTTTTTTTTTTTTTTTTTTTTTTTTTAATATTGTCTTATTTTAATTATTACTTGTTTCCTAATCATTTACTAACAACAAAAAGGTGAGCAGAAAATTGATATAATAAAGTAGAGCGGTAAATAAGAGGACTTCGCAAACTAGTGAAATAGACAATTACTACCAGTAAAACCGAGTTCTGCCATATTCAGGCTTTCAAAATTCTTTAAACCAAAATGAACACTGGATTCATCGATTCCACCCGATATCATTTTTTGCTTAAGTCTAAACCAATAACCTGACCCTTGATGCTTCCAAGACACTAGCTTTGATAAAAATAAAGAATCGACTTGGAGATTGCTTTGAAACCGGAGTTTTTTCTTTAATTGGATCAGAATCGACTGTTGGTCTGTTTGACATTTCCCCAAAACCAGTATTGTAAATATGCTCTAGTAACAAGTATTTTACTATAACATTTACATTAATTCATATTCAATGTATATTTATTTTATAATGTAAACTTCGTGGTTGATACTTAATAGTTATTAAACTTTGCAGGTTTGGCTTACTAGTTGAATGGTTCATCAGAATAATACAAAATATTGACACTGACGTTTACTATGAAGTCTGCTGAAGTGACAATTAGCCTAGAATTTAATAATAGACTTTGATGTCACGTCAAAGAGTTTAATTTCATAAATTTTTTAACATATTTCTATGAATTTGTTTGTGTAAGTTATATATCAGTCAAACGTTATAATTTTTGGGATGGATGAAGTAGGATATTATGAAAGTAATTAGCCGGTTTATATTATGAAAGTTACAACTTGGCTCAAAACTAAAATAGCTTATTATCATTATCATAAATAAACTGATTGTAATATGTTTTTATTTACAGGAATAGGTTTTAGTGAAAAATGATTGAAGTATTGAACATTCAACGTGCATTAGGTGTGATTTGAATGGTTGGAAATTACAGTTCAAGATGGTTAAGAGCAACGTGCATTTGAGACTACTTACTGAAGTTACTCAAGGCAGGTCAACCCAATGACATGTATCAAGCTATAACAAAATTACTTGTTTCGACCCATTACCCAATCCGTCGGCCAACTGATTTTTCACTTCCCAAATTGTAATCCAACAGAAGTCGCTTCATCATACATGCTCAGGATCTACTAACTGACAGCAAATAAACACAGAACATTGGTCTATTGATTAAGAGCTAGCTCGGGTTGATCTTTACAGGTGCTAAGGGCAATGAATTGGGCTGTTTTAGATCGCCAACAAACACATGTAAAAAAAAATTCTTGGTGCATGCAGTATGATACTTTTGGATTGCAACAGTGGTTTCATACTTTTCCTTGTGTGAAAAAAAAAAAAAAAAAGTGGTATTATCATGCGTTTAGGGACTTAGGGTGTGCTTGAGGGTCTTGAAGGGCAAGTAATAGCAAAATAATGATTAATGATGCTTGGTTAACTCTAATGCAATGACCCATTACCCAATAGTGAGTAATGGGCCATTATTTAATAAATTGGGAGGAATGGTTTCTTACCCTTTGTCTCTCCTACTACTGTTCTCAAGTCTAAAATTTAAAGAGCGGAAGGGATGGGAAGGCCAAAGTAGGGGATGACATAGTGAAGAAAGTGGTTATTCATTTTGTGTTTTGAGTTTTTTAAAGTAGCAAGGAAAGGAAAAGAAGCTACACAAATTACCAATATACCTCATATTACCAAAAGTCTAAAGCGCATTTTGAAAAGCCTAGAAGGCTTCAATCTTAAAACTTGATGAAATCTAGATATTTTACGCATCCACTGCAAACAAAGCATGTTATCTATACAAAGATTGCATGTACTTCAAAAGAAAATGTTGGTAGTTAAATTTTAGCCCACCACTCAAAATCTTTGGTTTATAAACACAATAAATTATGGTACCGATATCGATATGAATAAATAACTTTTCATTTGAAGAAAGAGGTTGTAAACTCACTTTTGAACTTTTGCCATTTCAACCATATGGTGAATAACTTTCATGTAAAAAGGAATAAAAGGCGATTAACAGCTAGAATATGAAAAGTTAAAAATAAGAACAAAACAACCTACGAAGCTACTATGATCCATAAAGTGAATCGGTAAGGTGTTTGTGTCTTGTGGTCGCACTTATATGATGATATCTTTCGATTACTACCGTTTCTATTTTTGTTATAAAGATCGATGATATTATTGTAATTTAACAAAGGCGATGTGTTTAATACATGTTTCTCTCCCAATCCGCTCAAAATTGGACGGAACAAAATAATACTCAAAAGCCCATCCTTCCTCCTCCCGCATTCCGTCCCTACCTTTCCATTTTAAAAACTCAAAACGCCCTTTTTTATTTCCTTCCCTCCCTTCCATTACTTTAAAAAAAAACTCGAGAAACAGAGCTACCTTTGCCTTTCCTTTCCCATTACCCTATAGTGAACGAAATGTATTTTATTTATTTATTTATTTATTTATTGCATAGTTGTTAAGATCCCGATCCTGGTCTTAGCATCTTACGATTTTACAATTCTACAAAGCAAAAGTGATCCGGATCCTACATAGGATCTTAACAAGCTTAAGATCTTATAGGATCCCGATCTTGACCATAGGATCTTAAGATCTACTCCGATCTGATCTTACTTTTCTCGAACTGCAAACAAAAAAACTACAAATTTATGGTTTATGTTTTATATAATTTATAAAAACAACATGTGATTCTCTTTAAACATTTCATATTCATAATATATAACAACATTTTATGAAACATTTATATAATTTTCTGTTTATAATATATAAAAATTGTAGATAATATTATAAAGATCATTAAAAACTGACATTATAGTAGGATCTTATGATCCCGATCCGATTTTACGATCACGATCTTCCAAAGACGAAAACGATCCTAGATAGGATCGCGGTCTTAAAAAACTTGATTTATTGTAATAAGTTTATTATCGCAAGCTTTTGACGGATCTTGTCATATATAATTATAACAGATTAGGTTTTTTTTTTTTTTTTTTTTAATCTAATCATCATTCTAACAACAAAAGGTGAGCGAAATTTTATGAAATAATATTGAGGTAAATAGGAGGTGTTTGGCTAAGCTTATATCAAGAGGTTAATAGCTAATTATATTTTGAAAAAAAAACAACATAGCCCATATTGGGCAAGCTTATTTGAAAGGCTTATGAGCTTTGATGGCTAGTTGGGTACTCACTTTAAAGTAGATGATGATGTCAATAACTAGCATTATCATGCACATTCAACAAGCATTTAGTTTGCTTCCTTACATTTCTTTCTTTCCAACGGTCCACACATTTTTTACTTGGAACATTTCCATTAAAGTCCAACAAATACGTGAAATATTAACATGTGTTAGGAGATAATTAATATCAGATTACCGGAAATATAGATGTCTTTAGCTAGAACAATCGTATGGTTACTTTTATTAGAAATGTTTCAAGTTTGCTATCCCACATGGATCAAAGAACACATATACTCCTTACTTATATACTTTCCTGTGTATGGATTGTCAAATTAGTACTACTACTGTATTGTTTGAGTATCAACTTTCACATGCCACACTAACATGTATGAACTTTATACCCCGATAATCGGTGCATGTCTCTAATGTTTTATATATCACTTAATTTTTCTCATTAAAAAGGTTTATGAGCATGTATTTAATAGCATAATTTATCGATTTTTAGTGTTTATGAGTATGTATTGTAAAGTGTATATCCTTAACATAATAAGTGTTCTAGTTTTATGTTAGTAACATGATCAAATTTTCCCATTTCAAGTTTTATGAGAATAGTAGCATTAAAATAAAAATGACAAATGTTTGTAAGAAACTAAAAGACAAATAATAATAATAATAATAATAATAATAATAATAATAATAATAATAATAATAATAATAATAATAATAATAATAATAATAATAATAATAATAATAATAATAATAATAATAATAATAATAATAATAATAATAATAATAATAATATCCTAAAAGATTTCTAGATATGTGCCGGTGGATAAGAAAAGTCATGAATAACATAAAACAAATTGCATTTTGGTTTTTGTGGTTTGGCCAAATTGTATGCTTGGACTCATCCTTTCAAAAATGCAACTAATGTCCTTATTTTTAACATAACCAAAGTTAAATAATTAAAATATCCTTTATATTCTTCCCTTTCAATATTTATATGATTTTTCTTTTTCTTTTAATTGAAGTATTGATTATTGAACCCACATTTATAAAAATAACAGAAATCATATATACTAACCCACATTTA
Source organism: Chrysanthemum lavandulifolium (assembly GCA_022545495.1). NCBI lineage: Eukaryota > Viridiplantae > Streptophyta > Magnoliopsida > Asterales > Asteraceae > Chrysanthemum > Chrysanthemum lavandulifolium. The sequence goes on along the minus strand of CM040241.1, from coordinate 304,017,857 downwards.
TAAAAAAGAAAATTAACTATTGCATATAATCACAAAGTTATGATCAAATGAGAAAAAAATTAAAATAAAAATGATGACAAGAAATCACGACACACATTTCAAATTCACCTACAAAAGTACGTGTATGATATGAGTTTAGTTAGAATTATAACATAAGACCGGATGTAAATTATTTTTATCACGTTAGCTTGACATTACTATTTACATCTTCACCAAATATTTAACCCAGCAACTGTAATGCCCCAAATTCAAGTTTTTTTTTTTTTTTTTTTTTTTTTTTTAACATATAAATATCTCACAAATGAACGATAAATTTGTCAGCGACAAAGCAGGCCTAAGTGTTGACTGGATCTTGCCTATGCACCAAATATGGGCTCGTGGGCCTGGATGGACTTCTACTTAAGCTATACTTTGGGCTTGTTATCACTAGAGATGTTTTATAATACTAATAAAATAATACGTTACCATTTATAAAAAACTGAACATAGCTCAGTTGGTAGAGCGAGGGAATATAGATCCCTTCTCACCGGTTCGAATCCGTTTGGTTGGACTTTTTAATTTTTTTTTTACTGACAGGGTTCTTATGGTATACATCATTTTGTATGCATACAATGTAGAGTGTAAGCGTCTATCGAATTTAGAAACAAAACTCGTTCTCTTATCCGTAAAACAAATTGTACTTGTGTATTTTCATACTTTCATACAGTTTTAGTGTGGCTTATTAGCCTACTATTGGATTATGGTGATGTTTAAAAATATGGCAGCAATAGTTCAACATAACTTAAAAGAATAGGCGAGGCGAGCATTAATGTGAAGCTTATTAAGCTAACATATTATAGAAACCTTAGAGGGTGTTTTTATAGCTTATTTTCGGGCTTATGGGCTTATTTTCATGGATTTTTTTTTTTTTTTTTTTTTTCCTTTTTGCAATTATAAGTCACAATAGGGTCATAAGTTGCCAAAAAAGCTTGAAAATGGGCTTATGAAAGTTTAAGCCGTACAAATTAAGCTCTCAAACCAAACTGAAACATTATAACTCTAAACAAACTGAAACATACAGGAAACGAACAATGAAAGTATTAGCCTGAGCTTAAACAGATCTCGTTTGTCTAGGTGTACTAGAAGTACTAGCCTTGTATAGAGTATACAAAACCGCTACAACAATTAATGACCCTGCTCCAGCTCCCATTCCGTAGAATATGGTCAGCCAGTCATTCCCCTCACCGGATGTGTCAGAATTTGGCGAAGATGATGACACGCGTACAGCTGAACTACCGCAGGTTCTGCTCAATGGAGGTCCACACAAATCCTTGTTTCCTATATACGAATACTTCTCGAAGCTCTGAAGTTGGGTGCTGACTGGGATTTTTCCTTCCAATTGATTGTATGACAAATTCAAAGTAGAAAGGAAATTAAGGCTCGTGAATGAAGATGGGATGTTTCCAGTTAATTTGTTCCGTGACATATCTAATGATTCCAGCTGACTCAGATTACCCATAGATTGAGGGATCGAGCCTGTGAACTCATTATGTGACACGTTGAAAAAACACAGTGCTTTGAGTTGACCAATTGTTTCTGGTATCACCCCTGAAAAACGGTTACTTGATATATCAATGGTTGTGAAAATAGTCAGGATTTTAACTAACTCCAACTCGAATCCTTTGACAGTGACTGTCACAGTATCTTGAAAGTAAAAGTCTCCTAACACCATATAGCTGAGTTGCTTCGTACTAGTTCTATTCTCAACAGTCATCATAGCTCCCCATTGACTGAAAAATTCTGGTGGGACCACACCATTAAAGTTATTGTGAGCTATGTCTAAAATACGAAGATTTGACCAGTTGTGACGGCCTTCACCGCAATGAACGGATCCATGGAACATGTTTGATCGGAGAACAAGAACATGCAAATTGGTATTGTTGCCCAAAGAACATGGATAAGTGTCATTTATCTTGTTGTTCCCAAGGTTTAACACTTGTAGCATTCTGCAGTTGACTATAGATCGTGGAATCTTCCCTTCCAAAGAGTTTCCATGCAGGTCTAGAGTTTTCAAGCTACAGTTGCTTAAAAATGCTCCCTCTATTTGACCACTGAGACGGTTGTTTCCCAAATTTAGTACCTCAAGACTGTAAAAATTTCTTTCATATAACCAAGTGTGTACACGCTTGCCACTTAATTCAATCAAACACTGTGGTATTGTTCCATTTAAACGATTGTTTGACAAATCAAGGACCTCAAGGGTGGTAGCATTGCATATGGTGTCAGGGATCGTCCCAGTAAGCAAATTGTTAGAAACCGAGAAGAAAATGGCAAAGGTGAGGTTTCTCCCAATGTTTTCCGAGAGTGACGAGTTGAAAAGATTGTATGAATAGTCGATGAAGGTAGCGCTTAGTGGCGGTATCGGAATCGCCCCACTTAGACGATTGGAATGCAAGTCGAGTACACTAAAATAATCATGAAAATTGTAGGGCTCTTGGAGGGAAGTTAGGTTGTTATGAGAAAGGTTCAGATGCCACAGTCCTCCATTCCCAACTTCCCATATCCAATTTGGTATTTCTCCTTGAATTTTGTTGTCTGAAAGATCAAGCTGTCCTATATTTGAGTGGTTTCGTAGATCAGGGAACTTTTGGAGATTGCACGATACCAAAAACAAGTTGCTTAACTTTGGAAGGTGAGACAAGATAGAGCTGTTGCTGCTTGTTATGACTGAAAAATTGTTGAATGAAAGATCAAGAGTGGTTAGGTTGCTGAGACCCTGAAAATCTTTAGTTTCAATTACACCACTCAGGTTGTTACGTCTTAAATCAAGCCATTCCAATAATGATATGGACGAGTTTGAAAACTGTGGAAGCTGACCATCAAAATTGTTGTTGGAAAGATGTATCTCTTGCACATTTGGCAGAGAGAACAAAGATGAAGGTATGCTTCCATTGAAACTATTGAATCTTAAATAAACCTTCACAAGATTATTAAGATCTTGAAAGTGATCAAAAGGAATCATACCCGATAAACCATTATTTGAGAGGTCGATGTGTGTTAGATTCTTGCAAAGCCGAAATGACGGGATTTTCCCGATAAACTTATTCGACGACAAGTCCACATAGGAGAGTTGAGTGAGTTTTTTCATGGACTCAGGTATAGGTCCTGTGAAATTGTTCTGCTGCAGTTCTATCGAGGATAACTTATCAAGATTTCCAATAGATTCTGGGATTTCGCCAATAAACTTGTTTGAAGACAAGTCTAGGTATGACAATTGAGTGAGGTTTTCCACGGTTTGGTATTCCTCCGCTGAAATTACTCCTTCATGGCGAATTATTGATAAATTCTTTAGATTTCCAATAGATTCTGGTATCTCACCGTAAAAGTTTGTTTCGCTGATCACTAAACTCTGAAGAGCTCTGTTCACAGAAAACTCTGGTAAAGAGCCGTTAAGATTTGTGTTTGCTGATAAATCAAGGCGCTGCAACTTTTGCAACTGGAGGACATTTTTGGGAAATGTTCCAATCAAGTTACATTCAGCAAGATTCAATATTGTCAGATTCTTGAAATTTGCAAAGAAATCCGGAACTGGAGCACTCAGATCGTTCCAAGCCAGACGAATTACCGAAAGTGATTGCAGCTTCTGAAGGGACTCATCTAAAGGGCCTGAAAGTTGACAATATGACAAGCTTAAAACTTCCAAATTAGGCGAAGATGATGATAAACCCTGGCACCAATCGAGGTTATTTGATGACATGTTCACAAAATCCATATAAAGACCCCTTAGCCGTGTGAGGTTGCGAACAAGTGTGGCTAAACTTGGGTTCTCGAGTGTCAGTGAGGGATAGGAGCCAACTGAAGAGAGATCAAGAATCTCTAACCTTGTCAGCTGTGACAATTCTTCAGGAATCTGACCATAAAACCCCGAATACGACAAGTTCAAATAAGACAAACTTGCAAGACTCCCAAATCTTGAAGAAATCGGTATAGAGCTAAAGTCATTCGCAGCAAGGTTCAAGCTTTCAAGATTCTGTAAACCAAATAGAGCACTGGAATCAGTAATTCCACCTGATATCGTTTCGCTGCTCAAGTCTAAACCGATAACCTGACCCTTGATGCTGCAGGTGACACCTCCCCACGAGCAGCAATCTGCGGCACTTGGCTTCCAAGACACTAGCTTTGTTGAAAGTGAAGAATTGAACTGCAACTCGTTTTTTAACTGGATCAAAATCGTTTGGTGGTTTATTTGACATTGGCCGGAAACCAAAATTGTATCAACCCCAAACAAGATCAGGTAAAAGGGTAACAAGAATATATGGGTTTTCATTATGAACCAAAATTTAGACACAAATGATGTTTATGAACACTCGAGCCAAATGTGTTTAATTATGATAAGTATTTTTAAAAAATTCATTTAGATTATATTTTATTTATATTTGTTTCATAGACTCAACCTTGGCTTTGGTCTTATGAATTTACTAAATCAAGTATTCACAATTAGACAAACTATGGACTTTGGCGTTTACTTTAATTTACTATTGACTTTGATTGTACAAAATAATCCTTCAACCAGAAATTCTTCTGAATCTGAGAATATTTACTCCATTCGTTTCATGAAAGTTACAACTTTGTATTAATATTAGTATTGCTTATTGTGATCGTTATAAATGAATTGATCGTTATTATTGAAAGATGTTTTGATTGCCTAGCTTCTAACTGATGAGCTCAAAGATCAGATAATGTGGTTCAAGAGGTGGCTTATTAAAGGTTGTCAACCCAAAGGGACCTGCTTTAAGCTGTACCAGAATTACGCGTTTCGACCCATTACCCATCCCGTCTAACCAACTGAATTTTTCACTTTGATTACAAAACGAAAGTCACCTGACCATACTCGGTATCTACAGAAACAACTGCAAGTGATCTTTGCAGAGGTAAAATATCTTTTCTAATGTGCATGCACTATCATACTAACAACACAAAAGGTGAACAAAAAATTTATATAATAAAGTAGAACGGTAAATAAGAGGGAGTTTGGCTAGGTTTTTCTGAAGAGGTTAATAGCTTTTCATATTTTGGATAAGCTAATTTGCAAGGCTAAGAACTAGTCAAGTCAATAGCTAGCATTATCATGCACATGCAACTACCATTTAGTTATCTTCCTTGCAATTTCTTTCTTTGCTATTGTCCACACAATAAAATGTTTCCGTCAAATTGATTGATACTATTTGAATGAAGCCAAATCAAGACCCACTGATTTAGAAGTCGTCAATTAGCGACCCAATGAACCAACTTCTAACATCTCATGAAGATCATTGTCCATTTTCTACATGTCAAAACTTATTACATAGCAATTTGCATTATAAATTTGATAAGGTTTTGATTTTATAGGCTCTTAGATTCATAAATCATAGTGTTATCTGTTTGTTAAAAAACTGGTTCCCAATGAGAATCCTACTCTGCTTTCAAGTACTCTTGATACCCTTTTGCCTAGTTTTGTTTGCGGTTAATATGAGGTTGGTTTCGGGTCAAAGCCAAATTGAACAGCATTTGATTTTGATCCAGTTGAAATACAATCTCGAGTTCTGTTATGCACATTCAACAAAACTAGTCTCTTGGAACCAAGATGTCACAAATTGTTCCAATTGGGTAGGTGTCACTTGCACCAATAGGGGTCAGGTTACCTGTCTAGATTTAAGCAACGAAGAACTACCTAGATTTCGGGCTAAACGAACATAAATGAACATAGACAAACAAACATAAACTTTATTAAATTATGCACAATATATTATTTTATATGTGTTGTTTCGTTTAAAAAACTAACTTTAAAATTATACAATTCAAATATATGATTATCTACATCTATACTAGTATATTAGGCAATGTTGCAAAAATCGGCTTAGGCGGCCGATTAATCGGTAGTCGGCCTCATACCTTGTTGATTTTTAAATCGGTGAAAAAAAATCGGCTTGGGAAATAATCGGCCACAGTCAAAAATCGGTCAAATCGGTCAAAAATCGGACTAATCAGTCAACTTATAAAAAAAATTAGGGGTTCTACTTAATTTGGGGATCATTTATTTAACTTTTAACGCATAATTGGCCTCATAATCAGAATTGGAGCCTTTTATTGAGGTTTGGAAACATAGTAGGCTTCGAATCAGTTTAGATCTTTAGTTTGGTCTCCAGAAATACCCAAAACTCGTAGGAAATACCAATCCGATTAATTCCGCCTTGATCGATTAATCATTGCGAGGTGGTGGACCATGATTACGATTCACGATTTTTGCAACATTTATATTAGGTATAAATAAAAACCACATTTGATTAAAACTTAGAAACTAAAAAAATTGAATAATGTGGTTAGACTAAAATGTCTTATTTATGAAAAGAAATGCAAAATATTAAATATTTTATTACAATTTAAACCACTAATTTTTTTCACTCTCACTTACTGCACACCTATATATACAAAAAAAAAAAAAAGAAATTGCATACGCAAACTAATGTTAATATATATCGTCGCTACTATATGCGATTAATTGTTTGATATATTAAATTTATGAATTAACTAATCACATTGCGTGGGTGGGTGAAGTTAAAATAAAAAGACAAATATCCGTAAAAAGAATAAAAGATTTTTTTCAAAAAGTTCACGAAAAATTCCCAAAAATCCCACAAGATCGGGTATGTTGGTGCATAAAACTTTTGTGAAAACATTTTTATAATTTTGAGTTTTGATACGTTTTTTAATGCACAAAAGCAATTTTGATGCATAAAAAATTTTGATGCAAAAATTTTTAACTTGTTTTAGTTTGATGCGCAATGTTATTTTGATGAAAAAGTCAAAAGAAGTTGGGTGCAAAACCAATTTTGATGCACAAAAAAGATTTAATCTTGCAAACGTATATTTTCATAATTTTTTGGGAAAAATATCCACTTTTAGAAAAAGTTTTTCACAACTTTTCATGCACCATCATACCCGATCTTGTGGGATTTTTGGGAATTTTTCGTGAACTTTTTTTGAAAAAAAAATCTTTTTATCTTTTTACGGATATTTGTCTTTTTATTTGATCTTTATCCTTGCGTGGGTTAACTCAATCTGTTTCAACCCGTTCTAAAAATTACTTATTTTTACCCGGTCAACCTGTTTTCTAATTGTACTAAAAAACTGACGATATGTGCATGTGTGTTGTGCTATAAATCAACACCACATAGAGGAAACAAATTTAAAGCTAACTTGAACAATAAACGAGCTCTTTCGGAGCAAATTTAATCCTTTTCACTACATCCGTAACTAGCATTAGCCTTTTTTATACGTAAATCATGGCGTTAGTTATCTGTAACTAGATTTCTTGCATATAATATGTTTTTGACTCATGAAAACTTTTGAGTAAATCATGGCATTAGTTATGCTACAATTGCAATCTAGAGGAACTTGATCAAACGATTCCACCCATTGTCTCAACTAGGGATGAGCATTTCGAACCGAATCCCGGAACCGAAACGGTACCGATTCTTGAAATACGATGCAGTGCGGGACTACAAAATAAGGTGAAAAAAATCGGGACCACTAATTGATGCGGGACGGTACCAAATCGAAATTCCGTAAAAGCGGAAAAACCCGATTTCCGATACCGTACCGATATCAATCCGTTGCACGGTACCGGTACCACTAATTTATGCTCGGGAAAAATCGGTACCACTATTGATGCGGGACCGGTGCCGTGCTCATCCCTATTCTCAACCTAGCCGATTCACCTGAAACATAAAACATGTATAAGTTAGCAAAACAATAAGTACTTCCAAAGCCCTAAGCAAGAGGTCCCATCTTGTCACATCACGAGCGAGAACTCGAACTCGAACAATTGGCTTGACTTTAGCTACATGGACAGTTTGACCGACCTAACGGCCAATAAACTACAGCTGGAATCGTGTTATCCTATTTATTCCCATGATGAAGGCTCAATTGTTTGAAAAAGTACATATAATGCCATCTAATCCGTTTGATTTCAGTATGCTATGTGCATGTTTTAAAAAAAATAATAATAAAAATAAAATAAAATAAAATAAAAAGACATTCCTACATATATTCCTTGTAGAAGATGATACCAAGGGATGTCCAATAGTATATGCAAGAAATCCAAATTTGGAAATAACTGAAGATGAACTTCGTCAGGCCACATGAAGTTCATCTAATTTAAAGCCAAACCTGATATTCAGTTATTTCCTAATTCAGATTGCCGCATACACTGCTGGACCTCCCTCGGCGAAACTGAAATTGAAATTAGGAAATTGTTGTGTGTGGTTTGGTTATCAATGAGGGGATGGTTTATATAGGGGATTGGGAATAGGTGTGATTCGTGGAAATGGTGTGGTGTGGATTGATGACATGGAAACAGTTTGAACCATTGGATTAGAATAGGGTGTAATGGATGGTTGTGATTGTGAGAACATTAAATTTGCATTTCAAAATTTTGGGTAGTTGGTGGTTGTGACTAGAGTGAATTAACTACTTTGGTAATGACCCGTTTTGTTATATGATGTTGGGTCATCACGGTCTAAAAACCGGACCAGACCGGGACCGATTTCGGCAAAAATCTTAGACCGAGACCGGACCGAGGTCCCGGTCGGTCCGGTCCAACAAGGCCAAATTAGTCGGTTTGTGGTCCGAACCGGACCGGACCGAGGACCGAATTAGCCTAAAATCCGAGACCGAGGACCGGACCGAATGTTGTCGGTCCGGTCCGGTCCAGTCCGGTCTCGGTCAGTCGGTCCGGTCCGTTCGGGTCATTTGCTCAGCCCCAATATGATGCACACATTCATTCTCGATAGGCGTCATATATCAAAACGAGTGATTGACAAGCAATCACCCAACTCTAGAATTCGGTATGATTTCATACTGTATCGCTATTAAGCTTCTCAAAGAGCTTAAGACAAAGTACTTTGTAGGCGCATACATTGTAATTGCAACAAGTTTGGCGCTTTTCATATATTGTAACAAAAACAGTATGTCACAAAAATATAAAAGTCTGGAAATAATTCCGATTAGAACATCCGGAAACAGAATCAAAAACCGATAGCTACAAAATTTAGTACCGCCCATACGTAGCAGCAACCCGACATAAAAATCAGCTTCAGTCTGATGGCGTTTCCTTGTTTTTCTTGAGATTTTCTTCCTCTTCTCGAGAGTATCGGCGTTTGCCTTCTTTCGTTGATTGCTAATCTGTAAAGTAAATGAAACAATAGTTCAGTCGACAATGGAACTTGGTAATTTTCGAATGTTTTTCTTTGCAAAGAACGGATATTTAACTAGTGACATAAACGGAAACTAACCTGAATGGCATTATACAATCCGCGTCATCTTTTTCACCAGTCTTCTTAATCTCAGTAGTATCAGACGTTTGCTGCATCCCTTTCATTTCCATTTTTCAGTTCTTGATGGAACTGTTATTCATCAATCTCCATCTGCATACAACGAAAATCTCATCAATGAGTAGAAAAATATGGCGCTGAAATACGTATAAAGATTTGTAAAACAAATAACAAACCTTCCGTTTTCTTTCAGCAGCTTCTTTAGCTTCAGCCCTATCAATGACTCCTTCGACAAGTAAATGGGCGTTATCAAGATCATCCAATTCCGCACCTGGCATTGGAAGGATTTCTTTTCTCGCAGCTGCTTGAAGCCTTTTAATGGTATCTGCATACTCGGGTACATACCCTTCTGCTTCATTGTCAACAAATGGAGAAAGATGCGGTGGAAGAACCCTGATTATTCACAAAATAATATGTCAACATTTAGAAAACAAGAATAAAGTACTACGGAGTATATGAATCGAGACAGCTTCAAAACTTACTTTCCAACCATATAATCCTCAGTAGGTAGTAGGATTCTTGCGTTAATGCAATCAAAGACCCATTGTGGCTGTATATAGTCTCTGGAAATAAACTTGTGACTTTGAGTCGGCCTGTCAACAATCTGCACAAAATAAAAGTTCCAATAAGATAATGAAAACAACGCTGAATTAACAGTCTTCTATTACATAGCCAAGGGATATTTGCAGATCAGTTATTAGAGCCGGGTCTTACGACATACCTGATAATCAATCTCCTGGTTAGATTCCTCGAATGGAGCTCCATCTCCTTCCCACGAGACCACACCACCAAAGGATGTTATAACAAAAAGCAATGACTCCCTTGGAACCTGAACAACAAAACGATTCACTTTCAAGCAAAATAAAGACAAAAGGAGCTTAAACGTGCAATTTATAATAAGCTACAATAATACATTGATCCTACCTCACGACCCAAGAAGAACGTCTTGTTTTGGAAGAGGGTTTTACAGGCCTTCGTTTCTTCATCATCTTCACTAACAGAAGCAGCGTTTACAACAAGATTCATCAAGGCACCTGGTTCATTACTAGGAAGTTGGTCCTGAAGCTGGGCGAGTCTAAGCTCAGACTCTTCATCGTTTGCTCCACTTGTCCGGTCTTTAGCATCAACATATCTTGTCAAAGCATATAAATATGCCAATTACGTAAAAAAAGTTAACATCTCTATAAACAGCACACTCTATTCACAGGTTGTTCGCCAACGATTTTGTGTTTCAATAAACGTTTCATGTTTCTTTGTTTTGGCTGCGCAATGGGTGTTTGGATGTAACAGTAAAAACGGGTAAAAATTGCAATATACTAATAATGATTGACTTTTGTAGATAATCAATGTTGTTGTTGTGTTTTCCACAGGTTGGAACAACACAATATATAGTCAATGAAACGGTACTAACGTTGTGATGTTTAGGAGATAACCGTTTCCTACATAACTGTCATTTGTAATGGGCCTGTTTGGGTTACATGGTTTCTGACCCATAGCATTGATTTCGACCCATTCACAAAACAGAACATACAATACATATTACATAATGTAACTAAAGTCTTAAACATAATAACTTTAATACTAACATTTGATCTAACAACATTAAGGGCTAACAATTTCCCCCCTAATGTTTTAGAATCAAACTTCTTGAATTTCACCTTGTTGTAACTTCAAGTAATGATGTCGAAATCATTACTTCCTCCATCACTCTCATCTTCATCTTTTCTTCAGCGTGACACGAAATGGTCTCATTGGACTCTATTGCTCCATCCTTCACCCTCTTGTCCTTCCGATCTTGCGGGTCCATGGCTAAGCCGGCATTGCTTGCGTCTCCTATATCTTTTGACGTTTCTCCCCAAGGCAAACTAGCGGTTTCATGGTAGACTACAACTAGATCCACATACTTCTTGTAGCAATTTCTGATTGCTTCTCCATCTTCAATATCCAGGCCTTGTAACTGGGCTATGGTTCCCCATTTATCACCCATGGTGACGGGAAAATAGCCGCCCAAACTTTCAACAGTTTTTAACAAACACAGCAGGTTTACTTCAACATCTTTGACAAAGGGTGAAATTACATCTAATGCATCGTAATTTAAATGCACCAAGTAAAACCATTTTAACAAATCTACAAATCTCTTGTTGAGGACTTCCCAATTTTTGTATAACAAACTATCCTTTTTCAACAAGTTCATGAATGAGAGAAACCTTGAGAATGAATTGACTTTGAGGGCGTATAACGTTCCATTGAAACTGAGGTAGTCGTTGTCTATGTAATCTTGAGTTACATCCTTATTCAATCCAAATCCTCTATACCTCTAACTAATGAACACTGTCGCTTGGATCAATTGCTTGAAATATTTACGCAAGTACATTATGTTCATTCACCCATCTCTTGGCCCAACCCTTTCTTTCTCATCATCAAACGGCCTCTCTAAACTTGTTTCCTCATCATAATACATATGATATATACTGCATCTAGTATCCTTAATTTTCACAGAAAATCCTTGCTTCTCTAACAATTCTAGGCTAAGAATATTGTGAGAAATTTCGGGAGTATATTGTACTTGTCTCACAACTAATTCACCCAACTTTGTTTTGATAGTGGTAGTGCCAATTCCATACAAAAATATGAATTTGCAATCATGTTCATCTTTGCCTATTAACTTAAACTTATAATTGACATCATCAAACATGATTCTCCTAGGGCACATATGAAACTTGTAATGTTTACTTACGTACCATATATCATTCCAGCCATCTTCATCCATCCCTTGTACTGTATAGTCACCGTATATGTACACCTTTTTGGGGTACATTCTTTCTTGATCAATTATCTGATTTGTAATATCGACCTCCTGTTGTAATTCAATGCCTGCCAATCTTTTCCTTCTTTCACACGCCCAAAAGGGGTGTCCTTTTTCTCTACAAATATAGCACTTCGCATTCTTGGCCTTTTTCTTTGCAAAGGTTTTCTTTTTTCTTTCAATCACGCACTCTGTTTTGCTCTTGGCATTAAATGCTTCGTTATCCAATACTATTTGAACCAGTAATTGCTTTCCCTTCGGTGATATAGACTTCTTCTTTCTCGTGTTCCATTGATACATGCGTTTGGGTGTTTCCCTTAAAAGGTAACGCCCATTTTGGAATCCTGAAGTATGCTTGAACGTTGGCGTTTCCCACGGGCTCAGATACCAATTATTCACAGGTTGTTTGCCAACGATTTTGTGTTTCAATAAACGTTTCATGTTTCTTTGTTTTGACTGCGCAATGGGTGTTTGGATGTAACAGTAAAAACGGGTAAAAATTGCAATATACTAATAATGATTGACTTTTGTAGATAATCAATGTTGTTGTGTTTTCCACAGGTTGGAACAACACAATATATAGTCAATGAAACGGTACTAAGGGTTTTCTCCAAACGTTGTGATGTTTAGGAGATAACCGTTTCCTACATAACTGTCATTTGTAATGGGCCTGTTTGGGTTACATGGTTTCTGACCCATAGCATTGATTTCGACCCATTCACAAATACAGAACATACAATACATATTACATAATATAACTAAAGTCTTAAACATAATAACTTTAATACTAACATTTGATCTAACAACATTAAGGGCTAACACACTCGAGTATAGTGACATTTTAACAGTTTTGTCATGAGATAGCAAGTTCATACCAGCTGCTAAAGCTTTCAATCGAGGATCAAGGATAGGTGGATATTTCAAATTAATCGACTCGTAGAGTTTGAAATTGACAAAACCAAGGAGAGTCTGCACAATAAATTGGCCTATTTGTAAGTACGAATAAAGCTCGACATATTACAAAATGCACCCACAACAACAGTACAAAACTCAATAGAAAGGTATGAAATTCTGATCGACGAACCTCATAGAACTCCAAGAAGGTAAGCATAATCTTGTAATCAACATCTTGAGGCATGACTTGCTGGAGTGCATGAGGAGTCAACCATGTGACTTTTTGACCGTCAACCTCCGCCTGAACAGAATTTAATCAGTAAACTATCAATAGGTGAAAAAGCACACATATACAGAAACCACACAGATACGGCACGATCATTATACCTGGTAATATATGCCTTTGACAGATATGAAAGCCTTCCTTAGTTTATGTGTGCGAGAGATATACGCCTGCCACTCAAGGCTCAACCTAAACATATATACCATTGTTATGATGCAGTAAAACCAGTCCAACTATGACAAAAATCTGAAAACTGCGATCCCACGAAAAACCAGTCCAACTATGACATAAATCTGAAAACTGTGATCCCACGTACCCTCGACAGTTGTGGATTCGCTCTGGTTGAATACTTTCCCTCTCGATGGCAGGTAGTGCAGCAAAAAGATGGAACATGGTGAGACAGTCGTCTAAATCTCTTAATGCATCAATAAACTTGGGATATCTAAAACAAAAGGAAAAAATGTCAATCAGTATGTAATAATAATCGGCAAAACCGAGTAAAAAAGTTATATATTAGAGAGTAATACCAACCTTTCACGAATAAGCATATCAAGAGTATATGTAGGCTTCCGTGTCAATAAGCGTTCAGCAAGATCCTTGTTCTTCTTAGACATGGCCTTCTTCACCTTTTTCTCATATGAGCGCATCTCACGGAACTTCTCAAGAAGTGGCTCATGTTTAAGAAACGCGATATCTTTCATGTGGTAATAGGTATGGTGGTTTCCCTTCACCTTCTTCTTTGGATCCCGTGGGAAAACCCCTTTGAAGATACATAATTTCCTATTGAAATGAACACCCAAGATTTGATATGTTATAAGCAAAAACTCAAAAATGAATAACATATCAGTTAAAAACACCAAACATCAAATACTGTTTTCAGCCTAAAAATTAGCCAGCCTCTCTAAACAATGACGTAATCAAATTCTTCATGTACAGACTCTTGAAAATAACTTATACAAAGTCACAATTAGGCCCACATTTTATAACTTCAAACACTTTGCATTTCCAGTTTCAGTTCACAGATATATAATTAGATTCAGTGTTAAGGGGTATACTTGTAAACCAATATAACCAACCATCTTGCTACAGAAGCCGAGACATAGCACTCTCAGTCTACAATTAAACTATTCAACGCTCAACTTATGTTACCGTTTTCAGTTGCAAAAACTGTTCACGTCTACCTTAGAATAAAAAATAGCACCTTTTTGAACCTAATACGATAAAACGAGTTTACATTATACAAACTTTTGTAAAACTAAGCAAATAAAGCTTGATTACCGCTAAAAAAAAAAGTTCCAACTTATAATAAAAAGAGTTCAAAACATTACATTATAAACACATTTTTTTCTTCTTTAACCCCTTTATTGGCAAATTCACAGATTATGCACATACGAGTACATATAATTTTACCTACTAACTATAAAATGAGCTTTTTACAAGCAAGATTGCTTAAATATCCATTCTTCTAGAGGGTGTTTGTTTTAGCTTATATAGCGAGCTTTTGATCATATGTATCTTTGAAGAACAAGCCCCCTTTTGGCTTAGAGGTTATCAAGTTGACCTTGTGGCTTATTTGAGATGATAAGTTCAACTTGCTAAGCTCATACGCCCAAAAAAGGGCTTGCAAGCTTTTTGAAGATAACATAAGCTCAAACGCCCACTAAATATACTAACACAAACATCCCTCTAGTGCACCTAATCATCATCAACTAAAATAAAAACACAAGTGCACATACGGTAAACCGTATTTATGAAGAAATGAATAATACCTGAAAACTTTGAGCGGAACTTGAAGGTACTTAACAGCTTGTGATCTTGTTACATATCTAGCCGCATTACCTACCTTCTTCTTTCCCTATAAAGTTTCAATAAGATAATGAAAACAACGCTGAATAATAGTCTTATATTACGTAGCCAAGGGATATTTGCAGATCAGTTATTTATTGTGTTTGTTTTATCAGATATCAGAGCCGGGTCTTGCGACATACCTGATAATCAATGTCCTGGTTAGATTCCTCAAATGGAGCTCCATCCCCTTCCCACGAAACCACACCACCGAAGGAGGTTATAACAAAAAGAAAGGACTCCCTTGGAACCTGAACAATACAGCGATTCACTTTTAAGCAAAACAAAGACAGAGAGAGCTTATGCATGCAATACAAAACAAGACTAAGGAAGAAAATATAAAGCTGTAACAAAACAATAATTTTACCTCGCGATCTTGTTTTGGAAGAGGGTTTTACAGGCCTTCGTTTCTTCATCATCTTCACTAACAGAAGCAGCGTTTACAACAAGGTTCATCAAGGCACCTGGTTCATTACTAGGAAGTTGGTCCTGAAGCTGGGCGAGTCTAAGTTCAGACTCTTCATCGTTTGTTCCACTTGTCCGGTCTTTAGCATCAACATATCTTGTCAAAGCATATAAATCTACCAATTATAAAGAAAAAGTTAAACATCTCTATAAACAGCACACTCGAGTATAGTGACATACTGACATGTTAACAGGTTGTCATGAGATAGCAAGTCCATACCAGCTGCTAAAGCTTTCAATGGAGGATCAAGGATAGGTGGATATTTCAAATTAATCGACTCGTAGAGTTTGAAATTGACAAAACCAAGAAGAGTCTGCACATTAGATAGAAGTAGGTGTGTGTAAGTACCAAGTCATTGGAATGCAGTCACAGCAACAGTACAAAACTTAAAACGAAGGTATGAAATTCTGATCGACGAACCTCATAGAACTCCAAGAAGGTAAGCATAATCTTGTAATCAACATCTTGAGGCATCACTTGCTGGAGTGCATGAGGAGTCAACCATGTGACCTTTTGACCGTCAACCTCAGCCTGAACAGAAATTAATCATTAAACTTGCATTGGGTGAAATTACATATACACAAAAACCACAAAGATATGGCACGATCATTATACCTGGTAATATATGCCTTTGACAGATATGAAAGCCTTTCTTAGTTTATGTGTACGAGAGATATACGCCTGCCACTCAAGGCTCAACCTAAAGAAACATATATACCATTGTTATGATACAGTGTGATCCCACGTAAAACCAGTCCAACTATGACATAAATCTGAAAACTGTGATCCCACGTACCCTCGACAGTTGTGGATTCGCTCCGGTTGAATACTTTCCCTCTCGATGGCAGGTAGTGCAGCAAAAAGATGGACCATAGTGAGACAGTCATCTAAATCTCTCAACGCATCAATAAACTTGGGATATCTCGGCCAAAGAAAAACACCAATCAGAAGGTGATAATATTTGGCAAAACCGAGTAAAAAGTTATATATTAGAGAGTAGGGGTGAGCAAACGACCCGAACGGACCGGACCGACCGAGACCGGACCGACCACATTCGGTCCGGTCCTCGGTCTAGGCTTTTGGGCTAATTCGGTCCTTGGTCCGGTTGGTCCGGTCCGGACCACAAACCGACTATTTTGGCCTTGTTGGACCGGACCGATGACATTTGGTCCGGTCCTCGGTCTAGGCTTTTTGGCTAATTTGGTCCTCGGTCTTGGCGGTCCGGTCCGGGACCGATGCTCACCCCTATTAGAGAGACTAACACCAACCTTTCACGAATAAGCATATCAAGAGTATAAGTAGGCTTCCGTGTCAATAAGCGCTCAGCAAGATCCTTGTTCATCTTAGACATGGCCTCTTCACCTTTTTCTCATATGAGCGTATCTCACGGAACTTCTCAAGAAGTGGCTCATGTTTAAGAAATGCGATATCTTTCATGCGATAATAGGTATGGTGGTTTCCCTTCACCTTCTTCTTTGGATCTCGCGGGAAAACGCCTTTGAAGATACATAATTTCCTGTTGAAATGGACACCCAAGATTTGATATGTTATAACTTCTAAGCAAAAACTGGAAAATGTGTAACATATCAGTTAAAACCCCAAACATCAAATACTGTTTTAGCTTATTTAGCGAGCTTGTGACCTTGTGTAAGCTTTGACAAAGCTCATAAGCTCCCTTTTTCGGCTTACGAGATTATCAAGTTGACCGTATGGCTAGTTATCAAAGTCAAAAGCTCAACTTGCTAAGCTCGCAAGCCCAATAAAACAACTAGGGAGCTTTCTAAATCAGCATAAGCTCATATGTCTGCCAAAATAAGCTAACACAAACACCCCCTGATGATCGTCAACTAATAACTATAAAAATAAGCTCCTTTTTAAAAATATCCATCCTTCTAGAGGGTGTTTGTTTTAGCTTATTTAGCGAGCTTTTGATCGTATGTAACTTTGAAAAAGCTCACAAGCTCACTCACTGCTCAACTTGCTAACCCTACACGCCCATAAAATGGCTTGCCAGCTTTTCAACATTAACATAAGCTCATACGCCCGCTATATATACTACCACAAACATCCCTCTAGTACCTAATCATCATCAACTAACGCAAAAACACAAATGCACATACAGTAAACCATAAATACGAAGAAATGAATGATACCTGAAAACTTTAAGCGGAACTTGAAGGTACTTAACAGCTTGTGACCTTGTTAGATATCTAGCCGCATTACCTTCCTTCTTCTTTCCCTATAAAATTCAATTAAAAAAAGATCAAATATACAACCTTTTCATTATAGTACAGTACAAAACATCAAATTAAGAAGGTATACAGATGAACTTATTTTCTAGGCTCAGGTGCTTATTTGAAATCAGAAAAGCTGATTAGCTCAACTGTTATTGGCTTATGAGCTTATCCACATGAGCTAATGAACTTATATAATTAAGCTCAAGTTGATAAGTTCATAAGCCAATAAAAGTTGAGCTTATGAGTTTATCAAACTTGTATCCACTTCAGCTTATAAGCTTATATAAGCCATAAGCTCATAAACACTAAAAACTGGGCTTATTCTCGAGGGTGTTTGCAATAGCTTATTTGATCGACTTACAGCTTATCTCGAGTTTAAAAAGCTCATAAGCTCATTTTTTGGGTTATGAGTTGAAAAGAAAAAACAAACAGAGCTTATGAAACTTGTAATAAGCTCAACCTATGAACTTAAATAAGCTAGTTATAAGCTAATTTCACTAGCAATTGAATATACTTAGAGCATCCACTATGATAAACCTTTACAAAGGTTTATAATTATGCCACATCAAGAATACATAAACCTTTTAGATTTATAAACCTATTTCCACTATAGATAAACTTGTTAAAGCTTTATAAATATATAACATAACTCAATGCATTAAATTGTGAAAAGGTCTAAGATATTGGACCTCTTCATGCCATGTAAGCATGAAATTGATGTCCACTATGGTTAATAATATTATGGACCTCTTCATTTTTTTATAAACCTTTTTATAAACCACCATAGTGGATGCCCTTACTTGATGGGTAGGGTCAATAAAAGTCAACCTTGAACTAGTTATAGAATATCTGGTGGAGGTTTGGTCTCATGGCAATTTCGGTCCCTCTAGTTCTATTTTTAAGACACATTTAACTTTCAACACTTATAACAACTTGCTTGACTCATGTTCAAGACTAACCAAAGTTAAACAAGAGCTTCTATATGCTTATAAAATCAAACATAGTCATACAAATAATATAATATAATATAAAAGTACCTCATTTGATTTTGGGGTATAACAGAGAATTACTTTAATTTCAAGCCGATTCCTTTAAGAACTGGCAGTTTTGCAAATTTACTATATTTAAACTTGTCGAATTCGGGTTTTTCGATCACAACTAACACGACTAAAAAGAACTGTCACATTTGACAAGTTTGCAAAGTCTTGATCTTTCTTTACTTTATTTCCTATGGAACTCGGTCACTAAAGCTTGAAACCCCGGATCTAGCAACATTTGTTCATAACCTCTCACGGTTAGAAAATCTTTATCTTGATAATGTGAATATATCATCACAAAAGTTAGATTGGTGTAACGGTTTATCATCCTCTTTGCTTAATATAGAAGTTTTAAGCTTGGTAAATTTCTACCTTTTAAGTCCTTTAGACGACACTTATGGGAAATTACAATCACTTTGTGTAATTCGTTTGGCTCTGAAATTTGAAATTTCTTTTTCTTACAATTTCTACTTTGGAATTTGTTATTAGGCCTAATGGCCATACGTCATCGGCTAGACGACTACACATCAAGGCATATGCAACGAACCCAAAATAAATCTCCACAATCTCCGTATCTAACTCAAAATAAATCTACATAATCACATAGGTTGATCTCAACTGTCCATTTTTTGACCGCAATAATAAACCTCACTTTCACTCTTGTTTTTAAAATTAAATATCTTATAAACCGTTAGTGTTAGGTGAAACTAATCACATCATTGCGAGAAATATAAAATTATCTTTTTATAACATGGTAACCACGCAAAGCAACGGGGTGAGTAGTATATTTAGGGATGATCTTTTTATTTTTGTTTTTTTCTTTTTGTAAACGATGTTTTTCGATAATAACTGATAGTCGTGTGCTTGTGATGTGACATGATGAAAAAGGTTAATATGTTACATTATTATCTTCAAATTTAGAGTTATGATTTCATATATAAATTTATTAAATTTATTATCGTAATCTATATTATCTAAAGATTGAAGTGCTCAATTTAATGTGCAAGAGTTGTTGTGCACAAAATTAAGTGCGGTACAACATAGTTAAAGCATTACTTGAGGTCTCTATTGATTCATAGCATCATTTATTTGTGGGAATGAATGCAGTGAGGAAGACGAATATGAACTGTCCATCATTTATTTACAGGAATGAATGTAGTGAGGAAGACGAATATGAACTATCCCTACAGTTTGGCAAACCATTCCGCATTGATGATGAAGATGTTCAAAGGTCGACTTATAAGTATGAATATAATTGACTTATACATCCAAGTCACCCAACTTAACCTATAGCCATGGCATAGTTTCTAATATGGTTTGATTTTTATTGCAGAATATCACTTTAAAGGTGATCAGTAGGGAATTGAAGGTTCGTGGCCAGATACAATCACTAGAAGAAAGGTTTTTATTTTTTGGTTAATTCTTACATATTACTATATGTGTTTCTTACAAGCTAAGGAAAGCAAGAAGACGACAGTGGCGGCTCGCCGACGACGACGGTAGAGGAGTCGCGAGTTAGCATTAGACCAAGTCATCAAGGTAGACTGAAGAGAAAAAAGCCAGCATGGTTCTCTTTTTCTGGAGTAAGATAAGAGGAAACCATCTCTTAGTCATAGATGATTACTTTAATGAGCATATTGTTGGTATATATCGCTTTGATGCCAATTTAGTTGCCAAAGAGGAAAGAAATTGGAAGCCAAGATCTTTAGTTTGTATCTCTTTGCAACCATATGAGCTTGCTGTTAGAAATGGTCCAAAAACAATAAAATACTCATATTCCTAATGTAGCTACAGATAAAATTTAGTTTAGTGTCCTGATTTTGCTATTTTGCATTGTATGCTTAGAGAAAAGAGAATATCAAGCATGTTAGGACTAGGGAATATGTTAAAATAATAATCATGTTTTGTACTTCTACAATGGTGTATCAGTTTTATGTTTAGATTTTTTTTAATTAATGTATATTTCTCAAAATGGTTTTACAAATAACATGGTTTATGAGGTTTATGCATTAGAATGACATTGCGGGTGAATTGCAATGCATGACCCATTTTATATTGTTAATATTCTGATCGGTATATTTGCAAGTCTTTGGCAATGCACTGAAGTCCAATAAAGAATATTAAATGAAATACTACATAGATATAAAGATTGTATGTAATGTTTGTGCGTGTTCTTCACTTAAATATACCCAAAATAAATCAAGCGAGAAACAAACAAATCTAAACTGTGTACAGCATAATAAACCCAAAAATGGTAAATTTACTTAAAATTAACAAAATCATATCGAGGCAACCCAAGTTATACATTGTTGAATATTTTAGCCTCACCATCACGGTAACAACTCGACAATTTACTCAAACGTTACGCAATCAACAATTAGATACAATTTGCCATTCAAAACAAAATATATATATATATAAAAAAAAAAAAAAAAAAAAAAAAAAATGGTCACTATGACAAAAGTACCAAATAAATAGGAAAAAAATAATTTACGTAGCTTACTAATATTAAAATATTACATATGAAAAGCCTCATTTAAATATAACATCTTTCAAAAAACCTCTTCACATGTATTCTTTTAAAGTTAAGTAACTATATTAAATAGTAAGAACCTAATTAGTACTAACCATTTAGCTATGAAATATTAGACACAATCGGTGTATCGAACGGGTTGAATAAAGCCTCGTTATATCTAATTATTGTAACATCTAATTTAATGCTATTAAGTAATATGCAAATAGTGGATTCAAAGTTTGGTTTAAAATTAATAAATGTAGCAAGTTGTGTAAACTTAAAAAGTTTAAGACTTCTATT
Source organism: Chrysanthemum lavandulifolium (assembly GCA_022545495.1). Taxonomy (NCBI): domain Eukaryota; kingdom Viridiplantae; phylum Streptophyta; class Magnoliopsida; order Asterales; family Asteraceae; genus Chrysanthemum; species Chrysanthemum lavandulifolium. Next base: position 303,996,124 of record CM040241.1, on the reverse strand, counting down.
TATAAGATAACCGGGTATAGTAGCGAGCCACCCTCACCAATCCGAGGTGGAGCGATCGCCAAGTCCTAAATCCTTTGCACGGTTGTCTTTGCCAAGACCTAAACCAAGTTTTTGACGTGTGTGAGATTGGGAAATTTGCATATTTTTTACTTGCCTTTAAAAAACGTTTATACACTTCATTTTTTATACAACCACTTTTCACTCTATATAAACCCCTTTTACACAACTATTTTTACGGACAAACTAAAATCTTCACTTTAATTCCTTTAATATGTCACAAAAAATGTCTCAACATCCAAATGATCATTTCTTCAGTAACCTTCTCGGGATGCGCAATATCCAAGCTCATCATCTCATCAAATCCCGCTACACCTTCATCTGCAAACTCAATATTTTCCTCATCACAACATCACTTTGATCTGTTTGGTAGCCCATATACTATGCCACCATACACAACCGAGCAATCTTATCTTCAATAACAACAACTACTTCAATAACAATTTCAACTTTTTCAACAAAATCCACCACAACTCTATCTACCACAACAAACACCACCACTACCACAAACTAAAGAAGCACTACAAGAAACCCGCGAAGAAAAAATGTGAAAAACGTAAAAAGACTCACAAAAAAGACGACCACCACTACCACCACAAATCCTGAAAAGGTAGTCATTCGTTAGATGCCCCAAGAGGAAGAGTTATTAGTCACTTGTTATATTGTTGTTTCAGAGGATAGCCAAGTCAGAATGACCAAGATGAGCAATGTTTTTGGGGGAAGGTTCTTAATGAGATCATCCAAGCTATTCGGAGATGATTCGATACCACGTCCCCCGGCAAACAACGTGCTTCGTAAAAAACAAAATCGGAGACCACGTCAGGTACAACAATGAGTTACCCGCAAAATTTTGGGGAGTCTTTACAAATTGAATTTAGACTCAAACAAGAGGCCGCTCAAGATATGTGCGCGGTGACTAAAGCGACGGATGGCACAATAATGAAGTTAGTAAAAATGAATTTTATTGGCACTAGCACCGCAGGGTTACCGGAGGAGGATGCCTTCATCATTAACATGCAAAAAGAAGAAATTCAAGCAAAATATAATAGAATGAACCGCAATTAGTAGTCTACGTATTTTATTTTTATTTTTTGATTTTTTTTTTTAATTTTTCGTGTTGTTATTTGTATCTTTATTTTAATGAATGAAAAATTAATTTGTTTGAAAAAAAATGAAAAGGAAATAAAATAGTGGGTTTCAAAAGTGGTGTTTGGCTTAAGTTAATTGGGGATGGTGCTTTTAGGTGCGTGAGTGAGAGGTAAGTGAAAAGTGAAAAAAAAGAAGGTGACGTTGAGATGAGACTTTGGATTAAGTTACTCCACGGTGCTCTAAAAGTTCTAAATGCATTATAGATACTATATATATGGATATAAATATAGATATTGATATGGATAAAAATTTAATACTACTTTGATAACACTTTTTTATATTTAGTTAAGAAAAATGTATTGTTAGTCTCCTGTCACAATCAACCGTTTGTATATTCAATTTTAGAAAAGTGTAATTTACATAAATTGTCCCTTTAGTTTTCTTAAAATGCATATGCTGTCGCTAAAACTATTACTTTGCACAGATAGTCTCTAACATTGCATAGAATAACACCAGCCGTCCCTAGAAGTACTACTAGTGGTGTTATTCTTTTCAAAGTCGGAGGACTACTGGTGTCATGATTTTTTAAAAGTCGAGGAACAACGGGTGTTATTATACTATATACTAAAAGTCAGGAACATCCCTGTAGCAAATGCACTGTAGCTACAATGAACAAAACGGTTGTCATGTGCAACTTGGTCCCTATATACTAACTCTCTTTGCAAGTTAGGTCTTTCAGGGACTAACGTTGCAACACGCTGAAAGTTTTAGGGAATTTTTTCGTAAGAAAACACATTATTTCCAGAATTAATTTTCAAAAATATTCCTTAGGTTTATCGGTATTTTTAAATTTAGTCTATAATAACTAACTTTCAAAGAAGACTTAGCATCGCACCCGCAGCAATACGCGGGCCCTCCCACTCGTTCTTTTTCTAAGATAGGTTTGTTGGTGTCATTTTTGTTAACCTTAGGGAAGAAAATAGTATCAGGGACTATAGAAGCATTTTTGGGTAAACCAACAACAACAAGCAACCCATGAACGAGCTTCATCCAATCGAATTGCAATTGACATGTTGATTTTCATTTTCATTATCATTGCATTATGGTAGACATCAAATATCATATCTTTAACTGATCTTAAACTAAGTGAATGTTGTGAATAGTGATTGCTATTAGCCGACTTTATGTTATTGGCCCGATTGGCTCTCATTTGTATTTATGCCTAGCCCATTTGTAACTATTCTAGAATCCTCTTTTGTAACCAATATATATGTATCATGTTTATGGAATAAATCGATCAAGCAATTATACCATTCAATATCGTATCAGGCTAAAATAATACTACGATCCTGAAAATATTCTCCTTCCTCCCATCTCACGTCTATCGCATATCCCTTCTCCCTAAGCATCGCACCTTATGTAACTAAACCCTAGGCCTCTATCCATCGAATCAAATGGCTGGTGATGACCCCATCACAACAAAAACGACACCTACATCCACCAATAAAATCATTCCATTCAATATACCTATCAAGTTTAGCCTTGAAAAACACAACTATATCACGTGGTGTTCTTTCCTCAAAATCCGTCTAGGTAGCCTTGGATTAAAAACTCACATCGAGGGCACTTCTACAAGATCTAATGACCCTGAATGTAACAAACAAGATGACCTAGTGAAGGTATGGATATTCGGTACCCTAGAAGAATCTCTTCAAGACCAAGTTGTCGCACAAAAGCTCTGTAGGATCACATTAAGGATCTCTTTCACGACAACAAAGACGCACGTGCAATAACCCTTGATAGTGAGCTTCGGTGTATCAAGCTTGGCAGCCTCACCATAAATGCTTATTGCACCAAAAAAAGAGCTATGGCAGACTGATTGGCTAATCTAGGAGAAAATGTTAGTGATAAAAATCTTGTTATGTATGCACTAAATGGGCTTGACGTCAGGTATAAGGGTATAGCTCGGATCATCGTTACACGAACCTTTACTTGGGAATTATGTGAAAGTCTGGATTATCTTGAACTTAATGCCGAAGTGTTTCTCTTGAAGTGAAGTGGATTACTAGAAGACTTATTCTACCAAGTATATTAGTGACTAGTTGGTTTCTGCGGAAGTGTTTATTCCGTATTTAGTTTATTTAGTGTGGATATACATGAGCTTTATTAGGAAGTGATTGTGTATATCTTGTTTAGTTTTATGATTATACGTTTCTTGGAAAGCGGTTTAGCAATATTGTTTAGGGTTCCTTGTCTATAAAAGGAACACATTAGAAAGGTTTATGTACCGATTGGAAAAACTCGGTTTTAGTTAATATAAAGATCCATAGAGGATCAAAAGTTCTTAGTTATTTGTTACTTGTGTTTATATTCGATAAACATTAGTAGTAGAGATTGTCTTTTATTGTGCTTGTGATTACATAGGCATATATAACGATCCACGAGCTCAAGATCTATCAAGGTGCGTATCTGTTTCAACAAGTGGTATCGAGCCTCGTGAGAGTCTCTACGATACTAAGGACAAGCTTTTCTAAACACCAATACAACCATTACAATATCATCATGCACGGTTCGGATCTTTGGCCGAACTCACCAACAACAAAACTCCACCCATCTGCGACAACTAAGTCTTGCTAATAGCAATGCTAAGTTTCCTTACCTTAAAGGGAGGAATATGATCTTTGGGCTATGAAGATGCGGCTGGATTTCAACATTGATTGGAATCTATGGCGAGATAATTTTGAAGGAGCAGTTTGAAGAGAACTACCACGGATCTTCTTGGGAACATGATTAATGTTCCTCCCAAATCTTGAAGAGTTGCTAGCGATTCGAGAGAGAAACAAAGGTCGAACTATTCTTACGCAAGCTATTCACGAGGATCACTTGAGTGATTTTCACTTCATGCATGATGCCAAGGATATATGGTTAGCTATTAAAGCAAAGTTCGGTGGGAATGAGGAGTCTAGAAGGTGAAGAAGTCCATGCTCGGACAACAGTTTGGGACTTTCGGATCGTGAAGAGGAAGGAATTCACAAGGGCTATGATAAGTTTCACAAGATCTTGAGTCGGTTGCACCGACTTGAGGCTAAGCGGATAATGATGATTGTAACTCTAAGTTTACGAGGTCATTACCTCCATCCACGGCTACATGTAAGCATAGCCTTAAAAGCTAAAGGTGGTTTGGACATGATGACCTTTGATGAGTGTATAACAAACTTAAAGCTCTTGAACATGATGTAAAGCCCTTTCGATCATCTTCTTACGCTAGTCATCTTGCATTTGTTGGAGCCTCTACTCCAAAGTCTAGCTATGGTCCAAGCCCATATCCATCATCATCCCATCTTGCTCCTTCATCGAGCTCTCTTCCTAGATCCGGTGGAGTTATGGAAGATGTTCTTGGTTCTTTCTTTCTTGATTATGATCCTCGGCGAGGATCGGCCTATGAGGATTTTGATCAAGTGGATCCTATTGAATTTGAAGAGATGAAGTGAAGTGGCGGTTGGCTATGCTTTCCATGGACATCAAGAGTTTTGGCGTAGAAATTTGGAAGAAGGTTTGGATTCAAGGGCGTGATCCGGCAAGGTTTGACAAGAGGAAAGTTAAATGCTTCACATGCCAGGTTGGGTCACTTTTCTAGAGAATGCAAAAGCGGAAAGGCGGTGATGAGACAAGATACACTTCTTATCGTGACATCGAATGAGGCGAGGAGCGTCAAAGGGATCAAGCGCTTTGGTCACTCGGATAGCAATGTAATTTGGAAGCAACATGAGGAGTCGAGAATGATGGTCCGATAATGTTGGGTTGATTGCTAGTGTACTTGAGGAGGATAGGCATGATCAGTTGCCTTGATGGGCATCTCTCGGTACAAAATTGTTTGTTTGGTTGTAGTGGCGTTATAATGAACTAAAACAAGCTTATGATATTATGGAACCAAAATATAATGAATACTATGTGGAAGTAGAAGCTTATAAAGCAGGCTTTAAAAACACTAGAAAGACAAAAGGTTTGGTTCTGAAGAATGAAATAGCTTATGGTGAGAAAATAGGTGTTTTAGAAAGAGATCTTGAATGTGCTACAAATGAGTTAAAATGGTGCGAGAAGTTAAGCGGATGTAGAGTCGGAAAATATAAAGCTTAAGGAGAAAGTTAAGGAGGAAATTGCTAGGAACAATGAATGGATGATGAATGGTAATAAGTTGGCTAGTCTCATTTATAGTAGTCAAGCTACCAATTCTCTGATGGCCTTAGGTTTTAAGAAATATGTTGGCTTAGAAGCTAGGGATGACACACGTAAATCTACACCGTGAGCCTAGCTAATTTTGTGAAAGAAGGAGACCTACATCTTTGTCGTGGACCAATAAGAGGTGAGCACATGCCCATTGACCTTTCCACTATTAAAGACTATGATGGATCACACCATCAGTATGGCAAAAGTCAAGAGACTTGCGGACCTAATACTTCTACTAATGACTTTGTCTCTTGTGTTATGATGACAAGTCCTCCAAACAAGGGTCTCAGAGTGTGATTCAAATGACAAGTCGACCTCCCAAGTCTGCCCTTCCCAGTCGACACCCACACTGCACCCAAGACTACCAATAAGCATGTGAGTTCTTTGCCAAGAATGCTCTTCAAGGCAGTTGCCTCGAAGACTTGCTTTTAATTCTTTGCATAATAATCTTTGTTAAAACAATTCTTTTCATGGTTTTGGTTTGAATACTTACGCTTGTAAGAATACTTCTTTTGGTTTGAATAAATCTTCTCTTGGAAGAAATGTTTTGTGTGTGGAAGTAAATCTCATTTAATTAAGGATTGTGATTATCATGAGCAAAGAATGAGTAGGTGTGGTGACTCTAGGAATACTAGGCCAATGTGGACCAATGTGAATGAAATACCACCTTATGTTCCACAAGCTTCTAATTATAATACATCTTTTCCTTGGAGAAGATCATTTGGAAAACCATATGTTCAACCAACCAGTGAATATTTTAAAAATGGTTTTTGGCCTAGATATATAAATCCTATGACTGATGGGAGAGGTCTTGAGATGCTGCTTGTCAAGACCTCGGCGAGTTGTTCTTGGAATAAACATAAACCTAAGTTTCATTGGAAACCCAAGAACAATAGTGGATCTTATACTTCTACATGGCATAACTCATATGATCCAAGGCGAGTTCAAGTCGGCCATGACTTGAGCCTCCATAGTGTACTAATATACGTAAATTTTGTTGTTGTTGTAGGATCATCCCTTAAGCATAAAGATGTTGGAATTGTTGTGATGGTTGTTCTAGAAGTATGTCGGAAGCAGGGGACATGATGCATAACTTTATACCTATTGAAGGTGGAGGCAATGTAACCTTTGGAGGAAGTGATGGACGAATTACGGAAAAGGGACCATCAAAACACCTCAATTTGGACTTTGAGAATGTTTATTATGTCAAGGAACTTCAACACTTCAATTTGTTTCGGTCTCACAAATCTGTGACACTAAGAACAAAGTACTCTTCACGAGAGAATGAATGTCTTGTCTTTGTCTAAAGACTTCAAACTCCCGAAGATACTTCAATTCTCTTGAAGGTTCCTCGGAGTCATAATCTGTATACATTCAATTTAGCTAATGTCAAACCGGTGACTTAACATGTTTGGTGGCTAAAGCATCGTGGATGAGTCCACCAAATAGCGCGAAGGATGGCCCGTGTCAATTTCAAGACCATCAACCGACTCTCTAAAGCGGGCCTTGTTCGAGGACTTCACCAAAGTATTCACCAATGATCATAAGCGTGTTGCATGCAACAAAGGAAAGCGACCTGAGCCTCATATAAAGGTGTTCATTCACGGTAACCATTATTTACGAACCTCTTGTTTGCTTCATATGGACTGTTTGGTCCAACTAAAGTGAAGCATTGATCATAAATATTTTTGTCGGTGATCACGATGGTTTTAGCAAATTTTGTTGGGTATTCTTTCTAAGGACCAAAGATGAAACATCGAAATTTTGAAAGACTTCATTACCCTTATTGAGAATCAGTTGAACAAAAGGTGAAAGGAATTAGGTGTGATAATGGTACAGAGTTCAAAATGCTATTCTAATAGAACTCTGCGGGTTGAAGGAATCAAAGGGACTATAGCACTCCAAGAACCCCTCAACAAAATGGGGTGCGAGAAAGAAAAATAGAACCCTAATAGAGGTGCAAGATCAATGCTAGCAGACTCAAACTTCTACCATGTTTTTGAATTTGTTAGTGCGACTTGTTATGTACTCAATAGAGTGTCCATTACAAGACCACATCTTAAAACACCTTATGAACTTCTTTTGGGAAAGTTCTGTTATTCATTACCTTAAACCGTTTGGTTTGTCGGTGACAATCTTGAATACCGGTGATCCTTTGGGCAAATTTGATGAGAAAGGCGATGATGGTTACATTGTGGGGTATTACGCTCATAGTAAGGCATCTGAGTTTACAATGTATCGGCAAAGAAAATTGAGGAGACATTGAATCGAGGTATCTTGAAGACAAGCCTAATGTTCAAGGCGAGGTTCATGTTTGGTCATTTGATCTTGACTATTTGATGATTACTTGGGATATGCTAGACATAAGGTCGATCAAAATGCGATTCGAAGCATCTCCAACTACAAATCTGAGACACTTTGGATGCTCATTACGACGATGGGTGCGATGATGAACAACCCATTGTAGTGCCTTCCTTCTCTCCTAACAATTTTGTAGGTGACACTTCTAAAGATTATCTTGATGTGGGTGAAGATGAATTCTATTATCTTTGAGGACCTTGCGGTGAAGAAACAAGAGTATCTGACCAATTTAGATCTTTGAGAGGAATGTTGAAGAAGGATCAAATGAAGCAATCGGCGAAACTTCAATTCTGTGAAGGTAGTTCTCTTTCTCCTCACCTCTCAATTCGGTGAAAGACATGGTGACACTACTCCTATGTCTACTAAAGTGTCAACAGATCTTGGTGAACCTTATACAAGGTTTCCAAAACCTTGGATCTTGGTCATCATCAACCTAAAGCGGGCATCTTCAACACACCTTCCTATGATGCGATTTTGAACCTCGGTGACTAATCTTGATTCCTCCGTTGATGTCAACACCACCACTACTACAAGGATCAATAATGTACATCCACGGTCAAATATTATTGGTGATCCTAATGCCCTGTTAGAACAAGAGCCTTTGTGGTGGCGTTCTAAATATGGACAGTGGCTTTTGTCTCTTATGTCTCAAATCAGCAGAGAGACAATCACACAGACTATCAACATTGTACATTTGCTTGTTTTCTCTCACAAGTGGAACCAACCGGTGTTACTCGGGCTCTTGAAGACTCAAGTTGGCTTGAAGCAATGCGAGGATGAGATGCAACAATTTCAAAATCGGCGAGGTTTGGATATTGGTGCCCTACACGATGGTAAGTATGCTATTGGGACAAAATGGATTACGAAGAATAAGAGATGCTCGGGGTGTTGTCATCAAGAACAAAGCCAGATTGGTTGCACAGGGTTATAGACAAGAGGAAGGGATCGATTATGATGAAGTGTTTGCACCAGTAGCAAGAGTTGAGGCTATAAGGATCTTCTTAGCTTATGCATCCTATATGGGCTTTATGGTCTATCAAATGGATGTTAAAGGAGCCTTCTTGTATGGTGAAATTGAAGAGGAGGTGTATGTCACTCAACCTAAAGATTTGAAGATCGGATCATCCTAATCATGTTTATAAGGTAGTCAAAGCTCTCTATGGACTACATCGGGCACCTAGGGCACAGTATGCTAAACTCTCTACATTTCTCTTTGAAACATGGTTACGGAGAGGTGCTATTGATAAGACTCTTTTCCTAAAGAAGAATTCCATGACATTATTCTTGTGCAAGTGTATGTGGATGACATTATCTTTGGATCCACTAAAGAAGCTTGGTGCGGGGAGTTTGAGGAGCTTATGAAGGAGAGTTTCGAGATGAGTGCAATGGAGAGATGACTTTCTTTTGGGTCTTCAAGTTCGTGAACACGATGGTATTTTTATAAGTCGGGACAAATATGTGAGGACATCTTGAAGAAGTTTGGTATGGAGGGTGTAAGGATGCTACTACACCTTATGAAGCTCAAAGACAAAGACCAATAATGAAGGTGATCCACTGTGAATGTTCATTTATGCAGGTCTATGATTGGGTCTTTGATGTATTTAACGACTTCGGGCACGATATTACTTTTCTTTGTGAGTGTTTGTTCGCGACATCAAGTTACTCCATGACTTCCCATCTCAATCTTGTTAAGAAGATCTTTAAGTATCTCAAAGGCCAACCTCTACTTGGTCTTTGGTACCCAAAAGTCTCCTTTTAAGTTGGATGCATATAGTGATAGTGACTATCTTGGTGCTAATCTGGATAGGAGGTCCACCTGCTGGAGGTTGCCAATTCCTTGGAAGAGATTGATTTCTTGGCAATGCAAGAAACAAACTATTGTGGCTACCTCATCTCTTGAAGCAGTATGTGGGCTGCGCCAATTCTTTGTGGACGGAGTTCTTTGGATTCAAAATCGAGTTGTTGGATTATGGGTATAATTTCATGAACACAACAATTTTTATTGATAATCAAAGTACCATATGCATTGTTAAAAATCCAGTTTTCACGGTCAGACAAAACATATTGAAATCGAGCACCACTTTATAAGAGATGCATATGATAAAAATTTGATAAATGTGGTCAAAATTCATACCGATGATAATGTGGTTGATCATTAACAAAGGCTTTTGAAGGACCAAGGTTTCAACACCTTGTGGTCCATATTAGCATGTAACCCATAGCGCAAAGTTTAAGGGGAGCATAAACCTCGGGGAGGCATATGCCTCGGGGAGGATTGTGTATAACTTTGCATTTTGCTATGTAATTTTGTATATTTGTCGTTTGGTAACTAACTCTAACTTTGCTAATGTAATTTTAGTGTGTTTCTATGTTTGTTTGTGTATATTTACGTGTTTGTTTTGCGAATGGTTGTCTCGATCGGTTGTGTTATGGTCAAGAAAGCTTAAGTTGGTTTCCTTTGAATTCATTGTCTTTGAAGTGTGTTATTTGTTTCCTCACGAAGTTGAAATCTTGAAGTTATATGATTCAATCAAAAGAAGTACGAAGCAAATAGATCATTCATTCATTCAAAAGCAGTTCTGACTTCTGATTACAGATCTTGGCAACATCAAAAGCATCTACATGATCTAATAGTCCTAATCTATTACATATCATCTATTCCAACATCTAAAGATGAGCACGATGAGTATATTGCTCACATCTTTCACACTAATAATTTATTGGATATGCATGATCGCTCATCTTTTGGCACTAAATCTTGGCTATGCCTTTGTGAAAGCATAACCAACCCTAACGGATGCTAAGGATCAAAATGGAGGATGGATTGATGCAAGCGAAGAAGGCGAAGGCGATTGTGGCGAGAGAGATGAGGCGAAAGATTTTCCTTTGTGCATCATCTACTCTTTCAATCATACATCAACTTACATCATTTTCCTTTTCCATTCCTCGTCACGATATGTGATGATGCACCAAAACATGATGCCGAGACCAAGCACCACCTTTCTACCCATAGGAAGTGGTGGATTTTTAACCGTGACCTTCGTTGAGGCCTAGGTCTTTGAGGGTTGGGAGTAAGATGTTCCTCATTATAGGATTCATCGAATCTTGATGAGATACACTTGGTTTCTCAACACTTTCATCTTCGATGAGGAGAGAAAAGGTGACTTCTTTGGTAGAGGATATGGTTTTGGAAAATAATTAAACCATGTATTGGTATCTTCACTAGATGATGAGGATGATGATGAGGATGTTGTTGTGAGATCTATGATCTCAAGTTTGGTACTCATGATGATTATGGTTATTTTGAAGGATTGAAGAGATTAGGGTTTGATATATTATTTGGGGATTTTGATGAAGAAGTCAAGGTGCATTGGGATTGTTTTATAGAGCGGGTTCAAGTGGTAAGAGAATTAATGCGTGTGGGTGAAGCAGTAAAAGATATTCTTGAAGCTTCGTGAGTAAGTTATCTGTTTCTCTTGAGTATTCTACTTGACGAGAATGGTTTCGTTTCTACCGAAGTTATAAGTGAATTCATGTAAAGTAGAAGTCCACGTCATCCTTGGTCAACTTTGACTAAAGTTGGGAAATTTCTATTTATTCGTTCGACATATTTTCGCTCCACATAAGTGATTAAGCTTATTATTATCATTAAAACACTTCCTTTTGTGCAAAATCCTAACCCTAATCCTCAAAATCTCTCATGGCACTTCAATTTAAACACGATCATAATAAGGTTGCTTTTCTTGGTACGGCTCGTGGAGATGAGCTTTATAGACCGATGATTTCTTTCTTACTAAGATCAAAGATTGTATATGCATTGGCGCATTCTCACGATGCTATATCTGAAACTTTGATTACTCAATTTAGGCGTCGGCGAAAAGAGAGGTGATAATGAGATAGTTGCAAGTGTTGATGGACAAGTGTATGTGGTGACGAAGATTTGATCGAAGACAACCGCTTGGGCGATGAGAATGGGGTTTATCATTCTAATTCTACGATGGTGCTTGAAGGACTTAGAGCTATTGGATATCAAAGTACGAGGACGGATATGTGGTTGAAAAATAAGCTACATCCTATGTGGAGTTCTTAGTTCATACTTTGTTACAATGCATGAGCAATAAGTGCGGAGGTTGGGATCAATTTTCAACACAAATGGGATGTGGTATTGTTTGCTTATCTAAGGGTTTGACTTATAATTTCTCTAAGTATATCTTTGATAATATGGTAGAAAACATAACTAGGAAAAAGGGTAAGTTTTGATGTACCCTAGGTTCTTACAGATGATATTGAATGTTTCTACACAAACCCGGGTTTTCATCCATAAGTGTTCGACTCCCAGTTATTTGCTTCAATGAGGACTAAATTTGAAGGACACATTTTCCTTTGTTAGTCGCAATGTTACCTCGGGAGAATGAGGCGATAATGAGCTTAATGTAGTTTACCTTCTTCGATCCTCTGTTGGAACTCCTTGAGTAGATGGTGGTGAGGTCCATACATTGTTCTTGAAGTGTCTATACTTTCACCAAGACCATGTTCTAGTCCGACATTTATCCAAGTTCCTATTGAAGAAGTTCGGGATCAAATTGATGAAGTTCGGGTTGATCTTGACAGTTACCTACACCAAGTCTGTGAGGACTCCATTTGGTGAAGGATGCTCTAATGTTGATCGAGGTTAATGTTGTACTGAGCAGTCTAATGAAGTTCAATTCCACGAACAATCACATGATGTTGATGAAGATCCTATTTCACTTACCTCATTATATGATCGGTGAACAAACTTACGGTGAGGTGGTGGACTTAAGAAAGAACTTGTAGACACCAAGTCTCTCCTTGGTAATAAGATTGTGGTATTGGAACATAAAGTTGAGCACTTGGAGAAATTGCTAAGTCGAAAGGTACAAAGAGAAGTTTGATTTCTTACGAAGAGGAGGACAGAGAATCTTAATGAATCTCTTGAGATATTGGTGATGTGGCACTTACATCGATGTTCATTCTTCTATTGCTAAATCTTCAAAGAGCAAGGAGCCTATTCTTTATGCTAGCAAAAGAAAAAGACAATATTTGAATAAGGTACATGCTGCTACTTCAAAGGGGCCACATTTGGTTGATGCATCTGCTGAAGTTCTAGTGGAGGAAGTTCCTACTAATCATGGTCAAACTTCGTCTATCCCAGAACAGTCAAATGTTTTGCCTTCTGTAGATGATGAAGAGGTCTTTATTGCGGGGAAAATGTACAAGTTGAATGATTCATCTGAAGATTTCTCTACACCTATTAAGGAATTGTCTCAACCTATTTCCTCTGATGTGGGTTTGATTGCTTCTGAAGCTCACATTGGTTCTCTGAAATTGGTTACTGTGAGACATCTTACGAGACGAACAGGACTACGTGATTAAGGATTTCTTGAAGTCGGGTAAAGTGACTAAAGAACAATATCAAGCTCGAGTTGGATTGTTTTGATTATGAGAATATCCGGAAGAGTCGTGTGGTGGCTAAATTTCTTCAAGATCGGTATGCTTCGATTTGACTCGAAAAGAAATTAGAGCTTGATGCATTATTTCCTCACGATTCTTGATGATCAATGGGATGGCTATATTTCTCAAGGTGCTTGATCCTACTCTTGCAAAACTTATCTTAGGAGATTCTTTTAATGATGATGATTTTGTGGAGAAAATGAAGGCGCTTGGTAATCAAAGAAAGCTAGAATCTGCTGCTAAGAGAAGAGCTCTTATTGATCGGAGAAATAAAGCCAAAGAAAAACCTATGACGGTTGCTCGGAAGAGGAACTATATGAGAAGAGTTGTGAAGAATGCTTCTATGTATAATTACGGTATATCCATGAAGCAAATCATGACTTGGTACGATGATACTTTGATTAGGCAGTATAATCGGTTATGAAGTTTTCTTCACAAGGTACTACTTCTTCTCCATTGGAAAATCGTGATTCAATGACCGATGTTCCTGACAAGAGAGAGACAGTTGAAATTGTGGATAATTTTGATCTTGTTTTGCCTTGATGGTATCTTGATTGTTCATACGAAACACCTTACGATGCTACTCCTTCTTACGATCGGTTGTTTCTGCTTGAACCTTCTTTGATTTCTTACGAAATGTTGTCAAGTGTGGAGCTTAATGATTCTACGATTCGGAGGCGATTCTGATTGAGTCTTGAACACATTGATGATATGGGACAACGAGTTTGGTTACAAGTTCGGCAGTTGGCTAGAAACATGCTTCAAGGAATCGATTTTGATATCAAGTTGATGAATCTACTTTTATTGAAGTTGGAGCTGTTGATGATTTTCATGAAGGAACTCATGTGACATTGGTTGATTGGAAAGTTGGAAAGCTTAACACGTGTATAAATTTGGATAATCATCGTCCTTGAGTTTAACTTCTTGAAGGATATTCTTCATTTAGTGAATCGACATGATTTGAAAATGCTTTATGATCATGTGATTGATATTATAAGTCTCATCAAGCAAGCGGTTACGGTTTATATACATTAGGTGATCTTGAGTTATGTTTGATTCTAATTCTCCAAATGGTAAAGGGTATTCTATTTGGAAGAATTCTCATAAATGGGAGATTGAGGTTGGAGGTTTTATCCTTTGCCTTGTGTTCATGTAGTTCGAGACTACATGTGGGATGATTTTGTGTATGCTATCGGATAAGCTTTATCCTTTATCGATACTTTTATGGAAAGATTCTTTGAAACACAAGTTGGAAGTGCCTCCTAATTGCATTGGCAATGATGACACGCATCTTACTCAATGTGTTGGTTTGATTAAGAATCGACTTCTATCACTTACAGGTTCATCTTGATTGTACTAGTTTGTAATATTTGTTTTGTTTCTTAGTTAAAAAAAAAAAAAAAAAAAAAAAAAATGTGTTTTGGTTTTATCTAACTTTTCTTGCGGGTTTGTTGTATATTTTTGGTTATTGACTCACGATATACTTTGTGTATGTCAAAGAGTTAGCTAGTCCAAAAGTACTGACTTTGGTAAAGACACATCAAATCATTGATAGTCGTAATGATTTGCTCAAAATCATAGGGTATGCAACCACCCATGCTTAATTGTTGAGTGTTGTATGGTTTCAATTCATCATGGTTTATTCTGTTTGGAATCCAAGAATTGGCTAGCCCACTTGTATATGGCTTGTGGTAAAGCGGTGGCATTCCATATTTGGTTCTCAATTCACCAATTCTAAATTGACTAGTCACGAGCAAGCGGCTACGGTAAAGACATTTCAAATCCGTTTGTATGGTTCTTTGGTTTGCCCATAAATCGAGATGGTTATCGGTGTACCATAGTTTACGAACTTAAACATATGGCTACTCCGGTAGTGATGGCTATTGGTAAAGAGACATCAAATCCATTTATTTTCAATGATTCACCTCTCACGGGAGGTAACACACACTGGATGTGATGAGAATAGTATGAAACTAATCATTTTGATGTATCTTTTGTCATTTGTTCTTGCAAAGATATGGAGTTTTAAAGTTTCTTCATCATAGAGATGTTCTTTGGATTCTTTGATTTGTTCTTTGTTGTTCGTGTCCAATCCTCTGCAGTCTTGTAAGATCTATCAAGCTGGAACTTAACAAGTCAAATTCGGTTTAGGGAGGATTGTTGGGAATTATGTGAAAGTCGGATTATCTTTGAACTTAATGCGAAGTGTTTCTCTTGAAGTGAAGTGGATTATTGAAGACTTATTCTAGAAGTATAATAGTGACTAGTTGGTTTCTGGAAGTGTTTATTCCGTATTTAGTTTATTTAGTGTGGATATACATGAGCTTTATTAGGAAGTGATTGTGTATATCTTGTTTAGTTTTATGATTATCGTTTCTTGGAAAGCGGTTTAGCGATATTGTTTAGGGTTCCTTGTCTATAAAGGAACACATTAGAAAGGTTATGTACCGATTGGAAAAACTTAGTTTTAGTTAATATAAAGATCCATAGAGGATCAGAAGTTCTTAGTTATTTGTTACTTGTGTTTATATTCGATAAACATTAGTAGTAGAGATTGTCTTTTATTGTGCTTGTGATTACATAGGCATATATAACGATCCACGAGCTCAAGATCTATCAAGGTCTGTGTCTGTTTCAACATTACCCAAATTTGAAACTGCTCGCAACATGTTTTTGCTTGAAGAATCTACCTTGCAAGAAGCCACTGACCAGGGCAATACCTTCGGCAACAATAGCTCGTCCCCCACTGTCCTTATGGAAACCAAAATAGACACAAAAGGTAACCACCCTAAAACACAATCTTTACCGCAAATATGTAATCATTTTAACAAAGGTTCGTGTAAATTCGGGGACCGATGTAAGTTTATACATGACCATAGAAATTGTTCCAGCTTGGCAACCAAAGGCAATACTACTCGGTCACAACCATGGAACTCGTACAACCCCAACCCCGTTCCCTAGACTCCACCAGGCCTGTACCAGGCTCGACAATCCTTTGGCCCAAGTCACACTCACCCTCTTGTGTTCCATTCGGCTGAAACTCACAACCCTAAGGGGTGTTCGGTTTTGATTGCAACACACAAAGTGTTTTGGCATTGTAATTGTGTTACTTGAACTAGCATTCACATCGATTCGTGATTAGTACGTGTGTACAAGAACGTGTTACAAACACACTATAGTTTGTATCTTGGAGGTGATCGATTAGGGTTCCTAATCGACTTACATAAACCCTAATTTAGGGTTTTACCTTGGTGATTGTACATGATTGCTTGGAGTTGCTAAAAGGTATGCATACGCTTATTATTCGGTTAACTAATTACAAGTATTTGATTCTTAGCTTACGTTGCGTGTTCTTGATGTTTTATGCTTAATTATATAATTGTTATGACTCTTTAATTCCTACAAAGTAGAGTCTTGACCAGATAAGTTGTCATCTTGTTCCAATGCAGCATTACTATGAGTCGCCTCTTTTTCTACATTCACAAATTGTGAAATTGAGCATTGATCAAAAAAATCCCCCACTTGTTCAGGTTCATCCTTCTCTAATGTAGCATTACTATGATTTGAACCTTTTTCTTCGTCCACAATTGGAGAACTAGTGTGTAGACCAGAAAGGTCCTCTTCTTTTTCACATTCATCCTTCAGTGACACAACAGTACTATGAGTTGACTCTATATCATCACTCACAAACTGAGAAGCAGACTCTTGACCAGAAAGGTCCTCATCAGCACTACTATGATTTGACCTTTTCTCTTCATTCACGGATTGAGAAAAAGAGTTTTGACTAAAAAAGTTCTCATCTTTTTCACGTTTATCCTTTTCCGATGCAACATTACTATGGGTTGACTCTTTTTCTTAATTCACAAATTCAGAAGTAGAGTGTTGACCAAGGACGTCATTGTAACACCCTCAAAATATCACAGCGGAAGATTATGTCACTAGGGTGCTACTTCATAATACAAAGTACAAGTTATAGAAAACGACCTCTAAATGAGACGTTTTGAAAAGTTACCATACAATTGATAAATTCAGAGTTACAAACATGAGGTCCCAAAGTATAATACGTAAATGTTTACAAAATGTTTTGAATGGTAAATGATAAAAGCTTAAGTCTCAAAATATGTCGTGCGACTCCATGCTTCAAACTCTAGCTATCGCCTTATGACTTGAGATAAACATGCTTAAAAGTTTAAACACAATGGTTGGTGAGTTCATAGAGTTTAGTTAAATTATAAAGCCTTTAAAGAATGTTCCAACAGCAAAGGCACTGTAAATCCATTCAGTTCTAAGTTCCGCCCATAAAAAACTTGCAACCTATCTGTTTACAACCCACTGCTAACATATAGTATGAGTAAGACATATGTGTATACGTGTACTAAAATAAAATCACACGACAGAGCCTTATGCATAAACCACAGATACCGGGAGTTACTTCCCAAAGACTACTTGGAGGCACTTCCCAAAGATAACCGGGAGCCTTTCCCCAAAGATAACTGGGAGCCACTTTCCAAAGATAACTAGGAGCCACTTCCCAGAGATAACTGGGGAGCCTCTTCCCAAAGATAACTGAGAATACATCCTAACTACTAGCAATCATGCAATAATAATTACATAGCAATAGCCACACAGTAGGGCATATATTGAAATCAGAATGCGCATACTTATCAATATGAAAACAATGCATCATAGCATAAAGAATTTAGAAAAATGATTCGACACATAAGTTATTGAAAGAAAACAAATCGATCTATCCTAGTGGAAAGTATTTGAAAGTAGCTAAGTATGTATCTCCCCCAAAGAGTTTAAAACGAGTATTAAAAGAGTAAGAGTGGGGCTATGACTCACGGTAATCCTTAAAAGTTTAGAGTACTTGTGAAAGTAAATAATTGAGCATGTATCTCTCCCAAAGAGTAAAGTAATTTAAACGAGAAAAAGTGAGGCTATGAAACTCATGGTAATTGTGGAAAACTAGAAGGGGGTTAAATAGTTTTACCAATTTAAAACTTCTTTTTAAAATATTTAGATCGACTTATGTCAATCTACTTAGATATGTATGTTAGACGTTGATAGATAGATATTATAAAATTGTAATGAAAGATAAAGAGTAAGAAGCACATAACCACGACAGGAGTATTTATAGTGGTTCGGCTACAAGGACACCTTCCTTGCCCTACTCCAATCCACGAGTCACCTACTCGAGAGTTTGTAATCACTACACGACACCAACTCCTTATGGCGGAGAAGCCTTTACAACGTTGCCTACTCTTTTTCCAGTACTAGGCTAACCACCGGGTTCTTTCACACCACGGTGAACCACACCTACTACAACGTCGCCTACCCTTTATCCGGTACTAGGCTAAGTACCGAGTTCCATTACAATGGAGGGACTACTACCCAACACTACACAACACCTAATCCCAAAGGAGACCTACTCTTTATTACAACACCATTAAGGATATCAACATCCTTGAAAATAAACAATCACTATATGTATAATGATGCACCTCATCGATTATACGACCTAGGCATTCCTCACTAATGCCACTTGATTTGTTTTCTAGGCATCGTTCACCAATGTCCCTGACACAACGCTTGGCACCTTTCACTAATGCCTTTGTCTTGACACCTTTAGCATTCTTCACTAATGCTCTTGACACGGACGTTAATCATCTTTCACTAATGCTTTCATCTTGACTCTTTCGGCATCCTTCACTAATGCCTTGACACAACACTTCTATGAGAAAGAAAGAACTATCAACAAGAGAAGCTAAGTAGTCTTGATGATGACGAGCATGGAACCTCATGGACTTGAGCTTGCTCGACTTCAAGAAGTGGTGATCTCGCCTTTAAGAGGAACCTAGAGAATCACACAAAAACAAAAGACAAACTACATAGAAAGATCCCTTAGGATCAGTGGTTAGAGAGTTACAATACTTAGGGAAAGTATGTGTAAGAGTGGCAAGCCAAAAGGAAGAAATGGCTCACTATTTATGGAGGAGAAATTCTTACTGTTCCCCGGATCCCACGGATCCCTCCCACAAGAGATCCACAAGGGATCCGTCTAGTGTAAAACTAGGGATCCGTGGGACGCTCCTCTTTGCCCATGGGTATTTTAGTTATGGGTCATGGGTCATGGGTTATGGGTTGATCCATGGGTCTTTTATTAGATACAATGTATCTCATGAGTGCAATGCACCTAGTCAAATGGGTATGGGTCAATACCATGGGTTATGGATATGTTCCATGGGTTGTAGTTTTTACCCATTTATAATACATACTAGTTATGTATATATTTTGCCCAAAATGTAAACACTAGTTGTTGTACATATATATTACTAAGTCATAAAATCACTTATACTTGTTTTAGTATTTTATATGAAAACGTAAGTGTGTTAGAAAACTATTGGCTCAAACTATTTACGTATTTTATTTGTTTCGTTAAAATGATTTTCGTTTGTTATCGACAAAACATTGAAGATCGTAAAATATAAATAAAGCGTTTTCTGACTTATTTGTATTAACAATCTCCCCTTTTTGTTGATGACAAAACATAAAATTATTTTAAGGAAAACTAAAATTAAATAAGCGTTCAAATTGTAGTTTTGCTCTCTTCTCCCTTTTTTGTCGAAACAAAAATAGTGTCGAAAAGAAACTAACACATTGTTTTTAAGAAAAACATGTAAAAGAGAAAAAATGTAAAGAGAGCAAGTGACGGGAATGGTTCTCGTCTTAACTCCCCATTGACGAGTCCATCCCTTTGTGAGAGCGTCAAGTAAATATAAACTAATAAGTTAACGAAGTGCAATTTTTTTTGCAAATGGTTTCGTCCTTGTGACAAAAATGCTCCCCTTTGAAGATTGCAACTTAGCAATGGGGTGTCATGAAGTGTAATCCAAATAAGGATTATGTTGCAAATGGTTTTGCAACGTATGGTTTGACACAAAGCTCCCCCTAGCTTAGGGTGTCAAGTTCTTCATGTGTATTTTGAAAATCTACAAAATAAAGGTTAGAAAACAAGCGTATAGTGCATAATTTCACGCAAATAAGACTCAAGTTAGTAGAATTTTGTTCTTCTATACAACTCCCGGTTCCCTCCTTGTGGGATCCGTCAGGCAATTTCAGGATCGTCGTGCAGTGATGATTAGTCGACAAGGTGATATACCAAACAATGCTAAATATGAAAGTAAGATATGTGTACAAACAACGAACATATACTCAAAGAAATATGGCAAACACGTTATCATTCAATAAAACAAAGAGATAATCAACAAGTCTCTAAAACTAAGAGAATGATTTAGCCATACATTTTCTACTAATATTAATAAGTTACTAAAGCCAAGAATGCAACAAGGTGCTCGAGTCTAAGGATGAGTAGACTTGTTGATTTGGTCCAATCTTTCAAGAAGATGATTAAACATGAAATGCAACTCATTTCGTACTTCTTGAACAAGTCATTGGGTGATTAGACAATTAGAGCAATTATTGTCTTGATTTGGAACCGGAGGAAAATGGATGTTTTGAGGAGGCTCTATGAATGATGGTGGGGTTTCATTAAGAGAAGTAGGGTGAGGTTCTACTAAGAATGAGAGTGGTGGTAATGGATATTCCTCCATGTGATCAAGTCCTTGGTGGTTCCTTGTTTCCAATGATGGACTAGTTGGTATTGTAGGTGGTTCCCTATTTAACGAGAAAGTTGGTGAGTTGGATGTTCTTGGTGGAGAATGCTCTAATGAATAGAGATTTGGGTAAGGAAGGGGCTCTTTGGATGAGTGTAATCGATGCTCTAGGAATGAGGGTTTAGACGGTTTGCTAGAGCTAGCCATGTTTGGTTTTGAACTACATGACCCTTTTTCTAGCCCAAAAGGTTTGATGCTAATTCTTGCGGTTCTCTTCGCAATTGTTGAATGGGTTTGTTGAGGTGGAATTCTAGCGTTGTTATCTCTTACGGGAGATGATTCGGTAGATGAAATCTCATGAATCATGTGACCCTTTCTTTTGGATGAGCCTTTAGTTGAAGAGTTGTTGCTAAGTGCTTTGGTCATAGTGATGGTAAGGATGCAATATAAGCTTCTAACTACTGATTTTTGAGAGCTAGGTGAGAGTGATGATTTAACCTTAAGAGTGTTTGGTTTATAAAGGATAATTTTGAATTAGGGAATTAAATTATTGGCCACTAAGGGGTTAAGCATGCACTTAGGATATTGATCAGCTCTAGGAAGATATTAATGGTAACTAAAAGTGGTTAGAAAACCAAAAGATGACTTATCTTTGAAGAGGAAGGCGATTAAAGCTTTACTGCGACACGGATCCACGGATCCTCTCACTGAGGATACATGCGGTTATAAACCGAGGATCCGTGTCGACGTTTCTTGATGAAATGATTATGCTTTTTGCAATGTCTAGTACCTATGTATCTCGAGGTTTTGACTTTATTTTGATGTCATGAGAGGTGGATGTCTTAAATGCTCAACCATAAGAGGTGAGGGTGCTTAATGATGGTTTTGGGTAGAAAAGTGGACTTTGGATAGTATAACAAAGTGTTTGAGAAGAGTATTATTTGATTTGAGATGCAAAAGTAGTGGTAATTAGTCCTAGAAGTCAGATGATGCCTCAAGAAAAATTTTAATAAAATCTTAAAAAATAAGTGAAAATGAAAAACTAGTTTCAAGCTTATTTTTGAGTTAATGATGACTAAAATCAATTTGCTAAAATTGATGAATATATCAAACTAAGTGTTATGAGATGTGAGAAATAAAGTGTGAGCGTTGGAGCGGAAATATGGTGAGTTTTGTTGAGTTGATAAATCAAAAACATTTTGAAATAGATCCTAAGTAAGCTATGGGTGAGTGTAAAGCTCTCAAATGTTTGAGGAATACTTAGTTGGTTCTAAGGTCTTATGTTTGGCTAGTGTGAGGTGATCTAGTGAGCTGTTTTTTATGTAGGGAAGTCTGTATTGCTCATCTGTGGTCATGGATCCCACGGTTCCCTATTAGGAGGGATCCGGCTAGTTATCTTTCTTGGGATCCGCCTCTTCTGAGATCGAGAAGGCTTTCAGCAAATGTGCAATTTTGCACTCTTTAGCAAATGCTTCTCCTAGTTGTTTCTATAAGGACTAAATGCAAGAACACATCAACTTCCAATAATCCCAAAACCTATCCTCCGGCAATCTAAGCAGAAAAATAAGAACAAAAATTAAAGAGAGAGTGCGAGAGGTGTTACAAAGCACGCAATTAAAATCAGCAGCGGAATAACAAACCTACTATACTCTAGATTCACTTAGTCTAGAGATATAGCAGATATACAGCAAGAACCCAGAACCAAGATCCAAGAACCAACAAACCCTAATTTTCAGAATTAGGGTAAATCACCATAACCACTTCCAATCTTAACCAAAACACTAGATCTTATTGATTAACCAATCTTAACCGATCACATAAGCCTTTAATCACAAAAGCCCCAAAATATACGAAACCCTAATTTTCTAGAAATTAGGGGTTTTTCAGAAAACTCCAAGATTAACCAAATTCACCACAAGATCTATCAATTAACACAAGTTAATTGACCAAGAACAAACAAATTTAAAAAAACCCCAATTTTATCAAGAAACCCTAATTTTCAAAATCGATATTCAGAGCAGCCTGAGTCTGATACCATGAAGAAAAACAGACTCTTATGATAACAAAGCACTTTTTATTACTTATGAATCAATATTACAAAACCAGAACTTCTATTCTCATAAAGAATGAAACAACAACCCAGTATTTGATCTCAATCAAATAATGAACAATCAGTAACAACAAGTAACAAGTGTTTTGATCAAGAGAATCAATAACACGATTAGGGTTTATTTTTAGAGAGAGAGAGTAATTAAGAGATTATATAGTAGTGAGAGAATGATTAGCAGATAATGAGAAAGTCTGATGAGTTTCTCAATATATAGCCCCAAACACTAGTTTTTACCCCTTCATCTTTGGAGACTTGCTATATGACATCCAAAAGCTATCTTTAGCTATAAAATTTTACACTTCAAGCCCCTCCAGATGTAACTCTTCAATATCCAGCTCCAAGATTTTCTTCCAACATGTATAACTAAAACACAACAATAAGCTATCTTAGATATCAATATCAGATTACACAATAAGCATTTAGACCATAAATCTCAACATTGAGCCTTTCTCTTTTGGAGTTCGCTCATTGAGACTTGAGAAACCGAATCTATCCACGCTTGTTCAGAACCTCACACGGCTAAGAGGTCTTTATCTGGATAACGTAAATATGTCCGCACAAAAGCTCGACTGGTGTCAGGGCTTATCATCATCTTTGCCGAATTTGGAAGTTTTAAGCTTGTCCAATTGTCACCTTTCAGGCCCATTAGATGACTCCCTTGGGGAATTGCAGTCACTTTTGGTAATTCGTTTAGCTCTGAACAAGTTAAGTTCTCCGGTTCGAATTTTTGCAACTTTCAAGAATTTGATGAGAATGAATCTTGCTTCTTGTAACTTAGTGGAACGCGTTTCCTAAAAAGGTCCTCTAGTTGGAAAGTTTACAGATTCTTGATTTATCGGTAAACACCGATCTATATGGTTCTTTACCCGATTTTCCTATAAACGGATCACTTCGAAGTTTAGTTCTCAGTAACACAAATTTTTCAGGGGCGATACCAGATTCTATTATAAATCTAAAGCAATTATCGCGGATAGAGCTACAAACGAGCAACTTCAGTGGAGGAATACCAAAGTCCATGGAAAACCTCACTCGACTGTCTTACGTTGACTTGTCGGCAAACAACTTGACTGGTCAAATCCCGTCATTTCAACTGTGCAAGAATCTTAGCCATATTGACCTCTCAAGAAATGGTTTATCGGGTATGATCCCTTCTGCTCACTTTCAAGATCTTCAAAATCTTGTTTCGGTTGATCTAAGTTTCAATCGTTTCTTCGAAGTATACCTTCATCTTTGTTTTCTCTGCAACTACTCCAAAAAATACAACTTTCCAATAATGATTTTAATGGTACTCTTTCTAACTTTTCTGATCTCTCATCATCTTCAATAGATACTCTCGATTTGAGCAGTAATAGATTGCAAGGAGGAATCCCAAGATCATTTTTTGAACTTAGAAAGCTTAATATCATGTTATTATCATCAGATAACTTGAGTGGTATCATAAGAACTGTTGAGTTTCAGGATCGTTTAGGCAACTAACGACTCTTGATCTTTCATTCAATAAATTTTCAATTTTGACGAGTAATAACCTCACTCTCGTGTCACGTTTTCCAAACCTAAGAAACCAATCAAGAATGAGAAATCTTGATCTTTCAGACAACAAAATTGAAGGATTTATACCAAATTGGATTTGGAGAGTTGGGAATGAAAGTCTTTCCTATATGAACCTTTCTCATAACCAGTTAACTAGCTTCGAAGAGCCCTACAGTTTTTCTGATTTTAGTGTACTCGACTTGCATTTCAACAACCTCAGTGGGGCAATTCCCATTCCGCCACAAATCGCTACCTACGTCGACTATTCAGATAACTGTTTGACTCACCACTCCCGGAAAACATAGGAGAAACCTCACATTGCTGCCTATTTCTTCTCGGTTTCTAACAATTTGTTCATTGGGAGGATCCCTGACAGTATATGCAATGCTACCTACCTAGGGGTTCTTGATTTATCAAGAAATCATCTGACTAGAAGAATACCAAAGTGTTTGAAAGAATTTGGTGGCAGTCTTGGGGTACTAAATTTGGCAAACAACCATCTCACTGATCAACCTGAGGGAACGTTTCTAAGCACCTGCGGATTGAACACTCTAGATCTGCATGGAAATTATATGGAAGGGAAGATCTCAAGATCTCTTGTCAATTGCACAATGCTAGAGGTGTTAAATATTGGGAATAAAAGGATGAACGACACTTATCCATGCTACTTGGTGAACCTTACCAACTTGCGTGTCCTTGTTCTGTGAAATAATCGGTTCCACGGATCTGTCCAATGTCCTCCAAGTCAGCACAATAATTGTCCAAAGCTTCAAATTGTGGACATAGCTTTCAATGAGTTTAGTGGTGCTATTCCTGACAACTGGTTTTTGCAATGGGGTGTGATAAGGTTTTAAAATGTACCTTTTGAGAGTCGTTTAAGCCCTTATTTGATCACTTTTGTATCCGTTACTACTTAATATCGTTCCTTTTCACTTTTAGGTATCTTGAAGGCAAAATCTTGGAATGACACTTATTCGGACGAAAAGCGCGAATATCTGAAGAAAATAGCCAAAGTCAAGAATCGAGACACTCGGTGCTTTGGGCCGAAGGTGGCGTCGAGCACAACTAGTGACGCCGTCGAACAACTTCGTGACGACTCAAGAGCCAAATTGCTCATTTACAAGTGATGATTCGGGTTTCAAAAGAGTAGGGCGTCATGACTCGGATGGCCTAGATTTGATCCAGACGCGCCGAGATTGAAGGCTGCGGCGTCACAACCATAAGGTGACGCCGTCCTGAAGCTTCAACATCTTGCTAAGTAGGCGATCTCGTTTTGGCCATAACTTTTGCATCCGAACTCGGTTTAGGTGATTCAAAAGCCCACGCGACCGGAATGAGAAAATCTACAATTTGAGAAAAAGTCTTTGTGACGTCATTCTATAAGTGTGACGCCATCACCCTTTGCTTGACGAATATCCGCCTATAAATAGAACATTATAACTTCACTTTTGTAAGCCCTAAACCCTAAGTCCGATTACGGGTTTAGGTAGGTGTTTTCAAGAAACTTAAGGGTTTCAAACACTCTATAAACATCGTGTAATGGTTTGTTTGTTAATCCAATCCTATGGTATGTCTTCAATTATCATAATTGTTGCTTGCTCTTCATTAATTATGCTTGGCTAATTCACCTAGTGTTTACTTATGATTGTATGAAACTTGTATATAATTAATTAGATCTTATTGATTTTCTTAGTGATGCTTGTGTCTATCTTCATCATTAGGGTGTGACAATTTCAATGAGTCTAATTGGTTTAGTTTATAATTCTTGTATCCTACTGTCTCTTGTTTGATTGGTTGTCTCCCATCTTAATTGTAATTAGCTTAGGAGTGCGACTAGGTTATCGTTGTGTTTAATACTTGATAAATCTTTGATAGTTTATGAATGACTTAGTGGATTTCGTTTACTAAACCCAAAGATAACCTCAAAGTTAGTTTATGAATGACTTAGTGGATTTCGTTTACTACACTTAAAGGTGACTTTAAAGAGTTAGGGAATGCACACCTTACAACCTTAGAAAACACAACGCGTTAAGAATAAGGACGTGACAATTCAACCATCAATAGGACGTGACAATTCAGTATGTAGAATTAGATAGCTAGCAAGGAGTAATACATCATAAGTAGATACGCTTCACGTTCTGGTAGACCCATAATTTAGTTACTATCTTTTGGGATAGTTGGCTGTAACTAACTCCACCCTCCCTCCAAAACCGAGATTCATAAAATATAAAACTACAAAAATAATCATCCTCACTTTAGACTTAAATCGACATACACTTGACTAACGACACTATTCCCTAGAGAGCGATATCAATACCGTGGCTTACCCTAATACTACACTACTGATTAGGTTCAACCGCCTAGGGTGTTATAAAAACTTGCTCAAGAAAAGGAAGTTACTTTGACCCCGAGCAGCGCATGTAGCATTATCAAGTTTTGGCGCACTTGTCGGGAATAGTTATTGTTTAAACTTGATTTATATCTCATTTAGGTCTACTCACAAGATTCCTATCAAGTGAGATTTTTCTTTTTATTAGCTTCCTTGTAGTCTATCCCCTTCTTTGTGCCTTTGTTCGTAAAACTTTTCCATTGACTCTTCCGTTCACCATTATGAGAGAGCGAATCCACTATATCCGCGATTAGGTTTTTCATAAAGAATTATGATATTACTAAAGCGGATTATTCAAGATAATTGGGAAGAAAGTAACCAAGTCCATAAACCTTTTGAGGGTTTCACCATTCCATCAAGCCCACAAAACACATCATCTAGTGAAACCTATGCTTCGTATGAGCCTTCACCTAGGATAGACTTTCGTGAACGACCTCCATGTTTAGAAACTATTTTTAGTGAGGCCCTTAGGAGAACTGACCAAATTTGTGAAAATATTATGGTAAACAACCAAGCATTAAACCATAAGTTGGATCAATTACTAGATTTGGTTTCATCACGACCTAAGGAAACATTACATGACAAGCATATAGATGATGTAGATGTGATTGAGGATAAGGTGAAAAGTCTAGACCCACAAGGTATCCCATAAGTCCCACCATCATTTAAGGCATACACACCGCACGTGACTTACCCGGAAGTAGAAGAAGAGACTTTAGGAATCCCGATGGAGGTAGAACATTTGAACCAAACGCAACTAGAGAATATAGGTTTGAATACTTGTAGTCTTAGTTATACTAATAGTTCTGGGGGATTTCCCATTGTTGATGAACCGGAACCTCAATCTTTACATCTAGTAGACAAAAGAGGAACCGACCCACCCATCAACCGATTTAGTCCGGGTAGTTTTAGGATGAAGGAAGCCATTCACACACCCCTTCACCTCACGTGGAAAATCGCCACCCTAAGGGTGTGTATCGCTACTATCACCCGCACTTAAACTTAAGTGTAGGGAAAACCTCCCCTTTATCCATTAAATAAGGGTAGAGTCAGGCTCGAGACTCGAACAAAAACAAGCGCTTCTTGGGAGGCAACCCATGTGTATTTGTTTTTCATTTTTTATTTGTGTGTCGCATATCTTTTATTGATTGTTTATTCTCATGTTTAAATTTGTAAAAATGATTTATTTTGTTTTTAACCTCGTCTTAATTACATATAAAGGTATTTTACATAAAGGATAAGTGTAGGGAGGATTACACACATTTTCAAAAGAAACGTAAACATGAAAATTTCAATTAATTAAAAGATATACATGTGTGTTTGTTCGAGTCAAATGCTTGTATCAGTCATAATGGATGTTTCTGAGAAGATTTTCCAGTTTTAAAGATGTAAATTCTCCCGAATTTTTTCCGAAAATCGAGACCAGCTTTTTTTTTCGGGATAACTGACGGCGTCGAGAAGGAGCAAATTGCGATTACTTTTCTCGTTTTCGAGCTACTTATAAATTTTGGAAATTTCAGTGTCTTAATTTTCGGAAAATCGCAAACATCCATTCCAAAAAATTATATCTTATTTAAGTGCGGAATTACATCTTGTTGAGATTTTTGTTTGTTCGGTTTGATGCGTTGGGTTGTCTGTTTTCTTAAAGTGTGCGGGTTTAATTTACCAAGAAGAAGATACATAAGATTGGAAGGAGCTTTTCGCAAACATTCTTGAAGAAAGATGTAACCACCACTTCACACGGATCCTACCGAGCTAATCGAGAGTACTAGTTTCTTTCATCTTTTATTACCTTCCATTATCATAACTTTGATACTTTCGGGAACATTGGGGACAATGTTCGGTTTAAATGTAGGAGGAAAATAAAGCAGAACTTTGAAACTATGCTTATCCTTGATTATTTGCTTTATCCAATTGCATTTGCGTAATAAACCATGAGAAAATGTCGGTTAGGGTAATTTGGCACCAAATTTAAAATTTTTCATGACATATAGGAGTGGGCCATTAGTCTTAACAAAAGCGTCTCATGGATAGGAAGTTATATGACTAGCACAAAACCCTTTACCACCTAAATTCCACCCAAATGTGAGGATCACCCTTAGATTAGTAGGAATTAAAGCATTCATCTTTAATACTTAGTGTGTGAACCGGTAGTATAATAGATTCTAGAACTTGTTTTGTGAGCATCCCGAGATCGCTAGTAAAACTACACTTGTGTAGTTAGGAATAACTAAATGATAAGAGGCATTAGGATAACCACTTGTTTGATACCGTAATATAATTACTTCTTCCACATCGGTTAAGTAATTCCCCACACCCTGCGTTGTACTCATCTTTAGTACACGATACCCTAGTTAACCCTCGAGCCTATCCTTTTCGCGGTTCTCGTGATGTTTGGTTTTCGGAATATCAATGAAGAGCATTGTTTACACCCCACCCCAAATGTACACCAAATCGCTTAGCCTACCTTGTATGCACTCACTTTTAGTGCATTATTGTTATCACCCTAAATCCTCAGTTCAATTATCTAGTTGCTTGCATAAGTTGCTAAGTCGATTCATATCCTTTGTACACAATTTTGGGACGATTGGGACTCATGGGAAAAGTTAAAGTTTATGAAATGACTGGAAGGGAACGTTAAATTCAAATTATCTATATTTGCGTAATAATGTACTCCAAGTGTTTTGATCTTTTCAATTCGGTTCAAATTAGTGTTAGAGTAATAAAAACTCAAGTGTAGGGAAGTACCTATAAATCCCTATCATTTTGATGTTACCGTAGAGGATGGTAGAGTAAAAGTGTATGAAAAAAAAATAGAAAAAGAAAAAAAAATATAGTGCAAAAAAAAAATAAAAACAAAAATAACGGGTTACCATCCTACATCTATCCTTTAAATTTATGTTTGTTTGTTTTAGTTAGCTAGAGTTTAGAGTGTCGAGTCTTGGCTTAGCAACGCCATTCTTCGCATGCTTGTAACAAAAAGATTTTTGACTTGCCACCACTAAATAGCCTATCCCAGCAAACCCTTTGTTTCCCTACCGTAAGCCTAACATTACAACCCTTTAAAAGACCTCTTTGATAGTCTTTCCTAGGTGCTTACGCCAAAGCGATGGAGGTTTGATCTAGTCTCAAGCCTATGGTAATCTATGTACTAAGACCGGTTAATGAGTGTTTATCTTCCATTTCCAACTTGTTATATTTCATATACACCCGAGAGATGTGAGTACCCAAACACCCCATGTGAGGTGCTAGTATGTAATTTCCGTGCTTGTTATGAATTTTATGGGCTTATATGTGTTGTGGACTATTTTAAACCAATGCTTCATGACCCCAACTTATAAATTAATTGGCTAAAGCACATTTGCTTGAGGACAAGCAAATACCAAGTGTAGGGATATTTGATAAGGTTTAAAATGTACCTTTTGAGGGTCGTTTAAGCCCTTATTTGATCATTTTGTATCCGTTATTACTTAATATCGTTCCTTTTCACTTTTAGGTATCTTGAAGGCAAAATCTTTGGAATGACACTTATTCGGACGAAAAGCGCGAATATCTGAAGAAAATGGCCAAAGTCAGAATCGAGACACTTAGGCTCTTTGGGCCGAAGGTGGCGTCGGGCACAACTAGTGACGCCGTCGGACAACTTTCGTGGACGGCTCGATGAGTAAATTGCTCATTTTCAAGTGACGGCTTCGGGTTTTAAAGAGTAGGGCATCATGACTTAGGCGGCCTAGATTTGATCCGGACGCGTCGAGATTGAAAGCGACGGTGTCACAACCATAAGGTGGCGCCGTCACAAGCTTCAACATCTGGCAAGTAAACGATCTTGTTTGGCCATAACTTTTGCATCTGAACTCGGTTTAGGTGATTCAAAAGCCCAAGCGACCGGAACAAGAAAATCTACAATTTTGAGAAAAATTCTTTGTGGCCTGTCATTCTATAGGTGTGACGCCGTCACCCTTTGCCGAAAATCGCCTATAAATACAACATTATAACTTCACTTTTGTAAGCCCTAAACCCTAAGTCCGATTCGGGGTTTGGTGGGTGTTTTCCAAGCAACTTAAGGGTTTCAAACACTCTATAAACATCGTGTAATGGTTTGTTTATTAATCCAATCCTATGGTATATCTTCAATTATCATAATTGTTGCTTGCTCTTCATTAATTATGTGGCTAATTTACCTAGTGTTTGCTTATGATTGTATGAAACGTGTATATAATTAATTAGATCATATTGATTTCTTAGTGATGCTTGTGTCTATCTTCATCATTAGGGTGTGACAATTTCAATGAGTCTAATTGGTTTAGCTTATAATTCTTGCATCCTACTGTCTCTTGTTTGATTGGTTGTCTCTTATATTAATTGTAATTAGCTTAGGAGTGCGACTAGGCTATCGTTGTGTTTAATACTTGATAAATCTTTGATAGTTTATGAATGACTTAGTGGATTTCGTTTACTAAACCCAAAGATAACCTCAAAGTTAGTTTATGAATGACTTAGTGGATTTCGTTTACTACACTTAAAGGTGACTTTAAAGAGTTAGGGAATGCACACCTTACGACCTTAGAAAACACAACGCGTTAAGAATAAGGAGGTTAAAATTCAACCATCAATAGGACGTGACAATTCAGTATGTAGAATTAGATAGCTAGCAAGGAGTAATACATCATAAGTAGATACGCTCACGTTCTGGTAGACCCATAATTTAGTTGGTATCTTTTGGGATAGTTGGCTGCAACTAATTCCACCCTCCCTCAAAACCGAGATTCATAAAATATAAAAATACAAAATAATCATCCTCACCTTTAGACTTAAATCGACATACACTTGACCTAATGACACTATTCCCTGAGAAGCGATATCAATACCGTGGCTTACCTAATAATATACTACAACGATTAGGTTCATTTGCCAGGGTGTTATAAAAACTTGCTCGAAGAAAAGGAAGTTCCTTTGACCCCAAACGGCGCGTGTAGCGTTATCAGGGTGCTATGATGACAGACGAACGATCAAGTAAGAAGTACCTTAGCTTTAGGGTGTTACAGCTCAATGATTTCTACTATCAAGATAAGGTTGCAGTCACAGTCAAAGGAAATGAATTGGAGCTAGTCAAAATCTTGACAATCTTCAATTCCATAGATATCTCAAGTAATCGTTTTTCAGGGGTAATACCAGAAACAATAGGCCATCTCAAAGCATTGTATCTTCTCAACGTGTCACATAATGAGTTCACATGCTCGATCCCACCATCTGTTGCAAATTAGCGCCAGCTAGAGTCATTAGATATGTCAAGAAACAAGTTAACTGGAAACATTTTTCATCTATGCTTGCTACCCTTCCATTCCTATCTTCCTTCAACGTGTCGTACAATCAATTGGAAGGAAGAATCCCAACAGGAAACCAATTTCAGACCTTTGACGTGAATTCTTATTTAGGAAACAAGGGATTATGTGCTTTTCAGTAGGCGAACTTGTGGTAGTTCGGTTGTACCGATAAGTGCAAGTAGCAGGACATCTAGCGATGCGTATGATTGGCGATCCATATTCAATCAGGATGGGGTGGCGCGAGTTCATTCATTGTTATAGCGGTCTTGTACACTATGTGCAAAGCCAATACTTCTAGTACAAGTAGATGACTACACTAGCTTCAATGATATGCCCATTGTTTGTTATCGTTTATATGAGGAAAAGTATTGCAATAAAAAGAGACTAGTCTTTTGGATTTTCAGTATATTTCAGTTTGTATGTATACAATGTGCAGTATAAAAAATGTAGAATGTAAACAACTATCGGATTTAAGAAACAAAGCTCGTAGTTGCATATTTTCATACTTTTATGTTTTGTGATTAACGTACTTTCGAGATAAGTAATTAAATAGAACATCTGCGCAATAAATAAATATACAAGGATTTAACGTGGTTCGGCAATCACCTACGTCCACGGGTGGAAGCGAGACTGGAATTTCACTAGCAAGTATGGAGTACCAAGGTTAAGCGAAGGTATCGCTCAAAATCTAGACTCAGAAATAATCTTGAAAGTATTTTAGACCTCACTTTGATTTTGTACACTCCCCTCACAAGCTCACTAGTATAGAATTTTATACAACAATCCTATATTAACCGGAGATAACGGAGAAATATTTTGCACCGGGAACCTTATTGCGACAGATCAAACTAGCTAGGATCGAGGATTCACGCCTTCCCTTCCGCTCGTTTATGGACTTTAATAACGGAGGGATGGTTTCGTGCCAAAAAAAACCACGAGGATGTAAAGCGAGACACGGGACAAACCACATGGATGTATTTTGGACTTTACTCAAAAAATATACTAGTATCTATATATATATTATACTCCGTATGGATATAACAATAACCGTGTGAGTTTCTACAGTACAACGGTGAGTCGCTATAGTAGCAAAAAATAATAATAAACTATTCTATCTATAGTGAATTGTGAGTTGATAAACAGTTCTAGCTACAATAACCTTCCACGTCGCTACACTGACAAAAAGAAAAAAAAATTACATGTGCGTTTAGTTGAAGGAAAACACACTTGTTTTTTACAAAATGTTTTATATAAAAAAGAAAAAGAAAAACAAAGATTGTGCTCAAATCAGTATGTTCCAACAATTTTTTTAAAGCATATTTAAAAAAACAAAAAGAAAATTACATCTTTTACTAATACTGTGTTCTCAAGTTGGTTTTATTAAAAAAAGAGAAAGTAATAAAAGAAAACAAAAAACTATCGTGAAATTTTGGGCGCGGGTGGAAACACTTTACTTTACATTACTTACATTTTCAAAACTCAAGAGCACACCGTAACTCACAACCCTCCCCTTCCTTTTAGAAAACACAAACTCCCATTTCTGTCTTTCCCCTTCCTTTACGCTCTGTTCTCGAGTTATTTTTTTAAGGAAAGGTGAGGGACGGAACATGAAGGTGGAGAAGGGGAAGAGATTATAAAAAAATTTGTCACTTTATTTTGTGTTCTCGAGTCATGGGGTGAGATCAATAGAAACAAATTTAATCTAAAGAACAAACCATAAGTTCTCAACCATCCATCTTCTTTTCATCCATGGATGAGATGAAAGCAAAATTAAAAGGAAGGGTAGAAATGTAATTACATAAAACCCACTTTCCACCTTTTTAAAAAATAACATATCTCGCAAACCAGAAATCTTCAAGCTATAAAAATACACCATCATGACGAGAAAGAAATCATTTTCTATAGATATGCACTTTATATACTTTCGTGAACTTTTTATACAAAAATTCCGTCAGGATAAATCACACGTGATCCGTAAAAAAAAATCACGTGATTTGTTATTTTTAAAAATCATGAGTGATCCACCAAAAATCATGAGTGTTCAAAAAGAATAGCGTGTGATCGCGAAAGAATCACGTGTGATTTCTAGTCACATTCGATCTTTAGAGTAATAAATCACGTGTTATTTATTTTTCGCTCCGTTATGAAAAAATGTAAATTACGTGTGATTCAGTTTTAATCTAAAAATGAGTAAATCACATGTGATTCACTTTCAAAAAATAAATTTAAATTAAAATCACATGT
This sequence comes from Chrysanthemum lavandulifolium, assembly GCA_022545495.1. Lineage (NCBI taxonomy): Eukaryota > Viridiplantae > Streptophyta > Magnoliopsida > Asterales > Asteraceae > Chrysanthemum > Chrysanthemum lavandulifolium. The sequence goes on along the minus strand of CM040241.1, from coordinate 303,961,705 downwards.
GATTTGCGGTAAATCACATGTGATTTGCATAAAATCTCGCAAGATCACACATTCTCACATGGCATAAACATGTGATCCTTTGTGTGGAAGACACGACTATACCAGATATTAAACAACACTATACATTCCACTTTAATCCCATTTTTAAATCTCTCCTGCTCCTCTAGTTAAACCCTTTAACCATAGTTAAACAACTATCTCTTTATTGAACAAAGCTAAACAAATGTATCTCATTAGTTGTACTCTATATACCACATAATAATTTATAAAAAAAAATATCTCAATAGTTGTACTCCAATATAGTCCAATCAAAACCACCGACAGTGTCAGTGTTATCCACAAAATAATTGGATTATCCATAACCCATCATACACACACATGAACCAAAATTTATTTCACATGTAAAATAGAAAAAAATCCTAATAATTCATCTTCTGCATACACAAATTAATCTCAGCAAAAGATAGAAAAAAATGACGTCGTTTGCCTCATGTGCTTCTTCTACATCCAATCAGCATTGACTCCGATCGCTTGCTCTTCTAAAATCTGCGGTCGCCGGAGTATCGTAAAGCTGCCGAAAACAAACGGTCGCCGGAGTATCGTCAAGTTGTTACTCTCACCGGTCTGTTGGTAAGAGTAAATGAAAGAGCGGGTGAAAGTGTGTGTGAGGACCAACCTACCCCTCTTTGAAACAAGTGAACAACATATCCAACGGTCGGGAATATATCAGACCGATGGCTCAAATTGAGCGCTTTGTTCTTTAGCTTTTTCTTGTTCTGCATTGATCTTTTCTCCTCGAGTCATAACCTAGGAAAAGAACGGGAAGAGAACATTTACGAATATACCCTTTTAACCAAAATCATACTAATCCAATTTGCCTGATCTCTTATATGAAAAAGAAATGGGACGATCATCAATTGTATGAAAACTCATTCTATAAACACAAATGATTGATATAGAGAATCAGTTAATTAATTCCCACTTTACATATCTGATAATACCCACACCTCAAATCCATTTTCCCCCAAATCCCAAAACCCTAATTTCAATTTCAAATCCCAATGAAGTAGCTTCAAGTAAAAACATCAAAAAAAGAAGATGGTTGAGGGATGGCAAGATGTTCCGGCTCGCCGGAATAAAGGAAGACAAATCAACAAAGGGGACACGAATAGGGCAGGGGCTATAATCAAATTCTATGTGTCGAATCTCCCAGGTGGGTGCACCCGTGGGAGTTGTCGGAGTTTTTCGGTTATTTTGGGGAGGTTGTGGGCTCATATATCGCTAAGAAGCGTGATAAAGAAGGAAACAGGTTTGGTTTTTGCTCTTTTAGGAAGGTTAGTAATGTCTTGGAATTGGAAAAGAGGATGAATGGAGTCAAGATGGGGTTATGTAAATTGAAAGTTAATGTTGCCAAATTTGCGGTGGAGAACATCGGGTTACGGGAGGTGGAAGAGAGAACTGATAGCAAGCGTGAATTCCCTGAGATGCAGTATGGTAGGTCACAAGATAAAATTGATGTGGAACGGCTGAATAAGGTTAATGGGCAAACTTTTCATCCAAGTACGGGGCTTTCATTTAGGGTTGTGCTTAATGGAAAGCAAAGTGTGGGTTCTGGTGTTAGTGCAGAGTCGAATTGTAGGACCATAATTGTTCCTGATAATGTTGTGGCGTTTTTTGATATCCGTGGTAAGGCTTTGATTGGTAGGACTAAAGATTTGAAGATGCTTACGTGCATGAAAGATTTTCTAGCCGAGAACATGGTTGGTGGGTTAGATATTGTGTATGTTGGTGGTCTTTCTCTGTTACTGAACTTCCAAGATAAAGATGATGCGTTGGATCTTTTGTCGAAAAAGGAAGTTTAGTGTAAATGGTTTTCGGTGTTGGATCTATGAGAAGGTCAATCTACGCCGTTTGAACGAGTGGCTTGGCTCAAGATTCATGGTGTACCCATTAATCTTGCTACTAATGAGATGTTTGATGATGTTGATAACCTGCTCGGGAAAATTGTCCATCCGTCTCAATTGAGTCTCGAAGATGGTGATATTTCTGTTGGCCTTGTTGGGGTTCTTATTGGAGATGGTAAAAAAGTCCATGAAGCCGTGAACCTTAGATGGAAAAATAAAGTGTTTAAGGCTTGGTTAACTGAGGTTGAAGGAAGCTGGGAACCAGATTGTGTAGGGACTGTAGACAAAAGAACGGTGGAGGCGGACTCCATTTCTGTTGTTAACAATGATGAAACCTTGCCGGAATTGGTGCAGGATTCTAAGTTGGAAGATGATAGGGTGGAAAATGAAGAGTTGGTCGACATGTTGGAAGAAGGAGAGCTACGAGAATCGATGCATGGGGAAGTGGGGGAAAGTGTTAATATGCATGGGACTTCTCTAGGCATTAATAATGACAATGTTGGCAGTGTGTTGGGAGTTGAAGGGGAAGCCGAAAAGGTTATTTGTTCTCAATCTTTTAAAGCTGCTGGTAGTGGGATTAATTTTGCTTCTAGTGGGCTTAAATATAAAAGGAGGCCCAAGAAGGTTTGTAATAATAGGAGTCAAAGGGTACACCATTTTAATACTAGCCCATTGGAAATAGTCAGGCCCAAGAAAAGAAGTCGACAAGAGGATAGTAATCCTTTTGACTTAGACAGACTTCTTGGTTTAAATAAAGAAGTTGAATTGGGTGTTGGTGATAATACTCTCAGATCGGTCGATAACAATATTAAGGATATGGATAAAGGCCCCCTTGATCTTAATGTTGAGGCGTCGGAGTCAGGGTGTTCGGTTTCCAAGAAGATTGATGGTGGTGAAGGAGAAGGGGTCGAGGAGCAAGGAGTGTTTGGTGGCAACAACTTGGATAAGGAGGTGGATGACACTATTAAAATTGGTGCGATGTTGGGTGCTGACTTGGCTGATCATGTAGGTCTGGTTAGGATCTCTATTGTGGAAGAAGGTAATAATGCGTTGATATCATGAATCTTTTATCTATTAATATCAGAGGGTTAGGGGGCTTGGAAAAGGTCCCTTGGCTTAATAGATTGTAGAGAGATAATGGGGTTGACTTCATGGCTATTCAAGAAACTAAGGCTGAGGATTTGTCTAGGTTTATCGGAAATTGTGTTTGGGGTAACAATAACTATGGGATGGAATTTGTGGGATCGGTTGGGCAGTCAGGGCGTATTTTGAGTTTATGGGATAAGAGTCGGTTTTCTGTGAGCTCTTCGTTTAAGGATCGTAACTTTCTTCTGGTGTCGGGGCGATTGAAGGGTAGTAATGAAATTGTGAATTTCATTAATGTTTACGCCCCCCAAAGTGTTTCGGCTAAGCTTGCGTTGTGGGTTTCCATTGAATCTTTGGTGTTATCTATGGAGGGTATGTGGGTGGTTATGGGGGATTTTAACGCGGTGCGGTTTCCGGAGGAGAGATTGGGTTCGGTTTTTAAGAGTTCGTGTGCCAGGAATTTTAATTCCTTTATTCATAATTCTGGGTTGCTGGAATATTCTATGAAGGGTAAGAAGTTCACATGTATTCGGGAATTAGGAAAGAAGTTGAGTAAAATCAATAGGGTGTTGGTGTGTAATAATTTTTTCTCTAAGTGGCCGGATGCTTGTCTTCGGGTCTTGCCGGGTCCTCACTCGGATCATTGCCCTTTGCTGTTGACTACGGTTTCTAAAAACTTTGGTCCTAGGCCGTTTAGAGTTTTCAACTCTTGGTTATCGAAAGAAGGATTTGATGATGTGGTGTGCTCGGCGGCCAGAGTAGATGGTGTTGTAGCTCCGCCGGACGTTATTTTGTCGAAACAATTTGGTCAGATTAGGGAGAGTATTAAAAGGTGGAAGGAGAATATGTTGCTAATTGAAGGTGCGGAGGAGGAGGAGGAGGCTAGAACTGAGATAGAAAAGTTGGAAGTCGTGATGGAAAGTAGGGGTTTGTTGGAGGATGAAGAGTGGATATATGCGGAATGTAAAATGGTTTTAAAAAATTTGGAATTTAAAAAACAGTCTGATATTAAACAAAGGTCTCGCGTGAGATGGGCTTTCGAAGGGGATGAGAACTCAAGCTATTTCCATGGAATTGTGAACAGCAGGAAGGCGTTTAATGGGATTCCGGGCTTGATGATTCAAGGGTTGTGGGTGAATACACCTACGTTGATCAAGAAGGAGGTTCTCAGTTTTTTTTGGAGTAGGTTTGTGGAGATTTGTCCCGACCGTCCTAAGCTGCAGTGTTGGAATATTGGGCGTATTCCGGAGGCTGATATGTTGAGCTTGTCTGAGTGGTTCTCGGTCTCTGAAATTAAAGACGCGATGTTTGGTTGTGGGGAGGATAGGGCCTCGGGCCCCGATGGGTTTAATATGAGGTTTATAAAGCATTTTTGGAAATTATTCGAAAAGGATTTTATGGATATTATGGATTACTTTTATAACCGTGGTGAAATCAGTGTAGGATGTGGTTCCTCGTTCATCACTTTGATCCCTAAAGGTCGTGATTCGGTTGAGCTGAATGACTTTAGACCCATTAGTCTTGTGGGGATTATTAGCAAGACTATCTCTAAGATTTTATCAAACCGTTTAAAGAGAGTTTTAGGGATGGTGGTGTCAAGGTCTCAGTCCGCTTTTTTAAGTGAGAAGTGTATTCTTGATGGGCCTCTAATCATCAATGAAGTCATTACTTGGTGCAAAAGGAATAAGAAGCAAACTTTCATTCTAAAATTTTATTTCGAGAAAGCTTATGACAACGTTAATTGGAAGTTTGTTGTCGATATTATGGAGCAAATAGGATTTTCTCGGGTTTGGTGCTCTTGGATTAGAGGCATTCTTAGGTCGGTTAGATCGTCGGTGTTGGTTAATGGCTCGCCCACTTTTGAGTTTCAGTTCGGGAAAGGGATGCGTCAAGGAGACCCGATCTCTCCATTTCTTTTTCTTATTGTGATGGAGGCGTTATCGTGTTTTCTTAACAAGGCTCAGGAGGAAGGGTTGATAAATGGTATTAGCACTCCTAATGTTATCTCTCATTTGTTATTCGCGGATGATGCTATTATCGTTGGTGACTGGTCGAACTCTTGCCTTGATAATGTGGTTAGAATTTTGAGGTGTTTCTTTTTATGTTTTGGGTTAAAAATCAATCTCGTTAAGTCGTGCCTTTATGGGATTGGGGTGAGTGAAGGGGAAGTTGTGAAGAAAGCTAATCTGGTAGGCTGTAAAGTTGGGTCGATTCCGTTTAAATACTTGGGTATAACTGTTGGGCCAATATGAACCGTATTAGTAGTTGGAAGCCGGTTTATGATGTCTTTGAATCGCGTTTATCTAAATGGAAGGCTGATTGCTTGTCTATTGGGGGGGAGAGTCACTCTTATTAAATCGGTTTTGGAAAGTCTTCCAGTGTACTTTTTCTCTTTGTATAAGGCCCCGTGTAAAGTTATTAAGGATTTGGAATCCTTAGTTAGCAAATTTCTTTGGGGGTGGGTTCGAAGAGGTGCATAAAATTCACTGGGTGGCGTGGGATAGAGTTTGCTCCCCGAAGAAGTGTGGGGGCCTCGGTTTGTGTAAATTGAAATTCATCAATACGACGTTGCTAGCCAAGTGGGGGTGGCGGTTTAAAAATGAAAGTAGCAGCCTTTGGTGTGAGGTGGTAGAGGCTTGCCATATGTCTAATAGAAGCTGGGACTTTCTTCCGGTCCGTAAAAATTTGAATGGGTATGGAGCAACATTGTGAAAGTCATGTCCAGAACGGTGGTGTCGGGGTTGCCTTTGAGAAGATTTTTCAAAGAAAAAGTGGGGAATGGTAATAACATCTCTTTCTGGATCGATACGTGGCTTTTGAATTTGCCGCTTATGATTGTGTGTCCTAATCTGTTCCGGTTAGACGCGGATAAAAGATGCAAAGTTAGTGATAGGTTGAAGGTGTCGGAGGCTGGTACTGTGAGGGTTTGGAAATGGAAGAGGTCTATGGCAGTGGTTGAATATGGGTCGGAACGGGATATTCTTAATTCATTATTGAATGATGTTGTGCTATCTGATGCGGAGGATAGCTGGGTTTGGATTGGGATTGGTAAAGGTGCCTTCACTGTAAGTTCTATTAGGAATCTATTGTATCTTGATTTGGATTGCAGCAATTTTCTGTTTTTGAGTGGTGTAAGTGGATTCCAAAGAAATGCAACATCTTTGGGTGGCGGGCTGAAATGGGTAGTCCGACGGCTTCTGCTTTAAGTCATAGAAATATCCCGATTGCGGACGTTTCTTGTGTGCTTTGTGGTAGCGCGGATGAGACGGTAGATCATTTATTTACTGGATGCATTTTAGCCACTAGGCTTTGGCAACATATTTCGTCTTGGTGTAAGGTCCATAATATTTTTGCCTTCTCTTTCAAGGACCTGTTGGATGTTCATAAGTTCGTTGGGTTATCGGGGCGTGCTAGAGAGATTTTCTATGGTATTATTATTATAGGGTGTTGGTGTATTTGGAAGGTGAGAAATCTTCTTAAGTTCCAAAGAAAGAAGGCTAGATTGGAAGATATTATTGGAGAAGTCAAAGTTTTGGGTTTTCTTTGGGTTAAAAGTAGAACCAAGTTATCGTCGTTGACTTGGGATAGTTAGTGTAAATTTGTAATTATGTAAGTGGTTTGTTTGTAGTGTTTGCCGCCCCGTTTTGTGGGTTGGTGGTGTTCTAATGAAATTTACCTTTAAAAAAAAATTCCCACTTTACATGAGTTTAAGTTGTCAATTTTTTAAAATATATCAATCTAAGACTTGCTGTTAAAAGTTAGCAATGATGATTTACGACATCAAAAAATACTACTATCTACATCCATATTAATTCTCTGTTTGACTTTTTAAGTCTTTCTTTCTGTTTTGACCTTAAATATTTTTGTTTGTGTTATATAATATTTAATAAAATTATACCAATGAAAATATATTTAAACTCAATATATTCATATATTTTGCACCAAGTATTATATAATACAATTAAAAATATTTAAAGTCAAAGTTGAAATGAAAGACTTTGAAAATCAAAGTGAATAGTTAATATGTGACGGAGGGAGTATTTTAATGGATTATACAACAAAAGCACTACCAACAAAATTTAGAATGAAGACCAAATTAAAAGCACTCAAGAACCTGACGTTGATTTTCGTGAAAGTAGTCAAAGGTAGCGTGGGTTTGCAAGAGAGTGAGATGAAAAAGTATTGATAGGGTTATAACTTTAATTTTATAGAAAACTGATAGTTGCTGGTATCTTTCCTCACCAGTCCGCCCAATTTTGGGCTGAACATATTTGGGAACAAAATACACTGATCATCCCTCCCTCCCTCTCCCTTCCCAGCTCCTTCCTTCCCTTCCAAAAAAAACTTAAGAACATCTTTTTTTCCTATTTCCTTTTCTGTACCTTTCTTTTCTTTAAAATAAAAAAACTCAAGAACACAGTGTTAGAAAACACACACTACTTATGGATCCAACCCATCCTAAAAACTAAAAACCTAAAAGGTTCCCATCCGGATTACACTATAAAAACTCTTAATTGAAAAAGAAAAGCCTTCAGTTGTGGCGGCAAATTAATTTGGGGAAAAAAAAGTCGCGACAAATCAATGTGGGTGTTGTATTGATGATTAAAAGGTTTGATTTTATGGGTTTTGTGTACCTTAGATGATTTTGATTATGTGGTGTTGATTGACTTTTTGATTTTTGGCTTCTAGAATTGTATGTGGTCAGGTTTTTCTTTTTCAATTAAGGGCCTGTTTGGTCGGGGTGTATGGGTATGGGTCTATGACTTTGAAAGTCTTTGTTGGTTATGGGGCCCACCTCAGTGGAATGAGGATATCCAAATGTAAAGGTTTCCTCATATATTATGTGTGTGGATCCTCCATTATCATCCCACTCTATACCACCAACACCCATACCCATTGTGATTTATAGCGACAAACCAAACGCACCCTAAGTGTTTTCAACCCGAGTTCTAATTTTTTGTTTTTAGGATACGGGTATGCTATGAAGGTGTTGCTGGATGCGCCTCATGTCAAGGTTGTAAATATCGCTCGGCGGTACCGTGACGGTCGACCCCCGCCAAGCGCCATATCGGTCTTGGCGGTGATATATCGGAGACCATAAATTATAAGGAAATTTACCGATTTTGACCTAAAACAAACTTTTTTCTTTTTTTAAGTTTGACCGATTTTGACCAATATTGACCAAAACCGATTTTTTTGACCGATTAGTGAAAAATCGTATCGGCTGACCGCTGATAAATGATATATCGGCCGCCAAGACCTATATCGGGCTCGCAAGCACTTATAAGATGTTGGGAACTGGGAAGTAACCAGTTTTTTTAAAAAATAGTTAATGAATCAGCTTATTTTGTAAAAAATTAGTTACAGAATAGCTTATTTTGCTGGCTTATGGCGTTATCTGGCAATTTGTTTCTAGCTATGGGTATTGTGAAACTTATTTCTATTACCTGTCATATAAACAACCTCGGAGTTAAAAACTGATTCTTGCCATCCACTTAGCTAAGGATCAGCTTCTTTAAATATGATAATGTAAATTTTGGTTGAACTCATGAGACCCTAATTATGAGTTGTGTGATGTTATTCTGAAAAAAATTTGGTGGTTTGTTTAAAAAATTTGGTGGTTTGCAAAAGAGCAGCATTAAAGGAATGTACGGGTTGTTTTTCTAACGGGCTTTCGGTGGTTTAAATAGAACTCATCATGTTAGTTTGGTTTTAGTTATAAAACATAATATACGCCTCTCATTATGCACTATTCTTGGTTCTCAATATCTACTTTTGCTTGCTCTTTTGACTTATGAGGTTATTATAACTTTAAAATGAAAACTGAACTTATAAACTGAAGAAGAAGTCTTAAAAAATAGGCTTATTGTATATAAGCGGACTAAAATAAGCTCATAGGCCACTGAATAAGCTGAAAGAAAAGTAACCTAAGGTGTGGTCATAAGCTACGTATAAGCTGTATATAGACTGGTGTGTTGGCCGGGGTTTGAATGCTAACAATGTTCGCGTAAACATGAAATTAAGCTCTTAAACTGAAAAATAAGTCGAAAAGTGGGCTTATGATATATAGGCCGAGTCCATTAAGGATTTTGATTTGTGTATAATAGCTAATATTTTTATGGGTTTGCTAAGTAGCTGCTTAAACATAATGTAGGGGGTGTTTGTTTAAGCTTAAATATGGGCCGAATCCAATAAGGATTTTGATTTGTGTATAAGTCGAAAAGTGGGCTTATAAGCTGCTTAAACATAATGTAGGGTGTGTTTGTTTAAGCTTATATGTGGGCTTATGAGCTTATTTGATTTCGGTTTATATTTCATAAGGCCCAATCATTCGGCTCATATAAGTTATAGAGTTAATTACATAAATGGTCCCTGTGGTTTGTCAAAAATTATGGATTTGGTCCCTAAACTTTTTTTTTTGCGGATTTGCTCCTTATAGTTTTGATTCGTTACGGATTTGGTCCCTTGACCGTTTTTACATCGATTGACCGTCAAATGTGTGTTTGGATTGCTAAAATGACAAAAATACCCCCGTATGTGTTTCATGAATGGTTCTTATGGTTTGTAGGTTATCATGAATTAGTCCCTGATTTTTTATTTTTTTTTATTTTTATTTATATAAAAAACATATTGTCGAAAATTTAATAAAAATTCCTAAAATTTTATAACAAGTCAGAAAAAATTAAAAAAATTATAAAAATTCTAAAATTATATAAAAAATTCCAAAATTTTATAAAAATCCGAAAGTTTTATAAAAAGTATATTAAAAATTCAAAAATTTATAAAAATTTTATAAAAAATTCCGAAAATTTTATAAAAATTCGATAAAGTTTTATAAAATCTTATAAAACATTCGTCAAAATTTTGGGAAAAAAATTTTGACAAAAATTTTCTTTTTTCTTTTTTGAATACTTTTGACGGAATTTTTAGAAAATCTTGCCCAAAATTTTATAAAATTTTTACGGATTTTTTTTTGACAATTTTATAAAATCCGTCAAAAATTTTATAAATTTTGGCAAAATATTATAAAAATTCGTCAAAAGTATTCAAAAAGAAAAAGAAAATTTTTGGTAAATTTTTTTTCCCAATATTTTGTGGAATGTTTTATAAGATTTTATAAAATTTTATCGGATTTTTTATAAAATTTTCGAATTTTTATAAAATTTTGAATTTTTATAATTTTTTTATAAAATTTTTTGGAATTTTTAATATACTTTTTTTTGTAAAATTTTCGGATATTTTATAAAATTTTTGGAATTTTTTTTAGAAAATTTTTGGAATTTTTAATAATTTTTTTTTAGTTTTCGGTCTTTGTTATAAAATTTTAGGAATTTTTATAGATTTTTTTTATAAAATTTCGGAATTTTTTATAAAATTTTCGACAAAATGTTTTTTGTATTAAAAAAATAAAAAATCAGGGACTAATTCATGATAAACTACAAACCATAGGGACCATCCATGAAACACATGCAGTATTTTTTGTCATTTCAGAATCCAAACACACATTTGACGGTCAATCGATCAAAATTTGGTCAAGTGGAAACCAGAACGAATCAAAACCATAGGAGCAAATGCAAAAAGTTTAGGACCAAATCCATAATTTTCGACAAACCACATGGACCATTTATGTAATTAACTCTAAGTTATATGAGCCATTAAGTCTCAAAATAAGCTTTAAAATTGAGGCTTATGAAATATAGGCCGAAACACAAATAATCTCATAAGCCACATATAAGCTTAAACAAACACCCTGCAGTTGTATTCTTTGAAATGCCACATTACTTTTTGGGCGTACTGTCATGCTGTGTCTTCCAATTTATTTCTTATTATTTTGGAAATAAGTTATAGCCATAACACATATGCACAATCTTTATACCAAATTATGTCAAAAAAATTAAAAATAAACATAACAACTAGCCTAACACATATGCACAATCTATATTCATAACAAGTATAGCCATAACATATATGCACAAGCTTTAGTTATACCAAATTACGTAAAAAATAAAATAAACATAACAACTAGCCTAACATATATGTACAATATTTATTTACATCAATTCATATCTCGAACGAAATAAAAACCTAGCAACCAAATTTTCTTTTGAAAATCTATACCAATGATTCACAAGCAAAGTGCGATCCAAGTGAACATCAATATATTCAAAATAGTCTAATCTTTCAAAACATACAAACCTTAAAACACATATGCATACTTTTCTTTGATTTATACCAACCATAAAACACATATGCACCATTGTATTAATTTTATATTACACATATGCACACCACTTTTATTGATTTTGTACGAGCCAAAAACACATATGCACACCACTTTTACTTAACAACTCATTAAACTTTCAAAATTTATCTAAATGAAATTTAATAACAAATCATAATAAGTAACAAATAGTTAAATCAAATAATGCATATTAATGTGAAACAAGATACTGTTTGATAAACTAAACATATAACCTGTTTGATAAACTAAACATATAACCTGAAAATGATTCGCAATAATCAAAAAGTTAAAAACTAAAACTAAAGTCAAGCTCATAATTTGACTAAACATAACAACAACTTACCATTTTGTGAAAACTAAAATAAATGACAAACAATAAACAAAAAAAACATACATGTTCCTAAACAAAAAATAAGTATATAGTCACTTTGACGTTCGTGATAGATCATAGATCTCCATGGCTGTACTCCAATTTTTTGTTAAAACAAGTAAACAACAAAAGCAATAAACACATTAAAAATGCGGACCCACAATTTTATAAAGATTTCGGCAATCCAATATCTCGAATTGCGATCCATTAAGAATCAAGTTTGACATCAATATTTTTACACAACCAATGAATAATTATAATCAAATGACCGCAATTTTTTTTTGTTAAGGGTGAAAGGTTGAACTTTTTTTTTTTTTTTTTTTTTTTTTTTCCGAATCAAGGATCTAGAGAAGAAGGTGCAATTTTTATATGGGATTTTAGGTTTCTAGCACTTTTATTAGGGTTGAATACAAAATCTCTAAATGAGTTGTAATTGTTGGCTGCATAATTTTTTGTTATGGATATAAAGAGGGTTGTTGGTGGAGGCTAGGGTATGAGGATGAGATGTGTGTGGCTGAGAAGGAAATATAAAATATAAGCGCTCTAAATCAGTTTCCTAGAAATATGGACGAATTTTATTTCTAATTTAAATTACTATAATAACCTTGGACAATAATATGAATTAAATAAATGAAAACTAATTTATTAATTTCGATTGGTCGAAGTGGTCTGTAAAATCGTATATAAGAATGGGCTGTATAGAATATATATATATATATATATATATATATATATATATATATATATATATATATATATATATATATATATATATATATATATATATATATATATATATATATATATATATATATATATATATATATATATATATATATATATATATATATATATATATATATATATATATATATATATATATATATATATATATATATATATATATATATGTATATATAAATAAATATATTATTTGTTTGATTATACTTGTCAACGTGCTTTGAAAAAGTGTATTTGAAATTTGACCAAAAAGTTGCACACGTTAGTCCTTAAGTGGCAAACGTTATGCGCAGTTAGTCCTTCCTCTAACGGGCCCACTAACTCTCATTAAGTCACCCATGTGAGGTATTTTAGTATTTTCACCTTTATTTTAACTTCATATTCTTCCTTTTATCTCCAACTATCACCACCCAATAATCATTCACCATCACACATTCACACATGTTTATCTTGACCAAATTCGAAATAAAATCACTTTCAACAACAAATTAAAGATTTATGGAAATTGACAATGAAAATCACTTCCAATAACAGATACATCAAATCACTTATATGCTAGTAAATTATCACCAAATAAAATCATGCCAATCGCAACCATTTGCATACCCAAAACAACAAAGATTTGCATACCAAAAAAAAAAAAAAAATTAAAATCATTCTTGTGATTTTCTTCTTCCCATATCTTATCAAACCACGAATCACACCTTTAGAACCCATAAAATTTTTGTATAGCATAGCCGCAACCAAATCTATCCATGTTCAAATATCAACACCACCACCCAGATCTGTCACAATGCTATCACCATCCACACATAACGCCGCCTCTGTAATCACCACCACTAAGCATTTTTGTTTTAGTTTTAGTTTTGTTTTAGTTTTTGCCTTTGTGGTTTGACTTTTTCATTTTAAGTAAACAAATCAAATAACAAACGTCTCAGATTTCTCATTTGAAAATCAAGACAGACTTTTAAACATACAATCGAAGAGAACTTCATCATGGATCAAAACAAGACTTCAAACATAAAAGAAAACAAGATCTCATGTTATTAGAAAATATCAAAATCCTTAAAGATCTAACAAACCCATCATCGATCTATTAAAAACAACAAATAAAAACTTACCTGGGAATGTTATAAGATCATTAATCGAATCCATTTTCATTTGGGTTTCGTAATCTGAGTTCATGCGAGGGTTTTAAAAAAATTGTTCGTATGACAAAAAGATAATGGTGGTTTGTTTTGTTGGAAAGAAGGAACAAAAGAGTATTGTGATGGAGATGTAGTTTGATGATGATTAGAAGATGTGTATGAGTTTGATTTGAAATGGTGATGTGGTTATGAGTTTAATTTGTTAGAAGATGTGATTTTTTTTATGTGTGTGTGAGTTTGATTTGCAAAAACGTCCTGGGTAGTAATGTCCGGATTTTATAAACCGAAGAGAGAGAGTGGTGGTGGTGAAGATGATTAAAAGAGATAAAGAAGGTGCACTACAAAATTTGTTACATTTACTTGCTAAAACTTTTGCCTACTAAAATTTATAAAAGTAATCAAATAAAACTTTTACCCACTGAAACTTAGAGCACACGGTGTGGCTTCGCCTTAGGGGCTCGCCGTCCACCGTGGCAGCTCACCGTGGGAAATCTTGACACCGCCCCCTCTCGCCGTCGGGCGCCGTGGCTTCCCCCGCCGTGCAGACGACGAAGGAGAAACCTGCAAGGTGGGACCCAAGAGATGTTGGAGCGGTTTATATTGTGTATGTGTGTAATATATGTGTGTGTAAATATGTGTGAATCGGAGGTGTGTTTGTGTGTGTGTAGTGTGTGTGAAGCTTTTGGGAAGAAGAAGGGAAGAAGAAGAAGTTTAGGGTCGTTTAGTGGAGAGAAATATTCCATTTTTCGTAAAATTTTTCATATGAAAAGGAAAACTAAAACCCGCTTAGTCGCACTTTTTTCAATAATTTTCCAAAATATGAATTTCTCATTTTCTAATTCTTAATAGAAAATGAAAATACCATTACACCATTCTCATTTTTTTCATTTCTAAAATAATAACCCCATTTCCTCTCACCCCACTCTTATCACGCCCACCTCCTCCACCTTCCATCGCCGTCAGTTTTCAACTAAACAACTTTTCCATCGTTTTTAAAAATGAAAAAAATATAACTTCAACTAAACGGATTTTCAAACTTCTCAACTATTCTCTAGAAGCCTTATCTAGAAATTTAGAAACGGAAAAACAGGAAAATTTTTCACCAACTAAACGGCCCCTTAGGTTTTGTCTTTTTTGTTTTTTTTTTTTTTTAATTTATAACTTTTTTTTTAGTATAAATTGTATTTTTATTTTTAATAAAATAAATTTAGTTTATTTGGAAATTGAATAAAAAAAATAAAGTGGTAGTGGTGGGCTATAAATGAAGAGGTTGAGGTTTGTTATGAGTGAGGAGGGGGTTTGTTGTGGTTAGTTGTGGAAAAATGGGATGCTGATGTGGCGCTGAGGTGACACGACGACGAGCCTAAGGCTTGTCGTGACACCCTAGTTTACCCACTAAATAACAAAACAAAAATAAAAAATAAAGCCGCGTTCCAAATCATATTTGTCAAAAGAGTAAAAAGCGGATCTCACCAAAACCTACACACACCACCATCGCCTAACTCCGGCACCACCACCGTTATCACCTCCACACTCCACCGCACCAATGGACGTCTTTAACAAATTAGGTATAAACAACGTTTCCTTTACGTTTTGTATTGTATATGAAGTGTTTTGATGTTTGCTGTTTTGTTAATAAACTGATATCTATTGTTATGATAAAGTTTTTTGATACGTTTGTTTGCTTATTAATAAGTTGAATAATTATTACTAGTTAAGTTGAATAATTATTAATAGCTTATTGCTTTAAATTGCTTATTAATACGATTTGGCATGAAGCTGATAGGATTATATAGTTAGCTCGACTAATTTAAAGGTTGCTTGGAGCTAATAGGATTGTATAGTTAGCTCGACTTGTACTGTTGCTAGTAGGATATTGTTTCTAGTTGAAATGCATAAGCTAAAGCCTAGCTAATTTAACGAGCTTGTGTTGTCTCGTATGTGAAAATCCATTAGCGTAGGCATGAAGATTGAAGCACTCTGAATTTATGCTTGGTAGAATATTTTGATGAATGATGGAATTTTATTAGTTAAATTAGGTTGTGTAGATATTGACCGATTATAGCTGAGTTGAAGTGAACTTAACGTAAATGTAGTAGATACTTAAGCTCGATCAAGAGAATTATCGACTATATATAGAAAAACTCCTACCAAACCTTGTTGATTGCCAACTGCTAGTCCTAAAGTCGAGGAGCAGAAGCCCAGTTCTGATATTGGAGCAGTTAAACCAGTTACTTCCACACCTTTCATCTATAAGTGTTCGACTCATCTTTTCAGTGAGGAAGCTTGTGTATGCTTATTATGTGCG
This sequence comes from Chrysanthemum lavandulifolium, assembly GCA_022545495.1. Taxonomy (NCBI): domain Eukaryota; kingdom Viridiplantae; phylum Streptophyta; class Magnoliopsida; order Asterales; family Asteraceae; genus Chrysanthemum; species Chrysanthemum lavandulifolium. Next base: position 303,945,906 of record CM040241.1, on the reverse strand, counting down.
ACAAAACAAACTACTTGAAATTGCTTTGCATAAATTTTAAGTTTGGCTTTTGGAGAAAATGTAGTGTTAAATTTCTCCGTAGTACAGAGACAATTCATGTAACCTTGTTCTAGCAGATACAATGGCATGAGGTACTAGAGGTAGTCACTTGATAGTTGATATACACTATAAAGGATTGCAACAAGTATCCACAATAAGCTATTGTTTGGAGTGTAAATTTCTCTACAAGCTTATCTACCATGTGCAATCTCCATTTAACTGTTTTTCTTTTCTGGGATAGATGCCAATTTACAAAATAACTGCTCTATGTTGTTGGCACTTGGCACTGTGTTTTATTATATAATGCGCAAGTTAGATTTTGGGAAATTGCAACCGTAGTTGGTAGAGAAATGATACATATCAGTAGGACTATTCGATATTTTACATGTTTATTAGGACTATCACAATTTTAAGAATATAGTACATGTTTATTAGGACTATTCGATATAATGCACCTGATCAGTGTAATAGTTGGTAAGCTTAAGTGGTACTTGCTGTAATATGCAGAAATGTTGATTGGCCATGATCTTGATTTGATTTGTTAATCTTAAACTTGATTTGTTAATCTTAAACTTGTAGGCGGGTAGCAAAGTGATAAAATTTGTAGTTCTTGTATAATCAACGTAGACATCAGCAGCAAACTATATAATGCATGATCCACAACAAGGTATGTCCCATGTTGATTGGCTGATTTTGTTGAAGCTGCAATTAAAAGGGATCCTAACGAGCTTGAGTTCATACAGTCTGTTCAAGAAGTTATTCATTCCCAAGTAGACCTGACCCTTTGCACAAATTTGCAACCTCTAATGGAGCCTTTCTTTATTCTAGTTATGTTAATACAATGGAGCGATTGTTAGAGCCAGAACGTACAGTTATCTTCAGAGTTCCATGGGTTGGTGATAGAGGTGAAATGCATGTGAATCGAGCATATAGAGTCCAATTTAACTAGACTTTGGGTCCATGTAGGGGAGGCCTCCGTTTCCACCCATTAATGAACTTAAGTATTGCCAAGTTTCTTGGTTTTCAGCAGGTAATGCGTCCATCTTGTACACTTTTTTTCAATAAGTTCATATTGTTCCACTTCTTGTTACGTTTCCAATCACATATTTTCTATCTTATGCAATATAGCAGACAAAAACGGTCTTATTCATTTGACAATTTCTTTCTTTTTATGTTTGACTGCAAAGACGTTAAGGACTACATTATCTCCTTATCGACTTGGTGGAGCATCAGGTGGAAGTGATTTTGATCCGAAAGGGAAAAGTGACAACAAGGTATTGTCTTTATATCATGTAATGAAAGTAGGACGCAAACACTAATTCATAAGCAAAAGCCTTTTCGTGTTTACACTTCTTTTTGCGTGGTTTTTCTTTATTAAGCTTGATATGCAGAGTGTGAGTCAATAGTCTGTAATGTATCATTTTAAAGAAAAAAATGAAGTTGGCTGGTTCCTTTTGTAATTTTTATACATGAAGTTTTTTTATTATCATCAGTAGACCGAATGTCAAAGAACCTACATCGTCACTAGGTGATCTCTCAGGAAACAAGTTCTGTTTAATTGGCAAAACTTGAGTCATTGAATAAAAGTAACGATTGTTGCCATTAGAATGTTGACAGAACACACACGTGAACAAATGAGGGCAATCAGAAGCTAAGCTTTTAGTTTGTTAAGCAGATGGCTAAATCTTGATTTGTTCTTGTTTGGATTGGCCTTTACGTTTAGAAGCTTGAATAAGTTATGGTCAGATGGAAACTTACACTAGAGTTGAGGCCTAAATTGAATCCCACATTATTGAATATTTTCTTGTTAAGTATTAGAGGTTCATTAAGTATCTGGAAGGCCGGCACTTTGTTTATCATCATTATTTAGTGCGTTTTGTAAATTGATTATTGTGAATTTTACAACCTTCAAGTTATGAAAGCTATATTTAGATGCGTAATAAAACTAAGGCGTTTAATGGAACAGTATATGTTGTTTAGGATAAACAGTGGCGGACCTAGCCGCAAAACTTAGGTAGTGCCTTTTAATGAAATCGTTAAGGCAAAAAATCAAGGGTAAACGTATTACACAATCAATGTGTTGTCGGGTCAAGCCGGGCCGGGTCCAATTCAACACAACTACGTTAATAAAACAATAAATCAAACGTCGTATATTAGATTATGAGCATTCAATCTGTTTATAACAGAGTCTTTGTAATTGTTAATACCTTAGGCTACATTTTTTATATACATGTACGAAACTATTTTATAGACCCATCACTTATTCTAAGAACATCAACATCTTCACTTTGATGTAAACACGTCATGTCATGGGTTAATAGATCTGTAGAGTTCCATTGATTTTGAGTTAATTATTTTGATAATAAGGATAAGGATACTTGAGTTCATGATTAACTTTATGTGACTTTTCTAGACCTTAATAAATACAACACTACTAATTTTTTGCTCGATTATTTAGATTAAATATCGCAAATTATAAAATGAATTGGTATACCAGAAAGTGCAGGGGTTAAAAGAAAACTTAAAACAAAAATAAGGCCCTAAGAACAAAATCAAAAGGACATAGGAATCTGAGTCATCTTCTCTTCCAAATAAACACAACCTCACAACCTCCATTAACGTAAAACTTTAAGGTTGTTTTCAGCTGTTTCTTTACTCTGTTTTTTGTGTCTCTTTCTTCTTTTCAAGATGTAAGGTGGTTCACAATCTAAATTTAAGGTAGGTCCCAAATTTTATCAACACATAGCTTATAAAGGATTTGATTTCTAAGGTGGTTTCGGGCACCACCTTAGATAGTGTAAGTCCACCCTGAGGATAAAGTTGTCAAGTGTAGCTAGGGCTCCATAATTTACACGAGTTCATCTTTAATTCGTTGATTTTATACCCTCATGAACTTACTTTATCATAATTTTTCTTTGTGAAAATGGACAAAAGGTTACTCTTCTTGATCAACAAACCATCATATGAAGAGGTGGAGTAACTGTAGCAGCATGCCGAAGGTCAGTTGTTAATTCATGTCTAGTATTAGTCTGATACGTCTAAGTTTATACGAATAGCAGTTATGTTTCAAGTTCTAGAACTGTGGATAAGTAACACAAAAATAAGTATTTTGGCTTTCACTGAAACCTCAAAAAGATCTTTTCATGCATGTGATTGCAAATAATATGATTTGATTTATCGGTAAAATGATTAGTTGTCTATGGATGTACCATATTGATCCAAACTAAATATTTTTTTTAACGACAAAGAAATTTCATTAGAACTAGGTATTGTCTTTATATCAGTGAAATCATTTTTATGTTGTGACCTGAATAATATTTATTATTTGTGATTGTTATGCACTTCTGCCAGAGTTATATGGAGGAGTTGTATCGTTACACCAGTCTTGATAAGGTATTCAAAATCAACTTTCATTTACGTTTATATTAATTGATTTTGTTTAATCATTTTCATTGAATTAGCATATTATCTAACTTATAATATGCTAGCCTCTGCAATGTTGCTAGTGTAGAGTGGTCAAGCCATTTATTTACTACTGTGATCAAACATGCGGTAGTTTGTCTGTTATAGGATTGGGTAGGAATGTGCATTGTAATGTGATGGTTGTGGGTATGGGTCAGATTCGTTGGTTAAAGCTGCTTTGGTTAGTTTTATGCCAAGTGTAATGAGTTGGCCTGTCGAGGAGAGTGTTTTGTGAGATGAGAGATTTAAGTGTTGAGTTTGGTAAGTGTGTTGTCTGCGTGTTCTCAGGTGGGTGCTCTTGGTTTGGGTCGTTGGGTTCTTGAGTATATTGGTTATAATGGTTTAGATGTGAATAGTACAGTCGCTACGTCATTGATTAACTTTGTTTTGGAGTTATTATAGTGGTTAGTTGATCCATACACTAGTTGTATCGATAAGCTGTCTTGGCTCAGTTTATTGGAAAAAAATTTAGCCTTTGTAGTAAATAAGCTGTTTTGGATCAGTGTATATGAAATTGAGTTATTTCTTATTGTTAAAATGTGTAAATTGAGGTATTTCTCATGTGCCTTATGTTGCTAGCATGCTCTTCCTAATTCAAGATTTATATAAGGCACTAATACACCAATTTTTATTTTGTAAATGCAGGTTACAGAGACATGGTCTTTTCCAGTTCCGGTTACAGTCCAATTATTCAGTTGTAAATGCAGGTTACATAGACCAATTGTTTTTGTAAATGCTAGGCTTGGGTAGCTGTATGGATCGGAGTTCTTTTTCAGTTACCATATTTCGTACATTTTAGATTTGAGATTGTTTTAAAGATTGATGTGTTTGAACTTAACTTGAGAAATGCAGTTTTATTTGTGCAATAAATTTTTTGTTTTGTTGAGAATGGCAGTTTGCACATTTGAGAATGCAAATTTTATTTTTGCCAGAAATGCAATATGTATCAGTACATTGCAAAGTCAGCTTTTGTTGACTGAAATTGGCAATAAACTTGTGTCATTTTAGTGATTTTGTAAAAAGGTGGTGTAACCTTTACTGACTAAAAAAATTTAGACACCAAATATGTTGAACTTTTGCTCACTAAAAATTTTAGTGACAAAAGACTTTTAGTGATCCTTTTGTTACTTACTCTTTTTTCTTTAGTTGGAGTTGAGAAATTAGCATTTAGTGACTGTTTTCTTATCTTTTGCTCACACTTCTTTTAGTGAGCAAATGTCATTTATTTTGTAGTGGTGGTTTGTTGAGGTGTAGGTGAGTTGTTAATAATTTTTGGGAGGACAAAAAGACGGATATACCCTCACGTGGGTATCACATGGGAGCAGTTAACGAGCGTTAGTAAGTGCCGTTAGAGGCAGGGACAAACGGCGCATAACGTTTGCCACTTAAGGACGAACGGTGCAACTTTTTTGGTCAAAGGACTGACGGCTGCAGTCAACGCAAACCACAAAGACGAACGGTTTAATTTACTCTTTAAAATATTATAAAAATATCAGTGTTGAAAAAAAAAAAGCCTTAAAAAGTCGCTTAATCGCCGCCTAGTTTACTCTTTTGAAAATGAAGTCAAGATTGAGCGTTGGAAAAAAAGGCCCGTGTAGTTTACTCTTTTGAAAATGAAGTCAAGATTGAGTTTTATAACCATATGTTTTGTACCATCCTTTATTCCTGATTACGTCACCACAAGCACCCATGAACACGACATGTTGATATAAGGACTACTCGTGTTATTCTTATCAAAGTTGGGGGACTGCTGATGATATGAACTTTTCCAAAGTCTAGGGACTGCTAGTGTCATTAGTTTTCAAATTTAGGGACTAAAGATGCATTATTGGGTAAACCAACAAGGACGACCCGTGTAGTTTACTCTTTACAAAATGACAATCAATGATTACGTCACCATGAACAAGCTTCATCCAATCGAATTGCAATTGACATGTTGATTTTCATTTTCATTATCATTAAATATCAAATATCGTATCTTTTAACTGTTTCTTAAACCAAGTGAAATGCAGTTGTGAATATGAACAAGCGGTTAGGCATATAATGTAACAATGTAGCTGTATTTTGTAGTTCGTATTCATTTCTGATGTAGCTCAAGCATAACATGAACAGGCGGTTAGGCATATAATGTACTAACAAGCGGTCTCACGTTTAAACCTCACTTGGTACGCATCTTCGGGGTTGCCAGGGAAGGGTTCGGAAATGGTCACGGTCACAAGGATACTTCGGTGAGGCCATGTACATCTTAGTCAAAGACTCGCCCTTCCCAGATAATAAGAAAAACCTTATACGTTTACCATAATAGTAACATGGTGAAGTGATTACTTAAACTCTTTAGTCATATTAAGCTCAAAAGTAAATAAATAAATAAATAAGAGCTGTAAAATGAGCTTAGTGAAAGTATGCCAAACGAATTAAGCTCATGTGCCCGAAATTAAAACACCCATTAATATTCTTTTGCTATTTATTGCTTCAAGACCTTACATTATGACTCTGTAAACAAATTGAAACATACAGGAAAGGAAATCATTCACATTGAAAGTAATAGCCGAGCTAAACAGATCTTGTTTGTCTAGTTGTACTAGAAGTATTAGCCTTGTATAGAGTATACAAGACCGCTACAACAATTAATGACCCTGCTCCAGCTCCCATTCCGTAGAATATGGTCAGCCAATCATTCCCATCACCAGATGTATCAGAATTTGGCGAAGATGATGGCACGGGTAAAACTGAACTAATGCCAATTTGGTTCAATGGAGGTCCACACAAACCCTTGTTTCCTATATACGAATACACTTCGAAGCTCTGAAGTTGGGTGCTGGTTGGGATTCTGCCTTCCAATTGATTGTATGACAAATTCAAAGTAGAAAGGAAATTAAGGCTCGTGAATGAAGATGGGATGTTTCCAGTTAATTTGTTCCGCGACATATCTAATGATTCCAGCTGACTCAAATTACCCATAGATTGGGGGATCGAGCCCGTGAACTCATTATGTGATACGTTGAGAAGATACAGGGCTTTGAGTTGGCCAATTGTTTCTGGTATAACCCTGAAAACGGTTACATGATATATCAATGGTTGTGAAAATTGTTAGGATTTTAACCAACTCCAACTCGAATCCTTTGACCGTGAGTGTCACAGAATCTTGATAGTAATACCCACTTTCTGACACCATAAAGCTGGGTTGCTTCGTACTATTCTCAACAGTCATCATAGCTCTCCATTGACTGAAAATTTCTGGTGGGACCACACCATTAAAGTTATTGTGAGCTATGTCTAAAATACGAAGATTTGACCAGTTGTGACGGCCTTCACCGCAATGAACGGATCCATGGAACATGTTTGATCGGAGAACAAGAACATGCAAGTTGGTATTGTTGCCCAAAGAACATGGATAAGTGTCATTTATCTTGTTGTTCCCGAGGTTTAACACTTGTAGCATTCTGCAGTTGACAAGAGATTGTGGAATCTTCCCTTCCAAAGAGTTTCCATGCAGGTCTAGAGTGTTCAAGCTACAGCTGCTTGAAAATGTTCCCTCTATTTGACCACTGAGACGGTTGTTTCCCAAATTTAGTACCTCGACATCCGACTGCGTGAATTAAGCTTGCCACTTAATTCAATCAAACACTTTGGTATCGTTCCATTTAAACGATTGTTTGACAAATCAAGGACCTCAAGGTAGGTAGCATTGCATATGGTGTCGGGATCGTCCCAGTAAGCAAATTGTTAGAAACCGATAAGAAATAGGAAAGGTGAGGTTTCTCCCAATGCTTTCCGAGAGTGACGAGTTGAAAAGATTGTATGAATAGTCGATGAAGGAGCGCTTTGTGGCGGTATCGGAATCGTCCCACTAAGACGATTGGAATGCAAGTCGATGAGTTCAAGATCAGGAAAATTGTAGGGCTCTTGGAGGGAAGTTAGGTTGTTATGAGAAAGGTTCAGATACGACAGTCCTCCATTCCCAACTTCCCATATCCAATTTGGTATTTCTCCTTGAATTTTGTTGTCTGAAAGATCAAGCTCTTCTATATTTGATTGGTTTCGTAGATCAGGGAACTTTTGGAGATTGCACGAAGCCAAATACAACAAGCTTAACTTTGGAAGGTGAGACACGATAGAGCTGTTGCTGCTTGTTATGATTGAAAACTTGTTATATGAAAGATCAAGGTACGTTAGGTTGCTGAGACCCTGAAAATCTTTAGTTTCAATTACACCACTCAGGTTGTTTGATGAAAGTAAGAGGCCACTAAGTTGTCCAAGTTCAAAAAATGACCTGGGAATTTCACCTTTCAATTTGTTACTTCTTAAATCAAGCCATTTCAATAATGATATGGACGAGTTTGAAAACTGTGGAAGCAGACCATCAAAATTGTTGTTGGAAAGATCTATCTCTTGCACATTTGGCAGAGAGAACAAAGATGAAGGTATGCTTCCATTGAAACTATTGAATCCTAAATCAACCGAAATAAGATTATTAAGATCTTGAAAGTGATCAAAAGGAATCATACCCGATAAACCATTACTTGAGAGGTCGATGTAAGTTAGATTCTTGCATAGTTTGAATGACGGGATTTCGCCAATAAACTTGTTTGAAGACAAGTCTAGGTATGACAATTGAGTGAGGTTTTCCACGGATTTCGGTATTCCTCCGCTGAAATTACTCCTTTGCAGCTCAATTCTTGATAAATTCTTTAGATTTCCAATAGATTCTGGTATCTCACCGTAAAAGTTTGTTCCGCTGATCACTAAACTCTGAAGAGCTCTGTTCACAGAAAACTCAGGTAAAGAGCCGTTAAGATCTGTGTTTTCTGATAAATCAAGACTCTGCAACTTTTGCAACTGGAGGACATTTTGGGAAATGTTCCAATCAAGTTACAATCAGCAAGATTCAATATTGTGAGATTCTTGAAATTTGCAAAGAAATCCGAACTGGAGCACTCAGATCGTTCCAAGCCAGACGAATTACCGAAAGTGATTGCAGCTTCTGAAGGACTCATCTAAAGGGCCTGAAAGTTGACAATTTGACAAGCTTAAAACTTCCAAATTAGGCAAAGATGATGATAAACCCTGGCACCAATCGAGTTTATGTGATGACATGTTCACATTATCCATATAAAGACCCCTTAGCCGTGTGAGGTTGCGAACAAGTGTGGCTAAACTTGGGTTCTCGAGTGTCAGTGAGGTATCGTAGGAGTCAAATGAAGAGAGATCAAGAATCTCTAACCTTGTCAGCTGTGACAATTCTTCAGGAATCTGACCAGAAAACCCCGAATTCGACAAGTTCAAATAAGACAAACTTGCAAGACTCCCAAATCTTGAAGAAATCGGTATAGAGCTAAACTCATTTGCAGCAAGGTTCAAGCTTTCAAGATTCTTTAAACCAAATAGAGCACTGGAATCAGTAATTCCACCTGATATCGTTTCGCTGCTCAAGTCTAAACCGATAACCTGACCCTTGATGCTGCAGGTGACACCTCCCCATGAGCAGCAATCTGTGGCATTTGGCTTCCAAGTCACCAGCTTTGTTGAAAGTGAAGAATTGAACTGCAGTTCGTTTTTCAACTGGATCAAAATCGTTTGGTGGTTTATTTGACATTGGCCTGAAACCAAAATTGTATCAACCCCAAACAAGATCAGGTAAAGGGTAACAAGAATATCTGAAAGCAGAGTTGGGTTTTCATTATGAACCAAAATTTTGACACAAAATGATGTTTATGAACACTCGAGCCAAATCTGCTTAATTATTTAAAAATTCATTTAGATTATATTTTATTTATATTCGTTTCATAGACTCAAATGGCTTTGGTCTTTCGAATTTACTAGTCAAGTATTCGCAATTAGACAAACTATTGACTTTGACGTTTACTTTAAATTTACTAGTCAAGTGAAAAAAAACAGTTAATGACTACTAACTGATTGTACAAAATAATCCTTCAAGCAGAAATTCTTCTGAATCTGAGAATATTTACTCCATTCGTTTCATGAAAGTTACAACTTTGTATTAATATTTGTATTGCTTATTGTGATAAAGAATTGATAAATTAATTGATTTACAGGATTTGTTATTATTGAAAATGTTTGATATTCAACATACGTCGGAGAGAAGTACCCTATTTTGATTGCCTAGCTTCTAACTGATGAGCTCAAAGATCAGATAATGTGGTTCAACAGGTGGCTTATTAAAGGCTGTCAACCCAAAAGGACCTGCTTTGAACTGTACCAGAATTACGCGTTTCGACCCATTACCCAACCCGTCTAACCAACTGGATTTTTCACTTTCAGTACAAAACTGAAGTCACCTGACCATACTCGGTATCCACAGAAACAACTGCAAGTGATCTTTGCAGAGGTAAAATATCTTTTCTAATGTGCATGCACTATCATACTAACAACAAAAAAGGTGAACAAAAAATTTATATAATAAAGTAGAACGGTAAATAAGAGGGAGTTTGGCTAGGTTTTTCTGAAGAGGTTAATAGCTTTTCATATTTTGGATAAGCTAATTTGCAAGGCTAAGAACTAGTCAAGGCATTTGGGTACACATACTCTAAAGTAAATGGTCAAGTCAATAGCTAGCATTATCATGCACATGCAACTAGCATTTTGTTAGCTTCCTTGCCTTTGCTATTGTTCACACAAATTGATTGATAAGACTTGAATGAAGCCAAAACAAGACCCACTGACTAGAAGTCGTCAATTAGCGACCCAATGAACCAACTTCTAACATCTCATGAAAATCACAGTCAATTTTCTGCATGTCAAAACTTATTACATAGCAATTTCCATTATAAATTTGATAAGGTTTTGTTTTTATAGGCTTTTTAGACTCATAAATCATAGCATTATCTGTTTGTTAAAAAACTAGTTACCCATGTGAATCCAACTCTGCTTTCAAGATACCCTTTTGCCTAATTTTGTTTGGGGTTAATATGAGGTTGGTTTGGGTCAATGCCAAATCAAACAGCAGTTGATTTTGATCCAGTTGAAATACAAAGTTCAGTTCCACTTTCAACAAAATGGTCTCTTAGAACCCAAATGTCACAAATTGTTGCAATTGGCTGTGTCACTTGCAGAACAATTATCAAAAATCTGAGAACATTAAATCTGCATTTCAAAATTTTGGGTAGTTGATGGTTGTGACCAGTGTGAATTAACTACTTTGGTAATGACCCGTTTTGTTATGATGCACACATTCATTCTCGATATGCGTCATATACCAAAACGGGTGATTGAAAACCGATCACCAAATGCTAGAAATTTTGATATGATTTCATACTGCATACACTCATTGTGATTGCAACAAGTTTGATGCTTTTCCATATATTGTAGCAAAAACAGTATGTCACAAAAAAATATAAAAAGTCTGGGAATAATTCCGATTAGAAGATCTGGAAACAGAATCAAAAAACCGATAGCTACAAAATTTAATACGGCCCATACACGTAGCAGCAACCCGACAGAAAAAATCAGCTTCAGTCTGATGACGTTTCCTTGTTTTTCTTGAGATTTTTCTTCCTCTTCTCGAGAGTATCGACGTTTGCCTTCTTCCGTTGATTGCTAATCTGTAAAAGTAAATGAAACAATAGTTCAGTCGACAATGGAAATTTTCGGATGTTTTTCTTTACAAAGAACGGATATTTAACTAGTAACATAAACGGAAACTAACCTGAATGGCATTATACAATCCCCTCTTTTTACGTGACATAGTTAGCATGGCCATGTCTTCATCATCATTGATAAGCTGTTTTGGAGATGCATCATCCGCGTCATCATTTTCACCAGTCTTCTTAATCTCAGTAGTCTGCTGCATCCCTTTCATTTCCATTTTCAGTTCTGGATGGAACTGTTTTTCATCAATCGCCATCTGCATACAACGAAAATCTCATCAATGAGTAGAAGAATATGACGCTGAAAAACGTATAAAGATTTGTAAAACAAATAACGAACCTTCCGTTTTCTTTCAGCAGCTTCTTTAGCTTCAGCCCTATCAATGACTCCTTCGACAAGTAAATGGGCATTATCAAGATCATCCATTTCCGCACCTGGCATTGGAAGGATTTCTTTTCTCGCAGCTGCTTGAAGCCTTTAATGGTATCTGCATACTCGGTACATACCCTTCTGCTTCATTGTCAACAAATGGAGAAAGATGCGGTGGAAGAACCCTGATTATTCACAAAATAAATGTCAACATTTAGAAAACAAAATTAAAGTACTAGATCAATCGTGAAAATTTGAAACTTACTTTCCAACCATGTAATCCTCGGTTGGTAGTATGATTCTTGCGTTTATGCAGTCAAAGACCCATTGTGGCTGTATGTAGTCTCTGGAAATAAACTTGTGACTTTGAGTCGGCCTATCAACAATCTGCACAAAATAGAAGTTCCAATAAGATAATGGAAACAACGCTGAATAATAGTCTTGTATTATGTAGCCAAGGGATATTTCATCAGATCAGTTATTTATTTGTGTTTGTTTTATCAGATATCAGAGCCAGGTCTTACAACATACCTGATAATCAATGTCCTGGTTAGATTCCTCAAATGGAGCTCCATCTCCTTCCCACGAAACCACACCACCGAAGGAGGTTATAACAAAAGCAACGACTCCTTGGAACCTGAACAACACAGCAATTCATTTTAAGCAAAACAAAGACAGAGAGAGCTTATGCGTGCAATACAAAACAAGACTAAAGAAGAAAATATAAAGCTGTAACAAAACAAGACTAAAGAAGAACGTCTTGTTTTGGAAGAGGGTCTTACAGGCCTTCGTTTCTTCATCATCTTCACTAACAGAAGCAGCGTTTACAACAAGGTTCATCAAGGCACCTGGTTCATTACTAGGAAGTTGGTCTTGAAGCTGGGCGAGTCTAAGCTCAGACTCTTCATCGTTTGCTCCACTTGTCCGGTCTTTAGCATCAACATATCTTGTCAAAGCATATAAATCTGCCAATTACGGAAAAAAAGTTAACATCTCTATGAACAGCACACTCGAGTATAGTGACATATTAACAGTTTTGTCATGAGATAGCAAGTTCATACCAGCTGCTAAAGCTTTCAATCGAGGATCAAGGATAGGTGGATATTTCAAATTAATCGACTCGTAGAGTTTGAAATTGACAAAACCAAGGAGAGTCTGCACATCAAATAGTAATGTAAGTACCGAATTCTTAAAAGAAGAAGCACAAGGAATGCACTCACAGCAACAATACAAAACTCATAACGAAGATATGAAAGTGTGATTCAACAAACCTCGTAAAATTCCAAAAGGTGAGCATAATCTTGTAATCAACATCTTGAGGCATGACTTGCTGGAGTGCATGAGGAGTCAACCATGTGACTTTTGACCGTCAACCTCAGCCTGAACAGAATTTAATCAGTAAACTAGCAATAGGTGAAAAAGCACATAAACAAAACCACACAGATATGGCACGATCATTATACCTGGTAATATATGCCTTTGACAGATATGAAAGCCTTCCTTAGTTTATATGTACGAGAGATATCGCCTGCCACTCAAGGCTCAACCTAAAGAAACATATATACCAATATATTAACATAAAAAAGATTCCTAGTCGAATATAAATCTTAAAACTGTGATCAATACATACCCTCGACAGTTATGGATTCGCTCTGGTTGAATACTTTCCTCTCGATAGCAGGTAGTGCAGCAAAAAGATGGACCATAGTGAGACAGTCGTCTGAATCTCTTAACGCATCAATAAACTTGGGATATCTAGGCCAAAGAAAAAAAACCAATTAGAAGGTGATAATTATTTGGCAAAACCGAGTAAAAAAGTTATATATTAGAGAGAGTAACACCAACCTTTCACGAATAAGCATATCAAGAGTATAAGTAGGCTTCCGTGTCAATAAGCGTTCAGCAAGATCCTTGTTCTTCTTAGACATGGCTTTCTTTACCTTTTTCTCATATGAGCGCATCTCACGGAACTTCTCAAGAAGTGGCTCATGTTTAAGAAACGCGGTATCTTTCATGTGATAATAGGTATGGTGGTTTCCCTTCACCTTCTTCTTTGGATCCCGTGGGAAAACGCCTTTGAAGATGCATAATTTCCTATTAAAATGAACACCCAAGATTTGATATGTTATAAGCAAAACTGGAAAATGTGTAACATATCAGTTAAAACCCCAAACATCAAATACTGTTTTAGCTTATTTAGCGAGCTTGTGATCTTGTGTAGCTTTGACAAAGCTCATAAGCTCCCTTTTTGGCTTACGAGATTATCAAGTTGACCGTATGGCTAATTTGAGATGATAAGCTCAAAGAGCTTTACCAAGTCTTTGTAGAGCTTTCTAAATCAGCATAAGCTCATATGTCTGCCAAAATAAGCTAACACAAACAGCCCCTATGATCGAGCTTTCTAAATCAGCATAAGCTCATATGTCTGCCAAAATAAGCTAACACAAACACCCCTATGATCATCAACTAATAACTATAAAAATAAGCTCTTTTAATAAATATCCATCCTTCTAGAGGGTGTTTGTTTTAGCTTATTTAGCGAGCTTTGATCGTATGTAACTTTGAAAAAGCTCAACTCACTGCTTAGAGATTATCAACTTGCTAACCTCACACGCCCAAAAAGGGCTTGCGAGCTTTTCAAAATTAACATAAGCTCATACGCCCGCTAAATATACTAACACAAACATCCCTCTAGTGCACCTAATCATCATCAACTAACATAAAACACAAATGCACATACAGTAAACCGTCAATACGAAGAAATGAATGATACCTGAAAACTTTAAGCGGAACTTGAAGGTACTTAACAGCTTATGACCTTGTTACATATCTAGCCGCATTACCTTCCTTCTTCTTTCCTATAAAATTCAATTAAAAAGATCAAATATACAACCTTTTCATTATGGTACAGTAAAAATATCAAATTAAGGGGTATTTGGATAAGCTTATTGCCTGGGCTTATGTGCTTTCTTGAAGTTAGAAAGCCGATAAGCTCAGTTTTCAGGGCTTATGAGCTTGAATAAGCCATAAGCTCAGAAGCCATAAAAACTGAAATTATTCTAGTGTTGACAAGTTCAAAAGCCATAAAAACTGAGCTTGCTCCCATGTGATGTTTGTTTTAACTTATTTAATGGACTTACGAACTTGGTACATGTTTGACAAGCTGAATTTACATAAGCTATTATATAAGCTCATAAGCTCATAAAAATGAGATTATTAGCTCTGCTATAAGCAAGTAAACCCATAAATAAGCTTATACAAACACCCCATCAAGTTGAAAAGCTCATAAGCCCTGAAAACCGAGCTTATCAGGTTTACCAAATTCATACAAGCCCAATAATCTAATCCAAACAGCGACTAACAGCCTTTTTATCAAATTAACAATCATTTTACCAACATATACTTCAAACAGTCATAAAAACGTCAAATTTCTTTAGCTTATGAGCTAATGAACTTGAATAAGCTCATATATCCATTAATCAATCTTAAAAACTAACCTTATTTGCTTTACCAACTTCATAAAAATAAACCCATAAGACCAAGAAATAAGTACCCACTAACAACCTTTGAAATTACAAGTGCTCAACTTTTTGGCTTATAACCTGGCTTATAACATAAACTAATCAAATCTTATAAAAAAATACAACCATAAACTAAAAAAAAACAATAAGTTAAATAAGCTCATAAACTCTAAAACTTGGCTTTTTCACGGACTGTTTGTAATAGCTTATTTGATCGACTTATAGCTTATTGCAAGTTTAACAAGCTCATGCTTATTTCTTGACCTTATGAGTTTAGATAAGCTATAAGATGAAGCTGATAAGCTCAAAAGAAAAAACAAACAGAGCTTATGAAACTTGCACTAAGCCCAACCTATGAACTTAAATAAGCTTTACCAAATTCATATAAGCCAAAAAATAATCTAATCCAAACACCCCCTAACAAATTTTTTTATCAAATTAACAATCTTTTTACCAACATATACTTCAAACTAAATATCCATATTAAAAAAAAAAAAAAAAAAAAAAAAAAAACATCATTTTCACTTTATAAAAGATAACAAAATTATCAATTTACAGTAAAATTGATCAAATTTAATGAAGCTCATAAGCTCAACTTATTTAACCAACATGAGCTTAATATCTTAAAATAAGCTCGCTCAGCCTATGAACTTAAATATAAAACCCTCCTCAAAGCCCTGAAAATAAGCTTATTTTCGTTCCTAATTTCACAAAAGCCAGAAATAAGCTAACCCAAACACCCCTATAATAAAAAGCATCAAACTTTACAACATATGAACCAAAATAAGCAGTTATAAAAGAACCCATGACTTACAGCAGGTCTTTAATGTTTCGGCATGGTGGTTTTGGTAATTTGGGGCTGTCAGCTCTGTGTTTATACTTTTGTGTTGTAAAATGATGACAGGTATAAGTTGGGAGGTTTGGGCCTGGTTTATGGGCTTATTTGGGCTGTTTAAATGGGTCAACTCGTATGCGCCTCTTTATATAATTGGGTTCCATTATACATAAGTACAGAACGAATGAACGTTCAATGAACATTTAATGAACTGCTCGTAAGGCTAAAATACCGTGACCTAGGTCACCCGCGCCACATCGCTTCCCAACGGTGACCACACGTGACCAAGTGCCGCAATCGATGACCCGCTTTTTTTTTTTTTTTTTTTTTTTTTAATTGTCAAACGTTAACTTTGTGTGCTTAAATATCGGTCATATTAGCACTCGATTTCCAAAAACTTTGTCCGGTGACCGATGTGTGAATGAAACCCACTTTTCGGTGCGACCGACTTCAAAGTTGGTCGACCGACCTTCATGCTCGATATATTCGTGTCCACCGCTACTAGCCTAAAAGTTCGTTCATGCTTTATTACAAAAATGTAATAAATACAAATGACTAAGCACAATGTATCACAAACCTATACTACTTATAAAGCATGTTAACACTTCCACAGTTCCACCGTATTAATTTTTTAAGATTTTAAAGCAAATACAAGTAAAGGAGCATTATTTACAAGTATTTGAAGCACACCTAAAACTAAAAAAATATTATTCAACGGATACAATTAATACACAATTTAATTTATCCATTCATCAAAATATACAATTATTTAACCATAGTGTACAATTTAATTAAGCTTTAAAACAAAAAACATGAAATCATCAGCCCAATATGTTACTTTTACTTTTGCTTCCACACCACCATCTAAATCTACCGCCACCATAGAAAGAAAAAATGAGATCAAGAAAGCAGAAGTTAACAAAAAAAAAAAATTCTCGCTATTTGGTAGCGGATCTGTAGAAAAATTTTAAAATTTATGGAAAGCAATATTAATGGATGGTTTCTTCTTGCGTTGACTTTCCCTGCTAACATTTATATTGATATGTATACAATTATAGTTTCAAAAAAAACTTAGACATACTATATGTTATTGAAAATTATAGAATGTATCAATACGTATACACCTAAAAATTAAAAGAAAAATACCTAATATATGCTAAACAAAGCATTTTGGTTAACCAAGAAAGGTTAAAAAAACATTAAACTTGAATATATATAGTTAATAATTAATGTTTGTACACTTTTATGACTATTTTTTAAAACTACATGTAAATTAAACATTGTTTGGTTCGGATAATCGCGATATTTGAAAATAAAAACCAAATCGATCCGTGATAAAAGTGTTTTTCGTTTCATTTTCTTGGTTATCATTTTGCGGTTTCGGTTGAGCGGTCGGCTCGGTTTGTCGGTTTCATATATTTTTAAACACCCTATCCATAAAGCTTAACTTAAATCAAATAATCATTTTAAACAACGAAAAACATTGCTCATCAAAATATTTATTATCGCAATTATATAATGAAAACATTGTGAATGGTTGAAGAGTTTAAATATGCAATACGAAATTCTTCGACATCCGTAAATTTAATTTCACAAAAATGTAATATATTATAAAACATAGTTCACCGAAAAATTTTATTTCGTGGCACCAGAATGCAATGCGCTGGCACTCGCTAGTTATTAAATGAGCGAACATGAACAATATTTTACGCTCGCTTAGTTAAATGAGTGAACATGAACAAAAGTCGCGTCCGTTCATTAATGTTCGTGAATTTCGATTATCGCTCATTAACGCTCGTTTATAGTCATTTATTTATTCATTGTATATCATATCTTTTAATTGTATGATCCTAAAATTAGTTTGTTTAAGCGAACAACACTTATAAAATAATACATTGTGCATTATTTAATAAGTAAAAGTTATGTTTGTTTGTTTATTTTCATTTATGTTCGACCAAATTGTATGTTTAGACCCCATCTTTTCAAAAATGCAACCAATGTCTTTATTTTGAACCTTGGCTTGCATATTCAATCTCTGACCAAAGTTAAGTAACTAAAATATTCTTTATATTCTTCCCCTTAAATATTTGTATGATTTTTTCTTTTAATTGAACCCACATTTAAAAAAAAAAAAAAAAAAAAAAAAAAAAAACACAAACCATATTTACTAACCTACATTTATAAAAAAATTACCTATTGCATATAATCACAAAGTTATAATCAAATGAGAAAAAACATTTAAAATGAGAATGGTGACAAGGAACTACAATCATACATTTCAGATTCATCTAAAAAAATGTATGATATGAGTTTAGTTAGAATTATAACATAAAACCAGATGTAATGGTCACTAAATTATTTTTATCGCGTTAGCTTGACATTACTATTCACATCTTCACCAAATATTTCACCCAGCAACTGTAATGCTCCAAATTCAAGTTTTTATGATTTTTATTACTTAACATATAAATATTTCACAAACGAACCAAGAATTTGTTCTGGCGACAAACAGCCTAAGTCTTGACGGGTCTTGGCTATGCACCAAATATGGGCTCTTGGGCCCGGATGGACTTCTACTTAACCTATACTTTGGGCTTGTTATCACTAGAGATTTGTCATTATACTAATAAAATAATCGTTACTATTTATAAAAAACCGACCATAGCTCGGTTGGTAGAAGCGAGGAATGTAGATCCCTTCTCACCGTTCGAATCCGTTTGGTTGGACATTTTACATTTTTTTTTACCGAAGGGTTCTTATGGTATACATCGGCCAGGCGCATACAATGTAGAGTGGAAACATCTATCGAATTTAAGAAACAAAACTCGTTCTCTTATCATAAAACAAATTGTACTTGTGTATTTTCATACTTTCATACTGAGTTTTAGTGTGGCTTATCACCTACTATTGGATTATGGTGATGTTTAAAAATATGGCGAGATTAGTTCAACATAACTTATAAGAATAGGCGAGGCGAGCATTAATGTGAAGCTTATTAAGCTAACATATTATAGAAACCTTAGAGGGTGTTTTTATAGCTTATTTTCGGCTTACGGGCTTATTTTCATGGATTTTTTTTCCTTTTTGCAATTATAAGTCACAATAGGGTCATAAGTTGCCAAAAAGCTTGAAAATGGGCTTATGAAAAGTTGCCGCACAAATTAAGCTCTCAAACCGTAAAATAAGTTAAAACAAACACCTGCTTATATTCTTTTGCATTTATTGCTTCAAGACCTTACATTATAACTCTAAACAAACCGAAACATACAGAAACGAACAATGAAAGTATTAGCTCGAGCTAAAGCAGATATCGTTTGTCTAGTTGTACTAGAAGTACTAACCTTGTATAGAGTATACAAAACCGCTACAACAATTAATGACCACTCCAGCCCCGTTCCGTATAATATGGTCACCAGTCATTCCCATCGTCGAATGTATCGAATTTGGCAAAGGTGATGGCACGGTAAAACCGAACTAATGCAAATTTGGTTCAATTGAGGTCCACACAAACCCTTGTTTCCTATATACGAATACTTCTCAAGCTATGAAGTTGGTGCCGACCGATTCGCCCAATTGATTGTATGACAAATTCAAAGTAGAAAGGAAATTAAGGCTCGTGAATGAAGATGGGATGTTTCAGTTAATTTGTTCATGACATATCTAATGATTCCAGTGACTCAAATTGCCCATAGATTGGGGATCGAGCCCGTGAACTCATTATGTGATACTGTTAGCCTTAATAGTTTTTATTAGAAGTGATGGTCATTCACATTTAGGAACTTTACATCGTGTGTTAGATATCGTGATAGAATAGTCAACGGGCTCGTGGATTGGACTAAGCTAAATGGCTAGGCGTTATGTTAAGCTAGCCTTATATCAATCCATGTCCAATTCAATCCAAACGAGCCCATGCCAAGCCCATTAGGGCATCTTCTACTTGTACTATATAAACCCCTCAAAGTCTCATTTGAGGGGTGTACTTGAGTGTGTTGTGTGTGTGTGTTTTCTTATGAAATATTGTTTTCATCTTCTTTCCTTTATCTCTCTAAAACATACACGATCTATCATTCAAGTCACCAAGTTCTTCTCTTAATCTTTCTATACGCATAACTGTTTCGTGAGTTTGTTATACGTGTTCGAGTTGTGATAAGGTATACGTGATAAAAGGGACTTTACAATTGGTATCAATCGCCAAACAATGGTTTAGGGGTGTTTGTGTTTGTTTTGAAGGGTTACGCGTAAAAGCTCTAGTTTTACATATTTGAAACGCTTAAAGCTTTAATTTTTGCACTTAAAAATTCAAGATTCTTGTGGTTTAAGGTTTATTTGGTGCTAAAGTTTCAGTTTTTTGCAAAAAGTTCGAAGCTTTACGTGTTTTTCTTCATTTTTGAACTCGTATTTGGTTCATTGGTCATTTCTACTTGTAACTTTTCTAAGCACTTTGGGTAAAAAAAAGGTCAACATTTTTGGGTTATTCGAGTGTTTTTAAGGCTATCTGTGCAAAAGAAATCATTTGAATCGTTGGAAATTTCTTACGCAGAGAAGTCAAAAGTCAAAACCCTAGTTTTCACGCATGACATTTTGGTGAAGAATCTTGAGCTATAACGGTTACTCGGTGCTTCCCTCACTTGGATAAGTGTGTGGAACACTTCGACTTGTGGATATCCCTTACGCCGTGACGGTGTAAAGGATTTTTGGTTCTTAACCATAGTTTACGCATAAGCTAAAAGCTTACGAGTAACTCTCACGCATAACTTCACAATTACGCGTAAGGTTTATTTAGTAACTTTTGTCACGATAAGCTTAAGGTTACGCGTAAGATCCGGGTCACGCATAAGGAATCCTACGCTAAGCACAATCTCTACGCCTAAGCATCGCTCACTCGTAACTTCGCTTTCTACGCCTAAGTTTAAAAAAAAAAAAAAGCGAGTTTTTCATGGAAAACTCGAGTAAAATTTAAATTTTGAGGAGACTAAACGTTCAATTTTTACGAAATTCAAATTTTGGTTTAGCTGTGAAAATTTTGGTCAAAAATTCAAATTTTGGGCCTAAATTCAAATTTTTACGGTCAAATTTGGCGTCAAAATTGTCATAACTCAAATTTTTCATATGACCTTAGAATTGATTTTTATAGTGAATTTCAATTTTGGGAAAAAATTATTTTACGCCTAAGCACCAAGGTTACGAGTACGACTTTCGAGAAAAACCTCAACCGAGCTTAATCTTCATCAACCACAACTCCTTTATCATCGAATCGATCCTACATCAATTTTATCATACATACCTTCCTCCATGGCAACTCGCGGATCGTCTCAAAACCGCTTTTGATTCATTCTTCAATGACCTACACATTAGTCCAACTACACCAAATAACAACAACCAATGGATTTCATCGTATAATCCGCAGTTTGCTCAACCAAGTATGCATATGGGTCAAGGAGGACAAATGGTTGATGTTATTGGAATCGAATGGATTTGCTACGGTATACAAATGGGGAATCGATGCAATATGCGGGACAAGATGTTGGACATCAAGGGGTCGATTGTGAATCGAATATGGGATATCAAAATGGGAATAATCGCTTTATGACTTGGTTCGAATGCTACCTCCGAACCTCAAAGCCAAGATTCGTGGTATCGCGGTTCAAGATGCTACCTCGTAACCTCAAGTCTGGTGTTGTTAGCAAAGAAAGAAAAATTGGGAATAGAGTTGATCGCCGAGAATACGAATCTACGTATCCGTGACTCGGCGAGAAAGCAAATGATAATGCAAGCTCTTGTCTTACTGGTCAACCAGCCAGAACACAACATCAAGTGGTACTTTGATACATCTCCTGCTCACGACACGTATTCACTCAATGAGGTACCAAATTATAGTAATGTTGCTAATTCGTTTACTCATGAGAAGCCACATTCGTGTCTCCGAACCTTATTATGACACATGCGGGAGCAAGTTAATTGCAATATTAACTCGAAACTCCATATATGGATCCTAATGGAGGTCAAGTTGCACGTAATGGTGCTAATGATGAGTGTTAGGAATTAGAAATTCCAGGTATTAAAGAGTCGGTCACCTCAAGTATATGTAATCGTTAGAAAGCTCGTAGTCGTAGTTATTTTAAGTTAAGTAGTATTTAGTTTAGTAACACCGTGGAGGACTGACGGGTCTTTACCCACCGTATGCCTCGATCCACGACCCGTTGTGTGGCGTTTTATTGTAAGACTATAAATACTCTCTACCTTCCAAGGTAGAGTTGGAGCTCATAATAATATCTTTCACTTTCTCTCACTAAGTTCCCTAAACCTCTAACTTCTCTCTAGAATTCCACTTATACGCCAACTTGATGTTATGGTTTGATGTGTAAGTGAAAACTAATATCTTACAATTGGTATCAAGAGCCATGGTTAGATCATATCTTGCACATCTTTGGATTTCTAGTGGTTTTAGGTGGTTTTGAGTTTGAAAAGTTTAGTGGTTTGTGCATCATTTGGTTGATTTATTGTGTTAAAGCTTGGATTTTGTTAGTACTTTTACGCTTAGAATCATTACAAGTGTTTAGGTTTTCATTTGGTAAGCTTGAATCATCTTGGTTGGGTTGTTTTGGATTGAAAAGTGATGTTTGTGTTGTTTTTCTTGCTAGCGACTTGACCTACGGATTTGTTTCTTAGTAGCGACTTGCTTTACAATTTTGTAGCGAGTTGCGCTTTTGGAGCTAGCGACTTAGGCCTAGCGACTTACAAGACAAGTAGTGGACTCCACTACGGGTAGCGACTTGGTGTTAGCGACTTGGTCAAGAGTGAGTTGCTATTTAGCGACTTGAATCTTTAGCGACTTGATTAGCTTAATTGTCGCCAAAATTTTGCTAGCGACTTGAGGCTTAGCGAGTTACTATTTAGCGACTTGCCTTTGTTTAGCGACTTGGGACTTTAGCGACTTGGTGGTATAGCGAATTAGGTGTTAGCGACTTGGTGCATTATCTTCTAGCGACTTGGGTGATTTTTACGGTTTCTCTTGATTTAGTAAAACTCGTGAAAGAATCTATTTCCGGTTTAATCATAGAGTTATAAAATCCCGCATAACTGTTAACATGTCTACCAACGCTCCTACTATCATCTCCATCGCTTCCGAGGATGTTCAAGCGGTGGTTCGGATACTCGTCCACCCATGCTTGACAGAATCGACTACGATTCTTGGGCTCAACGAATCGATTGTCTTGTCTTGGAAAGGAAAATGGTGTCAACATTCTCAAATCCATTGATGAAGGACCGATCGAGTTGAGACGACTAGAGATGTACTTGATATTGTCAAGATGGAACTCGATTTACGGAATGGATGCACAAAGATGTATGATGAGCTTGATGATAAGGAGAAAAGAGATTCGATGTCGATATCGTGGCTTCTAACATTGTTCTTCAAGGTCTTCCTAAAGATATCTACAAGTCGATCAATTACAACACCAAGCAAAGGCGTGATGGGATAATGTCAAGATGCTTCTCTCGTGTTCGAACTAACTATGGAAGATGAGAATCACAACTCTATGACGAATTTGAACACTTCAAGATGAAACCAGATGAGAGTGTCTATGAGTACTATGTGAGATTTCATAAGTTGGTGAATGATATGAGGAACATCGAATGACTATGCCTAACATTCACCGAACTCTAAATTTGTGAACAACATGAATCCCGAATGGCACAAGTTTGTCACCTCTGTGAAGCTCACTAAAGGATTGAAGAATACAAACTATGAGCAACTCTATGCCTTCCTCCTTCGTAATGAGAGACATGCCATGTTTGAAAAGAGGATTCTTGATCGTTCAAAGGTCGTGGAGAAACAAGCTCTACAAATGATTCAACCGCTTTTTTCACAAATGATGGGATTACCACCAATGCTTCTCAAGTTGTACCCACGGAAGATGATAATCACAAACCCATTTCGATCCAAGGTTCAAGCAACTCGATGCAAATGTCATGGAACATTTCATCACTCAACCGACACTCATGGTTAAAGAGAACAGACACTTTCACCTCACACCAACAAACTTCACACCGCATGAGATCCGAACCGCCCAATCTTCACAACCATGCTTTGATCGAGATGGGAAAATTATGGGCGGGCGCGGCTCAAGAAAGGCGCTTTGATCAAGGAAGAGTGGAGCGGTAGAAGTTATGTTGGTAATCGAATCGAGGAAGGAATGGTAATCAAGGTCAAGCTAAGCCGATCAAATGTTATAACCGTGGTGGTGAGGGACACTTTGCAAGGAACCGCACATCTCCAAAGCGCCCATGCACGCCGACACTTGAGAGATAAGA
Source organism: Chrysanthemum lavandulifolium (assembly GCA_022545495.1). Taxonomy (NCBI): domain Eukaryota; kingdom Viridiplantae; phylum Streptophyta; class Magnoliopsida; order Asterales; family Asteraceae; genus Chrysanthemum; species Chrysanthemum lavandulifolium. The sequence continues at coordinate 303,921,759 of CM040241.1, read as the reverse complement.
TGTCGCTTGTACAAGCTCGGGATAATGGTGCCGCTGGATGAAGAGGAATTGTTGTTTCTAGTCGAGGGCAATGCCAAGACCTATGATGCGATGTGGATGAGCAATTTATTCGTGAGATAGGTCACAATCATCGAATGCCTTTCAAGTCGCCGATTGTGATGCATACGACTGATGTGGATGATGGACCCACTGCACACACAATTTTTATGGCTAGCATTTCTCCAATGGTTTCTCCCAAGGTCTCTTCTTCACCACAAGTTGGCTCATCCAAAGATGCACTCATCTCGCAGGTATTAAAACTATACGATGATGTCGATGTGCAATGATGCATGACAAAGTACAATCAATCGAAACTATTGAATCAAATGTTGAAAATATGGGTAATATCAATATTGTCCCATATGATCAATATGTGATACAAAGTGAAAGTAAAGTTGTACCAAGTGATGCATCTTCTGCAATCAATAATGACCATGTTTTGATGAATTCACTACATGTGCCCTCGATGATTCTGTAATTTCGAACTAAATGCCTATAAAGAACGTGTTGCTATCTATGAACAACGTGCAAAATTTGAGTTGACCTCTCGTGAGCAGGAAATGGATGACCAAGTGCATAATCATTAGAAAAGTAATTTTCGAGAAGAAGTATTAAAACAAGAGTTAAATTCCTTGCAAGAAAAGCTTTCTAAAGCGCTAAGCAAAAACAAGAACTTCAAGAAAATGTGAAAATGCTTAAGCAAGAATTTAATGCAAAGGAATCAAAACTCTTGAAAGATTTTTCTAATCAAAACTTTGAAAACAAAGTTGAAAACAAGTTGTACATACAAGGAACACCATTCGATCGCTCACATGATCACTAAGCATAGAGTCTTAAGCGATAAGCATAGCATTCCCTTGTTGAGGAACCAAATCCAGAGGTCATTAAAAGGGCTAGAAATGCTCATAAGGTTCTTTATGATGGCAATGAAATCCTTAAACCTAGACGAAACCTAGTTGCGCTGAGTGCACCGAGGAAGATAAGAAATCGATGAAGTCACTAGGAAAAGATGAACAAGAAATTAGATGATCCTAAATGTAAAGAGAAGAAAATAAAGATCACACCCCATGATTACAAGAAGGAAAACTGGATTTCCTTGAACATGTTTAAGCCTCGGACATTGTTGACCCCAACAAGTTTTCTCGAAAATGGATTTAGATAAGTCGAAAAGTCGAAAATATTGTTGTAACAAACCCTCCCTTTGAAAATGCCTAGAGCGATGTGTATCCTCCTAATACACCAATGCATCTTGTTCCTAGAACAATTGCCACTAAAAGCAAGACCTTAAATAGCCAATATGTTATATTTCAACTATTTGTTGATTTTGAGAAAACTTGCAAGAAAAGGATCACACCCACCGGTATAATCAAGGAGAAAGGGTTTTGAGCAAATGAAAGAATGTTATTTAACCGAGGTCATGTCTTTCTTTAAACTTCTAAAAGATCACTTTGAGAGTCTTAAAAGGGATAGAAACCGATATTAAGGGAATGGAAAAGGAATTTGATGCAATGATAGTTGAAGTTAATGACTATGAGCGAGCACTAAAATATAATGAGATTGAGAGGAAGAACTTGCATACACTAAATGAGAACCCGATTTCGAATGTATTGCTCAAGATGTGTTTTCATCGCTACAAATTGTTCCATTAAAGCTTCCAAATTTCATGAATTATCGGTTGCCTCGAAAGTCTCCCATGATCGTGTCATTGAGCTTGAAAAACTAATTCAACTAAACGAGAAAATTGAACTGGATGATCACGACAATTTGGTTAAACATTTTTCTAAACTAGAAGTTGAGCATTTTAATTTACAACTAAAATATCAACATCTTAAAGAAAATGTCAAAACTTCAAATATCAAGACATCCTCGATGCTCCGAGTTTGATGCGGTTTTCAAATTAACAAACGTGATGAATGATTCAAGCTCATTGCAACACGATCGAAGGTTGAAAGCCCAAATCTCTCAATTAAAGGGTCAAACGAACAATATGACAGCTCCCAAATGCCTCCTCCTTTAGATTCTCGAATTCTCAAACGTTTCATCTTCAAAACCTAGTAAATGCATTACTAAAGGAAAACGAAAGTTTTCTAGAAGAAAATGAAAAGGTTAAACGTCATTTCAATGAGTTATTTGAATCAATAAAGGTCACTCGTAACAAAATAACGAACAAATAGCTTCATTTCAAAAGGAAATTGAGAATCAAGAGTCGTAAAAGGGAAAATGCCAATGACCAATGGGGAGAATGGTATATCAAAGGTTCACTCTTGTAATAAATATGCTTTGTCTGTGAAATATGTCCTCCTCATCTCGTGAACAACAAACTTGCTGTTCAAACATACTTCTCATCCCTTAAGGATTGCCTAGAATGTCTGCGTGAGATTGTTGAAGAGGATAAGTTAGAGAAACCTCATGATAATGCAATTGGACATGCATGCTTATATGCCAAACGATCTCAAGAAATCCTAGAATGCTTGATCACAATATGTCCAAAGTCCTTAGGTGAGAGAGTTAATCCTTTGATTCCATGTTCGATGCCTAATGCCAAGTATGATATTCATTCGATGCCCAACGTCTTGAATGTGAACCTTAGTGTGCCTTTAAGTAGTTCGATTCCGGATCCGTCAATGCTATGAATGAGAACTCAAGTGTGCCTTCTAGGAGTACAAATCCCAAGACTTCTAGTTTGAAGAAAGTGAACCTTAGTGTGCTCGCATGTAGTTCGGATCCCAAAGACATCTAAATAGGTGATGCAAAGAATAGTAAAACCAACTAATGTTCCCATTCCTCTACAGAGTAATCGGTGACATTAAAGGGAGCAGTCAAAGTCTCAAGACAATACAAGGAATGATAGGACCTCGCAAGCTAAGAATGCAATCGAAAAGAGTAGAAGAACAATCTAGGAACTTTAAGCTTGAATCGAATAAAACGAATCGTGTTGATTCTAGTATTAGCCATAGGCGCATCGTAATTAATTCAATTCGATACTATTTGCAAACCTTGTATTGATGTCCGCTTGAATTCGCTTTCTAATCATGAATGCGGTGTTAATGTTTTGCCTAATGATGTTAATTGTCCATTAATGTTGTTAATGCTAAAATTCATGCTAAAAAGGCAAAAAGGCAAAACGAAAGAAAGTTAGAAAACAATGGAAACCCAGGGAAGAACATTTAGTAAGATAGGCTATTATTGGATACTTGTTGGTCATAAGAATAATCGACAATGCCCACTAGAAAATGGATGCCTCACCGGTAGAACTATTCCTTAAGAAGTGAGCACACCGTGAGCAGGGCTAATACGTACACTAGTATCGCATCTATTCACAATGATTCCGGTGCCTTAATTTCGATATGAATGCTTCTTTTTCCGATGTGGGTGTTCCAACCATTGTCACTAACCAAATGGAACCCATTCTTGCATGGGGATCCCAATTATCCGCTTATCCATTCTTGTCTGTGTTCAACCGCAGATCGCTCAAATCGCTCGTGGTACCGGACTCAGTCGCTCCAAGCATATGATTGGCGACCGGTCACGGCTCATGAACTTCGTGAGCAAATTTATCGACGCTTAGATTCGGGAATGATCATTTCGGTGCTATTATGGGTTATGGAGACTATGTTGTTGGCAAAAGTGTTATTCCGTGGTTTACTATGTAGAAGGTCTTGGTCACAACTTGTTCTCTGTTGGTCAATTTGCGATTCGATCTAGAAGTAGCCTTCGTAAAACATACCGCTTCGTTAGAGAACTTGATGGTAAGGAACTTTTAAGAGGTTCACGTGGTTCAAATCTATACACCATCTCTATCGAAGATATGATGAAGTCTTCTCCAATTTGCTTACCGTCAAAGGCCTCTAAAACAAAGTCATGGTTATGGCATCGCTGTCTCAATCACTTGAACTTTGCACCATCAATGATCTCTCCGTAAAGGACTTAGTTGTAGGTTTACCTAGACTAAAGTTCTAAAAGGATCATCTTTGTTCAAGATGTCAATTGGGAAAAGCAAGAAGTATGCCCATAAACCCAAACCTACTAACTCTGTCACGAAGTTCTTCATATGATTCACATGGATTTATGTGGACCAATGAGGTGCAGAATATATTTGGGAAGAAATATGTGTTAGTTGTGGTTGATGATTACTCTAGATTCACCCGGTCAAGTTCTTAAGGACAAAGGATGAAACTCCGATATCATCATCAAACTCATCAAACAAATTGCAGTTCGCTTAACAAAACAATAGAATAATAAGAACAGACAATGGAACCGAGTTTGTCAACAAACAACTCGGTGAATTTTATGAAAGCGTTGAATCACCATCAAAGAAGTGTTCCACGAACTCCTCAACGAACGGTGTAGTTGAAAGACTAAATCGAACTCTTGTAGAAGCCGCTAGAACAATGCCGATTTACTCAAAGGTTCCAATGTTTCTCTGGTCAAGCTATTGCCACCGCATGCTACACACAAAATCGTTCCTCGATTCACACTGTTCATGGAAAACTCCATATGAACTTGTCCACAACGAAAACCTAATCTCTTTCCTTCGTGTGTTTGGTGCATTGTGTTATCCAACTAATGAGGACAAGACTTAGGCAAACTTAGAGCTAAAGGTACATTGGAGTATTTGTAGGGTATGCACCAAACAAAAGGGATACCGAATCTACAACAAAAGAACCCGAAATATCATGGAAACAATTCACGTTACGCTTGATGAGTCGTCGGTCAAATGGCTCTCGGACAATCCAGTTCAGACCCGCACTTCAAAACAATCCCATTGGTTCATCCCTTGTTCCAAACTCTTCTCAAGAAACTCCATATGTACCTCCATCCGAAGATGATTTAAAGAAATTGTTTGATCCTATGTTTGATGAACTTTATGATCCAAGTACTAATGAGGTGTCGATTCCTACTACAGAGGTCGCTCATATTCCCGTGAATGAAGTCAATCCTCGGCCTCAATATCTTTAAGTCAAGAAGCGCTGTCCGATCCTTGATCTCATCAACAAATCATCATTCTTTAAATGTACATCATGGAAATGTTTCGCATCAATGATGAAGTTAATCCCTTTGCTACCATCGAAGATGCTCCATTTGAAAACATATTAGCTCTCGAATCTTCATCGAACCATCTTCTTCGTGGAGACATCGACTCGCTACTTCATCCCTCAACAATCGCCACATGAACACCTTAGAAAATGGACTCACGATCATCCACTAGACAACATCATTGGAAATCCTCTCGTCTCCAGATCAACACTAAACAACTTGCAACCGATGCCTTATGGTGCTTCTTCAACTCCGTACTATCTAAGATCGAACCAAAAGATGTTAAAACCACCATGAATGAAGATAGTCGGTTCAATGCCATGCAAGATGAAATTCATGAGTTTGATCGACTTGATGTATGGGAGTTAGTACCGCCCAGATCTGTATATGATTATTGCTCTTAAATGGATCTTCAAAGTGAAACTTGATGAGCATGGTGATGTGTTGAAGAACAAGGCTCGATTAGTTGCTAAAGGATACCGTCAAGAGGAGGTATTAACTTTGAAGAATCTTTGCTCAGCTTGCTCGAATCGAGGCAATCGAATCTTTTGGCTAATCTTGCTAGTAAGAACATGATAGTCATCGATGGATGTAAAGACAAAGATTTCGAACGGAGATCTTAAAGAAGTCGTCTCACGCCACCAACTGAAGGATTTGTGAATCAAGAGCATCCTACTCACGCTTATCGTTTGAAGAAGGCTCTTTACGGTTTAAAGCAAGCTCCAAGGGCATGGTATGATACATCACAAAGTTTCTTCTATCTACCGGATTTAGCAAAGGAGCATTGATCCAACATTGTTCACCGTGAAGTCGTGCAAACATTTAATTCATGTTCAAATATATGTTGATGATATTATTTTGCCTCGGCGCACCCAATGGAATGTGATCGTTTTCAAATAAAATGAGTTCAAAATTTCAAATGTCAATGATGGGACAAATGTCATTTTCTTGGGATTACAAATTTCGCAAAGTCCCGGAGGCATTTTATAAATCAATCCAAATATGCAACCGAGATCTTAAAGAAATTTGGATTTGATTCAAGTGACCTCGCTGACACTCCCATGATTGATCGAACCAAACTAGATAAGGACCACTCAGGGGATCATGATTGACCAAACAAAATATCGTAGTATGATTGGATCCCCGATGTACCTCATGCTAGTAGACCGACATATTGTTCGTTGTTTGCATGTGTGCTAGATACCGTGCTAAGCCTACTAAAAAGCACCTTGAAGCGGTTAAACGGGTCTTCGGTATCTCCAAGGAACCATCAATATGGGTCTTTTGTACCCCAAGGACACCGGTATGTCACTAACGTTACCTACGCAGATGCCGATCATGCGGTGTCAAGATACTCGTCAAGTACATCCGAGGTGCTCGGTTTTGGGTGATAAACTTGTGAGTCGGTCTTCAAAGAAGCAAATGAGTACTTCTATTTCTCTACAGAGGTGAATACATAGCCATGTCATCCTGTCGTGCTCAAATCTTATGGATGAGATCTCAATTATCCGACTATGGCTTTGAATTCAACAAAATCCCTCTCATTGTGATAATAAAGTGTTATTGCTCTCTCATGCAACAACGTTCAACACTCAAGAGCAAAGCATATCGACATTCGACATCATTTCATCGGGAACAAGTGGAAAAAGGTGTGGTAGAACTCTATTTTGTGAGGTCCGAATATCGCTAGCGTACATCTTCACCAAAGCTCTTCCAAGAGAACGTTTTGAGTTTATTCTTCCACGCCTTGGCTTGAAAAGCCTTCAACCGAACACTCAAACGCCTTCGGGAGGAAGACGAGGAGTAAAGGTCTATCTTCATCTATCTCTTGTAAATATTTATTCGAAAAACAAAATACAAAATTATAAAACCTTCAAAAATCAAATAGAAAAATATAAAACTTTCAAAATCCATAAAAATTTGAAAAATTCAAAAATCTTCAAAAATATTGTCATTTTGTCATGTTTCTCTCGATTCGATAATATCTACGGTCTTGATGTTGTCATTCAAAGAATGACACGGACTTTAGATGTTGTTCGAATTTTATATATATATATATATATATATATATATATATATATATATATATATATATATATATATATATATATATATATATATATATATATATATATATATATATATATATATATATATATATATATATTTTGGGAGAAAGAGAAAAAAATGGTTTATTGTCTTTTCAGCAAGAACCGCTTTTCAAAGAAAGAACAGAGCCATGCTTTACCATGTTTTCAAATTCCATGCTCGATTCTATAAACATTTATCTGCTGAAAACTAATTGCTTTGAAAAATAACTCGGTCTCTATTTTTGATAAATCATCGGACTTATTTGTCAAAATCTCTATCTCTCAATCAACAACCTATGTCATTGATTGAGGGGAGAATGATTTCAATTAAATTAAAAGTTATTTGGCATTAAATTGTTTTCAAAAGATGTACATGCATGTTTTATCAATGGAGTTTTAAAGTCTAAAATCCGATCCTTATCGCTTAAAACGCTTTCATAATCAAGTCACAATTCCCTTAAAATCTTTCAAAATCAATTTAAATCAATAAGAGATCACAAATCTCAAATGATTTGACAATTGTGATCGGGGAGAATGTGTGATTTAAATTGGATTTAAACCGATAATTCGGTAAATGGTTTTATAAGGATGTACATGCTATCCTTCCACATGTGACAAACGATTTCAAATTTTCCATGCACATGTTGAGGGGAGCATCTATCTTAAACCTATGATTTGAAACGTGATCATTTATCTCAATGTGCAGTTCCTCTAGTATGTGCAAAACTCTTTTCAAACCTCGAGGTACATATTGAGGGGAGCAAACTTATGGAAACCTCATCCTTCCGGAAATACTTTATCTACTTGATTTGATCAAGGAAGTGATGGTGATATCTTTTAGAAAATGGTAATCAAAGAAGTAATTTCTTCCTCTTGCCTCCGTGTGCAAAACGATTTCAAACAATTCATGCACATGTTGAGGGGAGCACTTATTCTAAGAATATCAAAACAATTCGTGTACAAAACGCTTTGATAATATATCACAAGTATCCGAATTGATTTTCAAATGGTTTTCAATTGGTTCCAATGGCGTATGAACAATACCAAATAGACCGACCAACTTTACTTTATGTACGGTGATATAAGGATGATAAGGTTAGGTATGTGTTCCCATGATCCGCCGTAACCGGAGGGATCTACCTGAGGACTATCCACTAGTTAGTGTAGAGTTCTTAGGTATGATGATAAAAGGAGAAAAATGAGATATGGGAAGAGCGGACTGAGATCGAGCTAGTACTAAAATAAACCCAACAAGGCTCTAGCTATGAAGTCTCGTAAGCAATCGAAGGGTTGAAGAATTAAAAAATTGAATGAGAAAAGGGTGAAAACAAATAGCCTCCATATATTCAACCTTAGGCGTAAACCGGGTTCAATTCATATGCTATCGATGGTAACATCGGTATTGAAGACAAGACGTCATGGACCCAAAGGACGACCGCACTTCAACTTTCCAAACCACTCAAGTTCCTCTTAAAAGGACTTGTTTCATTCTCACGGGAACCGACATTATCTATCGACTCTCTTAGAGATTGTTGATATTGAAGAAGGAGACCTCTCCCTAGTCTCCGCACAGATCTAAATATGCACAAAATTGAGTCTAGAGCCACGAGATCATCAATAAATCTCATTAGGCACTTTCAATGAAGACTCTCGTTTCACACAATGTGAAAGAGAGATTATATCTTGAGTCCCACACATTTTCTTTGTGGTATTGCCATAACATCCGAGTGATGTGTAAATGTATTCACAATGAAGATGGAAAACCTTCCGAGCCAACATCAAACAAGCTCCGGTAGGTGGCAGTGAGATCTATCATATAGATCAACCATGTGACAACCGAAGAAACAATGGGGCGATTCAATCTCTTGAATCAATCTCGTTCGAGTTATGGATTGACGGATACCTTTGAAAACCGGTCTTTGTGCTCAATAACTCTTTTCTTTAGCACATCGACCTGTACTAATTTTTCAAACCAAAAGGTGTTTTATGATTGATAATTGATTTCCAATAAAACCTTCGTTGTATTGCAAAAACAATTTCTATTGAGCAATACACGATTGTTTTTCAAATCTCTTTTCATCAATCGGTGGACTTAAACTCATTGGTTCACTCACTCCGTGTTGTCTTCTTTGAGACGTCCGGTTTGAGAACGGCTAGAGCAAACGAAACCCGTCAAGGAAATTCTTCGAATTATACCGATCACAGCAAGACATGTATCGATCAATCGGGGAACCGTGGGTCGTGTACCTCAATTCAACTAAAGTGGTCAAAGACACTTTTGTACGCTTTATTGTTAATCGTTGTATGCGTGTACGCCCGACGCTTGCGGTGATCGTAATGAAGCGGTCAATCCATAGCCGCATGCTCACACAATACATTCATCTCTCAAGAAATCATGATAAGTGCATCAATGACTCGATATTTACACTCCATGCTTCGCTATTACCGCCAATATCATGAATCAACGAAGCTTCCGCTACTCGATGAGAAGATATCATAATCCGTAATGTGAGCATGTCGGTCCGAAAGTCACAACATCACATAATACCAACACCACAATGGATGTCTCAAAGACTTTTGTTAGCTGATGGTCTCAAAAGTCGGCTCAAATCTATTATCACGTGGATCAATAAAAGACCTCCACCGGAGTAACCAAACATGCAATGTGAAGATTCAATGACTACGAGCTTAGAGCAAAGTACTACATCAAGAATGCAAGAACAATTGTTAATGTAATATCTATTTGTATTCAATGTAATTTTAGTACATGATTGAGGTGACCTCCTTAGGGGAGATTGTTAGGAATTAGAAATTCCGGTATTAAAGAGTCGGTCACCTCAAGTATATGTAATCGTTAGAAAGCTCGTAGTCGTAGTTGTTTTAAGTTAAGTAGTATTTAGTTTAGTAACACCGTGGAGGACGGACGGGTCTTTACCCATCAGATGCCCGATCCATGCCCGTTGTGTGGCGCTTTATTGTAAGACTATAAATACTCTACCTTCCAAGGTAGAGTTGAGCTCATAATAATATCTTTCACTTTCTCTCACTAAGTTCCCTAAACCTCTAACTTTCTCTCTCTAGAATTCCACTTATACGCCAACTTGATGTTATGGTTTGATGTGTAAGTGAAAACTAATATCTTACAATGAGGAAACACGTGCTTACTTTGAAACATTAATTAATAATTGTGGTATTGAGATTGAGAAAGTCCAAAAGGTCAGTCGCGAGGTTAAGGCCGCGAATAAGAAATTGACCGCTGAGCTTGAGAGTTACAAGGAGAACGCAAAAGCCTTTGAATTTCATACAAACAAAGTATCGTAATTAGAAATTGGTTATCGAGATTGCTTTTTAAGAGAAAAACAATTGCAACTCAAGTATGACACACTTGATGAATTTGAACTTGAAAATAAAATCTTTAAACAAGGAAATTTCAACTAAATGACCAACTTTCTAAACAAAAAGCTTTTTCGATCTTGAAAAGAAAAGAAACAGTTGATTTCGAACTTTTCAAAACGAGAAGATTCTCTTCTTGATGAAATTTTGATAAAAATGAGAAGATCAAAAGTTGGAAAATTTGCTTGTTACAACGGGTCATTCAGCCAAATCAACCAATATGCTGATTAATCAAGTAAATCCGTATTTTCATACAACTCAAAAATGGCTCTTGGTAACACACCTCCTTGTTTCCTCAAGAAAGCTCAGAAAGAACAGAATGTTTTGATCAATCGACAAGCGTTGCATGAACCCTTCAATGTTCATGATTCTCTTGAAACGTTAGAACTATCTGATGAGAGTAGATCAAAAATGAAACAAAAGAATCCAGATCTTAAACCAATTGATTATAACAAATGGAACAAAATTAATGGAATTACTTTTGTTAATCAAAAAGAAAAGTCAAAGTTTTCCATCACACCAAGTGTTTCAAACAAAGTGTCAACACCAGTTTCAAAATCAGTTTCAAAACCAGTTGTAGTTTCCAAATCTCTTTCGAAAATCGAACAAATGTCTTCAAACAATCCTTTTAACACAAGTGATGCTAGAAGCATTTTAGATGACGTTAAAACTAGAATTGGGTATCTTCAAGAGACTGTTAAAACTAAAACCACTATTACACCTAACAACCGGTTCTCTAGTTTTGATATCGAATGTAAAAAGTTTTTAAACTCAAATTGCCCTCAATTGAATGCCATCAACTCAAGGGTAATTCATTTGAACAAGCCTTTTTGAAAGAAACAATGACTTTGTCAAGGACCATAAATCCCTAGTAAAGCAAGCTAATGAAAGTGTTGAACAAATCAAAGTTTTGGAAACTTTAAATGACTCTCTCTTCAAGATGTTCGACCATCGATATTATGTCCATTATTTTGCAAACATATTCTGTTGAAGATCATGAAAGACTCAGGCCGAGACCTCCGAAATTGTTTCAAAATATGAAAAAGCTCTTGAAAAACTTGAAAAGAAAACGTGTCCTATTTTAAACAACTTGATCGAAAATCGAGGAATGCAAGTATGACAAGCGTCAGATGAGCGTGCCTACAAGGACATGAAAGAGCAAAATGATCTTTTGAGAGCTCACGGTGGGATGTCAAAAAGGAAAGTTTGTGGATACTAAGTTTGCTAAACCATTGACTGAGGAGAAAACAAATGTTCCCAAACCGGTTTTCAAACCAAAAATGTCTATTTCTCAGTTTGCTCCAAAAGTCAATGAGAAAAATGATTTATCAAAAACAGTCACTCCACAGACTTTGCCTATTAAAAAGAGAATTATCAACGATTTTGAGAAAGAAAACGCAGTTGTTGAAACACCAAAAGTTATTTCACCTGGCATCTCTAGGAATAGTACACGGAATGTGACCAAAAATCCAGCTTAAAGAATCATCGGTTCTAACGACATGGTCAACAATCACTATCTAGAAGAAGCTAGGAAAAGGCATGACTCGAAAAGACGGAATTCTAGGTGCAACATCTAGGGTGATGAATTCTACAAGATTTCAAGGCAACCGCTAGTAGTAGTAAACCATTACCTAGGAACACTCTACAAAAGACTAGGATTGGCTTGCATCTAAGAGTAGTTGCTTAAAAGAAAATGTTATGCCCTAGAAAACAACACTAGGAATTCTAAGTCTTTTCGAACAAGAATCAATTTCAAAAGACCAGAGTGACAAAGTTAAAGTCGTTGTTTTAAACAAGAACATTGAATTTTGTCTGCACTACATGTAAAAATGTGTCTTTTCACCTAACCATGATGCATGGGTCTCACAATATCTCAAGAAAGATAATTCGTGCCAAGGCACAATCCACTAAGACACCAAATAGAAACAAGCCCGTTGATAAAAAGACAAACAAAAAGACACCTAATAGGACGATCTCTTCAGACGTAGTTTTTCTAAAAATGAGTCTTCCACGATCCGATAAGAAAACAACTCCTAGATCTTACCTTAGGTGGATACCCACGGGCAAAGTTTTCAAAAAGTAGGTCTTAGATGGATTCCCACAGAAAGATTTTGATACTTGCACCAACACGTATAATAGTGAAACTCATCAAGTTAAGGAAGTCAAAACCACTACAACCGTTGATAGTGATCACCTCACCGTGAGGAAACATGTACTTCTAACAACGTTATTTGTGAAAATTCTTCTCCGTGGATGCGGTACTTGTAAAAGTGTTGAAGGTTCATATACCCCATGTGGTAAAGAAGAACTATATGCCAATTTCGCATGTGGAAATCCTTTTTTAGTTCAACTCTTAACTCCACTTTTACTTGGGCAAACTTAATCTTCTTTCTTCACATCTTCTTTGTAAATATTTTTTTCAAAAAAACAAAATACAAAATTTGAAAAACCATCAAAAACCAAATACAAAAATAGAAAATTTTCAAAAATTCAAAAACAATATAAAATCAAAAATCCAAAAATATTCTTCTACGACATGTCTCTCGTATAATCGATATTCTGTACGTTTCTAGAAATGTCATTCAACAATGATACGGACATGTACAGATGCTTGAACGAGAGTTCTTTAATGTTTTCTAAAACATGTCGCTCCTCAAAATTTCTTAAATAATGGCTTTCAGATACTTCAAGACGAAACCCGGACTTCAAAATAATGGTTTCGGACACATGGGATTCAGACCAGCGCTTCAAAGAAAGGAAAGTGCTTATTCAAAACAAAGGTTTTAAATATTTTTCAAGCTCTATTCCTAAAACAATGGCTTGTAAGTATTTCAAACTTGCAACCCGATCTTTAAAGAAAGGAAAGTGCTACATAAAATCGATTTTCATATATATCGAGCACTTATCCTAAAACAAATGAAGATAATTTTCTATAATATCTTCAAAATCTTCATCATCTTACGTACCATTGATTCGAAATTTTTCAAAAAGATTTTTCAAAATCTCTCACATTTGGTACCAAGATAACTCCCTCTAAACCCTTAATTGATTCTAAATTTTTTGTATGAAAAATATTCTTTCGTTAAGGGGAGTATAAAACAAAAAAATGTTCCAAAATTCATGCTAAACCGTTTCTCTCCAAATGCTTTTCAAAAACATATCTTTTAATCATTTTGTTTCAAAAACATCATGGATATGCTATTTTGAGGGGAGAAACGTGATTAAATGTGATCAAAAGGTTTAATGATCGTTGTCTCAATCTCAAAAGAGCTCGACTCATTGAAACCAATGAATTGACAAGAAATCAAAGTCAAGATATGTACCATTTCGAGAAACTCGTGATAGACATGAACTTACATGGGTCTAACCTTCTTTCAAGAAGTGTTTACAACTTCAAGGTGGTTATTAGAGCTAGTTGTCACCTAAAACCGACAATGGAACTCTCTAACTAGGCAACGAACCGTGTCTCGTGGGGAATTGTCTATCATGAGCCGATCAATTCAAAAAGTGCTAACTCACCTCGATGTAGATTTTGTTAAAACTTATAAGCACATGTGAAGGGGAGTGTTTACGAACGCAAAACTCTGAGTGTTCCAAACATGTTCTCTATCATAAACACTCGTGAGATTTTCAAGAAAATGGTTTTATGGCAACATGGGACAGTCATAGAGTTATAAGGTGACTAAGGATAGGAAATTAGTCCCATGATCCGCCAGAGCGGAGGGATCTACCCAAGGACATCACAAATAGTTAGTATTAGAAGTCCTTAGGAATGATTGAATAAAGGAGTAAATGAGAAAGGAGAAAGAAGGGGTTGAAGAATTAAAAGAAATGTAAAAGAAAGGGTGAAAAGAAATAGCCTCCATATTCAACCTTAGGCGTAAACCGGTTCAATACATATGCTCTTGGTTGTCACTAAGTTGACAACGGTATCAAGACAAAGACGTCATGGACCCAGTGACGACCGCACTAAACCTTCTAGCCACTCACTTCTCTTAAAAGGATTTGTTTCATTCTCACTGGGAACCTAAATAATCTATCGACTTTCTTAGAGATTGTTGGTATTGAAGAAGGAGACCTCTCCTAGTCTCCGCTCAGAAAACCAAAATGCACTATTGAGTCTAGAGCCACGAGATTCATCAAAAGATCTCATAGGAACACTTGACATGACATCGCTTGTTGTTCATCAATAAGGACACAAGTGATATATCCTAGAGTCCCACGCAGATCTTAGCAATCGCTGTAACATTTATGAGAAGTTTCACATCCGTGATCTTCATGATTGAATGGAAACTCCCGCGTGGTCAACATCAAGCAACCCGACGAAAGAAGTCACGGTAACTCCCGTGGATTACGCTTTAGTGTGTCTCAAACGGTCTCTGGTCGTGGGGTGATGCTTGGTGTACCTCGGCGACTCATCCGAATCAGAGGTGTATTTTCAGTACATCGCGTTATCTCACTTGTGGGACTCAGGTCAGAACGGCCCTTGTGAGAATTAGAGATGTGTTTTCACACTATGTTGTTAACACCCTCGAATTCAAACTTGTAAGTGCGGAATCCGCTTATTACTAACCTGTTTTTATGTCTTCTTATGGAAGCTTCGGAGCGGATTGATCGTGCAGATTCTACACATGCTCATACCAACAACACATGAAAGTTCTCATCATAATCAAAGGCTACACAAAGTTAAAGATGATTCTTCGTCAATGTCAAAGAATCTACAAAGTTTAAAGACTAGAGAACTTCATCTCATCGGAACTTCAAAGTCAAATAGAAGTGTGAGCATGGTGGAGAAAGACGTGGAGACACCTAACCAAAGAAGTTGACAACGGCAGAATACCACATTAAATGATCACAAAGCATGAAGGAACAAAGATTCAAGACTATTCTATATCTACACACAAAGTTCAAGCTCGAGAAAAGTAAAGACCTAATCAAGTGGAGCATCTTTTGAATGACCACCCCTTAGGGGGAGATTGTTAGCCTTAATAGTTTTTATTAGAAGGGATGGTCATTCACATTTAGGAACTTTACATCGTGTGTTAGATATCGTGATAGAATAGTCAACGGGCTCGTGGATTGGACTAAGCTAAATGGCTAGGCGTTATGTTAAGCTAGCCTTATATCAATCCATGTCCAATTCAATCCAAACGAGCCCATGCCAAGCCCATTAGGGCATCTTCTACTTGTACTATATAAACCCCTCAAAGTCTCATTTGAGGGGTGTGTGAGTGTGTGTGTGTGTGTGTTTTCTTATGAAATATTGTTTTCATCTTCTTTCTTTATCTCTAAAACATACACGATCTATCATTCAAGTCACCAAGTTCTTCTCTTAATCTTCTATACGCATAACTCGCTTTCATGAGTTTGTTATACGTGTTCGAGTTGTGATAAGGTATACGTGATAAAAGGGACTTTAGAGATACATTGAGAAGATGCGAGCTTTGAGTTGGCCAATTGTTTCGGTATCACCCTTGAAAACAGCTACTTGATATATCAATGGTTGTGAATAATGTCGATTTTAACTAACTCCAACTCAAATCCTTTGACAGTCGATCAGAATCAGAATCAGATCTTGATAGTAGAAATCATTGATGGCGAAACACCATAAAGCCGAGCTGTTTACTAGTTCTATTCTCAATACCATCATAGCTCCCATTGACCGAAAAATTCTGGGTGGGACCACACCATTAAAGTTATTGTGAGCTATGTCTAAAATACTAAGATTTGACTCGTTGTGTCGGCCTTCACCGCAATGAACGGATCCATGGAACCTGTTTGATCGGAGAACAAGAACATGCAAGTTGGTATTGTTGCCCAAAGAGCATGGATAAGTGTCATTTATCTTGTTGTTCCCGAGGTTTAACACTTGTAGCATTCTGCAGTTGACAAGGGATTGTGGGATCTGTTGGAAAATTTAGTGCATTTGTGGGATTAGTTCAAACCTTGTAATGGGTTAGGAGGTACGGAGTGTACACCCATAAGGTCCATGAACACCACGACTCTAATAGTGGTTTGTATTGGTAGTGCTTGGTGAGAAATCGCTGTGGTTACCACCGATTATCGGTGTTTCCACCGGGCGAAGATTTCCATCGGATCGTTGTTTCCAGTGGTGTTTCACCAAGTAGTGTTTACCCGGCAGTAGGGTTTTCCATCAAGCAAAGGTAACCACCGATAGCACTATGAAAGCACGATGATAGTACCGCTTGTAACGGCTTTGACCTATTCAAGTGGCGGCTTAAACCGCATTATGACCACGCTTAATTGGTCATGTAACCACTAACGGCTATAATGGGGATAATTATGAGGCTATTAATGGGCCGATTAATACTCATAATTCCATTAACTAGTCGAGAGTATTTTCCTATAAATAGAGATCTGCTTTATGCATGATAACAAGATATACAACGCTTGAAAACACACGTAAAACAAAACACATATTAGCGAAAGGGTTAAAGAATTGTGCCTAATTTCTAGCGCATTTCGTCTTATCCCAATTAGATATTCGTGATACCGTGCATTAGGGTCGAATAGTTTACTTTGGAAAGTGATCACACGATTCCAAGTGATATCCGGTAACCACCTAGAGGTATTGTTATCGCCGACCGCTTGTTTGTTTCTCACCAAGAGTTGCACATTTCTGCGAAGTTGATTATCTTACCTCACCGCTTGGGATCAACCCCAATAATCAAAGTAAACTATTTTGTGATAATCAATGGCAAGCTCACGCAATGAACACATGGCTTCAAACTTTGCCAAGCTTGATAAGTTTGAAGGGGTGGACTTTAGGAGGTGCGGAAGAAGATGCACTTCTTGTCGTCAAGCATGAGTGTGGGTGTGCTAACCACACCAATTCTCGATGATGGTGATCATGCCACCGGGAGCGATCAAGAGGAGGAGAAATGGAGAATGCGACTACATATGCAGAGGTCTAATTCTCAATGGTATGTCCGATTCTCTATTTGATATCTATCGAACATTGAATCTTCCAAAGAACCTGTGGGACCAATGTTGTGAAGGCTCAAGGCGCACTAAGCGCGAGGGGACCAAAGAGCCTTGAGGCGAGGCGATGCCAAGGCGCTGGATTCATGAATACGAAGCACTAAATACATTAAGTTTTTTTTATAATATATGTGACCATTTATGTAGCTTAAATAACACAAAATAACATTAAATGCTTATTACATGACACATATAGCCATTTAAAAATTAAAATGGATCAATTGTCACTTCTCAAATGGATTAACCTTTGGCTTGATGAACTACATATAGATTATAATACATATCGACTAAATATGCTTGTGTCCTACACTTGCAGATTTACATCTAACAAAGTTCACAATTTAACCCAAATATCAAGCAAACACCATATTAATATTCAAGGCATAACGAAATCATACAAATACTCACCCTATGATGTGATGCTTCAAGATAAAATAAACTTATGACGTTATTTACAAATCAATAAAATAAACAATCAATAAAAATCAGTTCAAGATATAAACTTATGACGTGAGAGATTACATATTTGTAAATGATAAGAATCTATAGTTACCCACTCAATGCGTGTTTTAGTTCTTTCCAAATTAGTGTTATTAGATATAACTTAAAAGGCTCATGTATATAACTTATAAGGCCCATGTATCTTATCTTAATATTTAGAAAACAGACCCCAAACTCGTTACATCTCGAGGCTAAAAGCCCCAAGGCTTAAAGCCCTAAGGCGTCAAGGCTTTCTATGGGATTCATGCATGTCGTGAGCCTCGATCCAAAAATCCCTAGAGCTTGAGCCTTGAGCGAGGCGCGCTTTTAAAACTATGTGGACTCCTTGGATGCCAAATATATGGTCGAGGATGCATCAAGTAAGAAGTTCCTTGTTAGTAATTTCACAAATTACAAAATGACCGATTCAAGACCGTTATGGAACAATACAATGAACTTCTTGGTATACTTGAAGGTTTACACAACATAATATGCACATGGATGAGTCTATTTCAATCTCTTGTGTCATTGACAAACTCCTCCTTCTTGGAAAGATTTCAAGCATACCTTGAAACATAAGAAATAGGAGTTAACTCGGTTGAGTTGGGCGATCATCCGCATCGAGGAATCTCTCAAGGTGCAGGATAATGACAAGCCAAAGAGTAGCAATGCTACCGTGCATCTGTTGTCAATATGGTGGAGCATAATAACTCCACCGGTACAATGAAACAAAGGCAAACATAAATATCATGATAACATAAGGCGATCCTAACAAGAAGGCAACACCTACTTGTTGGAAATGTGGCAAACCGGTCACATTAAAAGGGATTGCAAGGGTGTTAAAGTTGGTGGTAAAGCCAATGGATCGTGCACTAATGGTTCAGGAGTGGTGGTTCTTCCAACTCACCGAAAGGTCGAATATGGTTAATAAGTCTTTTCAGATTTATTATGTTACATATGTATCTCAATCTCATTATGTGTAGGATGATGATATTGCGTGGTAGGTTGACTCGGTGCAACAGTTCATGTGTGTAAAGATAGAAGCTGGTTCAAGACTTATGAGTCTTTGAATGATGGTTCTATTCTTCACATGGGAAATGAGTCATCACCTTGGTGCATGGTCATGGTTGTGTAGATCTTAAGTTTAGTTTCGGAAAGATTGTAACTTTGTTTAATGTTATTCATGTTCCCGATATAAGGAAGAACTTGGTTTCAAGTAGTGTTTTGAATAATCATGGATATAAACAAGTTATTGAATCGATAAATTTGTTCTTTCTAAGAATGGTGTTTTTATTGGTTTTGGTTATTTATGTAATCAAATGTTCGAAGCTTAATATTTCCACCGATAGTGTATTTATTACCACCGATAGTGTAAATTCGACCTTTGTGACCACCTCCGACCGACTAACTCCACCCTTTGGCATGCTAGACTTGGCCATGTACATTATAAGAGAATGCAAGATATGTCTAAGGATGGGTTAATCCCGAGATTTGACATGGACACCGAAAATTGGGGTCAGTCTCGTGTTTGATAAACCCTAATGTTTTATGGGTTATACTTTACGTGTTTGAATATTCTTAACCTAATAAAATTGAAATTGTATTTTTCTGACCTTTTTCTAATTTATTTGGATTAAAAGCTAATTAAAAAGCCTTAAAAATGAATTTAAATGCAGAAAAATAGTAAAAGAGCATGGAAAAATATGAAAATTCGAGGAAAATTCTAAAATAATATTGTGAATCAGAGAGAAATGACAGAAACTATTTTTGAGAACAGGAGGTAAGATTTGGGCTAGACCTGATATGGAAAAGCTAGGGGAAATAAGCTAAAAGCTACTAGAAGGCATCCATAAGCTCTAACAACCAACAATAAACCTATTCTAACCAAAACTAACCTAATGCAATCATAAAAAAGCCTAATAAGTACAGGATCAAAGCACTTAGCACAAAATCAGATTCTAAAATGCTAATTCCAAACACTCCAAACCCATCCACTTTAAGCCTAAATTTAAGTGATTAAGAAAAATCCTAAAAATGAACTAAAAATACCTAGCTGTAGATCACCAACCAGAGAACTTAAATCTAGAATTTCACCCAATAAGGATCAAGTATGAGGAAATGAAAATTCAAAAAACAAAAGCCTATCGATAAGAGGTGATCGATGTAACAAAGAGTTAATGTGCAAAAAGGAAATCGCAGTTAGAAATAAGCTACTTGGATAAAGCACTAAGAAACTATCTAAAGGCAAATATGTAAGCTACAATTAAATCTACAAATAGTCATAAGAAACAAGCAATATCTTCAAAGGATCAAGCAAATTAAGAGATGAGAAAATACTTATCTAAGTCGATGTGCGAGGCGTGAAACCACCGATTACCGTACCATCTAAGAGCTACAAACAAACCTAGCTAGAGATTTTTTAATTTTTTCCTTTTACAATAAACTAAACCAACTATTGAACTAGTGATTTTAATTTTTACTATTTTTATAACAACCGAAATTTGCTTAAACTCACCTGTGGAAACCGAGAAAATACTAAAGAGACTATTTGACAAAATTGGTAAATCACTTGAAAAGCAATTCTCGACTAGAAAACTTAAAAACTATGGTTGACCAACATCTCAATAACTTTGTAACATCACTTGCATCAACTCTCACTAAAGTACTAAATCGAACTTATGAAAATAGCATAATCCAAACACCCCTTAAGCTTCTAAACTAATTTTCAAAACTAGAGTTTAAAGGAAAAGCGATTAAAACTTCAAGCGTGAATCAAATAACAATTGAACTCATCCTAAAACTATTTCAAAACAGAATTGCATCAAAAATTTGTTTGACTTTTGTTGACTATTATTGACTTTTTGAGAAAAATGATTTCGTGAATCGGTAAAGTAAAGAAGAATTCATACAAGCTTATATGAGCTCATTTATCAATTAAGTGAACTAATGAAACATTAACTTTGAATTAACAAGAGCTTGAAATTGAAAATGAAACTTTTCTATACTACTATATAAAGCATTTAAGTTGTGGGCTCCACAAAAATTAAGATAAAAGTCTAATCATTGGTGACATGTGTCACTTTTCTAACTAAAAATAACAAAAAGGAGGAGCTCTAACATAACAAATTAAAATAAATAGCTCCAATAATGGGGTGACACATGTCACTTCTTAACTAATTAATCACATTTATTTTTAAATTTAAATATCTTTTAATTCGTTTAATTTTTTATGATCTAATTTCACCATATTTTAAAATTTTGTGCTCTTTAATTCAACATCTATTTTGATATATTTTTATGAGTTTTAGTTTTTACATTTTAGTAAGTTTATTTTATTTTGATTCAAATTTTATAACTTTAACATTTATTTCAATCAATACAAACTTTATTTATCAAAATCATTTACTTTTGGTAAAGTATTTGTGGGAAAGAGATTGTGAAGGTCTTTTATATGCGGAATAATGATGTCACGGGAAAGATACGGAAAACCCAAACAAACACGTACAACTAACACATATACATTTGGAGTGTTGTGAAATGAATTCACTAAGCGGGTAAGGAATTGCGAGGAGAGTTGGGTTAGCAATTCATTTACTATATTTATTATATAACTATATTTATCGCCGCCGCTGTGCGCGGGTATCCAATTGGTAATATCTCATACATATACATATGCATGAATAACGACTTGTACATATGGATATCCAAACGCTGCTTAGAATTTGAATCTGATAATTCTGTATCACATAACAATTTACAAAACACGAATCCAAACATCCTTAAAAATTTGAAACTCACCTCTCAACATATCATTGTAGGCAGTTGACCCATTCGCGGGCACTCCTTTTAAAAAGAATTCTCAAACTATAATCCTTACCAAACAAAAGAAAATTTGTCAATGTTACCGAAGGCTTAACTAAATACATAAACCAAGAAACAAAAACGGAACAATAACGAAAGTACGAATTGTTGAATAAGCTATCTTCCTATCAAGGTTAAGGAACATATTTGGATAGTGAGGCGGTGCGAGATAGTAGTGATAGATGTAAAGTTGCTACAATGTAGAAGGCGGGGTGAATTGTAGATAGTAGTGGCACGAAGGTGGCTAACTTGGGCAAAACCGGCCAAAAGTTTGGGCCAAGATATATTAATTTTAAAACGAGAATAATAAACGGTGGTTTGAAGGTGGCCTGTGTGTGCTATAATATTTTATACTAATTATTATGCTGAGCCAATTATTTCATAAGAGTTATAAATCTATAGTGGTAAGAAGCCCAACTGTAGATTAACTAGAAGCCCAGCAGGCTCAAGTAGACAGCCATATAAGGCCTATAGATAAGACGGGTCAAAACTTGGGCCCGGTTGTCAGCACCAAATGTAATGGTTTGTGTGTGAATTTAGAAAATTGACCAAATAATAGTATAGTTTATTTTCGAGCTCTACTCATTTCGATATACTGACATTATAGTGGTGGGAAGGAGGAACACGCGTCAAGGGCACCAACACGCATGGTTGACCCATTACGCCCAAGCCAAGATCACGCACGGTGGTGGATTTAGTGGCGGATCCGTGAATTTGAAAAGGGTGTAGCACAAAAAAATCCGAAATGTCGACATTTTAAACTTAATACTATGATAGTATATATAATGATAAACAAGTCGACAAAGTTACCACGATACACTACTATTTATTGTCGTTTCAAGGTTTGGAAACGCTTCATAACATCTTCATTTTCACATTAGCAAATGCTTCTTTTTCTATGCTACAAATTGAAGCATCATTTAAGTAATTATTACCCATTTGATTACGTAGTTTTGTTGTTTATCAGCTTCATTGTGGAAAAACATCTTTCTACGGTTGCGGTGAACATGGGCAAAACTAAAGCAAGCTTTAATATTTTTGAGATCAAAGTAAAAGAAGTATGTTTTTCTAGTCTCATCATCTCCTTAGCAAGCTCGATGATAGTATTCAACTTGATAAATCCCTCATCTTGAATCAGTGACACGATATAGATCATTTTTTATGTTTGGTTTGCTGACTGTGATAACAAAACATCGCGCATAAAAAACCTCCAACAATAAAAAAATGACCGGTTAGGTTGTTATTTAAGAAAAAGTTTTACTAAAAATTAATTACCACAACAAACACTTCTCACACTCAATTACAAAAATAAACACTTTCAAAGAAGTTTACCAAAATTGAAACTTTGGGCGAGCAAACCATTTGCTCTCCAATTCATTTCACCCGCATATCCTCGCTACAAGACAAAAAATATGGAGAGCAAATGCTTTGCTCTCCATTTCAATCTTTCATATTTCATTCACAAGACGATGAACATGGAAAATAAATGCTTGCTCGCTCAAAGTGTTGATTTTGATAAAGCAGGTTTAGAAGCTTCATTTTGGTAAAGGTGAAAGTAAAATGTTTATTTATAAAAATCTCTTTTTTACTAACACGTGACCACTGGGCGCATGTTTGTGTGTATTTATTAAACATATTTTTTTCCTTATACTTGAAATTACATTAAGTAAGCATCAATTAAAGATAAAATGATTAAAAGACAAAATTTTGTTATACAAAAGTAAAATAGCCTTTAATCACGCAAAAAATAATCATTTTCTAGAAAAATACCCTACCAACCACTTGTACTTTTATCAATTAAATAAAGACACATGTCAAATTTTCATAAGCGTCAATGGTCAAGCTTGACCATTTTCGATTTTTTTTTTACCTTATCGTGAACTAAGCGAAAAAATCTTAACGTTTTTAGTCATTTTCTCTTAATTAAACCTAAATTGCTAAAGTAAACACATTTTCTAATCTAATTCACTCCAAATTTTCTTTTAAAAGTGCCTAAATATGAGCCCACAAGAAAAAGGTTTGAAGTATTTTATGTGTGTAAAGAGGAAGATGAGGTGAGTGGGTTTGACTAATATTCTTATCATCTGACTATTTGTATTTAGACTAAAATAATTGTTGGTCCCAAAACTTGTCTAAATACATCAACAAACATTTTGTGCGCAATCACCATCCACACTTGCATTTCATTCAATTTAAGAATCACTTAAAGATACGATTATTGATGTATACCATAATGCAACGATGATGAAGCTCCACATGTCATTTTCGATTGGATGACATAATCATCAACATTTGGTTATAAAACTCACTCTTGACTTCATTTGAATAAACAAACCGCTGACTTATAGAGGAAACTAAAAACACATTTTTTAAAAAATTAAATAGGGTAAATTACATTTGGTCCTTCATTTTGACTTTGTTGCAAACATGGTCCATGTTTTGGCCAAACGATACCCGTTTGGTCCTTGCAGTCCCGTTACAGATAACCGTCATTAAGTGTCACATGTGACCTTGTGAAGTTACTAAATTGCCCTTTCTTTTTCTCTTATTTTACAAACACATAACAAACACACACGAATAAAAAGATACACACACATTGTACTTAAAAAAGCCTAAAGTTGACAAGTGTTAAAAGAGTTATAAAGTTTTATTTAGCTAAAATTTAAGGGGCCGTTTCGTTTTTATGTTATTGAGTCTTAATTAGGTTCTGGAGCTGGATAGTGGCGGAGATGTCTTTTTTTTTTTTTTGGTCCACTTATATTTTAGACAAAATTACACGGTTGGTCCCTGTGGTTTGCTCGTATTGCAAGTTTGGTCCCTAAGTCGTTTTAATTACACGTAAATACCTATTTTGAAACTTTGCACTCATTTAGTCCCTATTTTGGATGGCCGTTAGTGCGATCCGTTAAGTATTTTGTCGTTAGTCCTTTGTTAATAAATTTTGCACCGTTAGTCTTTATTTTCTAAAATATAGTTTTCCACAGTTAGTCCATCCGTTAATAATAGATATCATTTCGATTTTTACGTTTTGTCCGTTTTCGTTCGTTTTTATCCGCTTCCCCGTTTTTTCGTTTTCGTCCGTTTCTTTCGTTTTTATAGTTTTGTCCGTTTTCTTACGCTTTATCCGTTTTCTTACGTTTTATCGGTTTTCATCCGTTTTGTAACATTTTCTTAGATTTTATCCGTTTTCTTAAATTTTGTCTTTTTCTTTCGTTTTTGCCCGTTGTTCTTACGTTTGTCCGTTTTAAATGCGTTTTATCGGTTTTCATCCGTTTTGTCCTTTTCTTCGTTTTGTACTATTTCAACATATTGAAAATTTTTCCAAAAGAAAATAATTTGGAAAAAATTTCCAAAAAAAAATTGGAAAAAATATTTCGAAAAAATTGAAAAAAATAAAAAATTCAAATTTCAAAAAAAATTGAATAAAAATTTCAAAAAAATTTGAATAAAAAATATTTTCAAATATTTTAAAAAAAAAAATCTTAAAAAAAATTTCAAAATTTTTTTGAAAAATTAAAAAATCTTTAAAAATTTTTAAAGATTTTTATAAAATTTTCAAGATTTTTAAAGTTTTCAAATTTTTCAAAAAAATCTTAAAAAAAAAAATATTTTTGAAATTTTTATTCAATTAAAATTTTAAAAATCTTGAAAATTTTAAAAAAAATCTTGAAATTTTTTTAAGATTTTTCAAAATTTTAAAATTTTTCAAAATTTTTTTGAAATTTTTTAAGATTAAAAAAAAATATATATTTGAATTTTTTTTATTCAAAATTTTTTTGAAATTTTTATTCAATTTTTTTGAAATTTGAAATTTTTTATTTTTTCAATTTTTTCGGAAATATTTTTTCCAAATTTTTTTCTTTTGGAAAACATTTTCAATATGTTGAAATAGTACAAAACGAAAGAACAACGGACAAAAACGGATGAAACCGATAAAACGTAAGAAAACGGATAAAACGTAAGAAAACTGGACAAAACTATAAAAACGAAAGAAAGCGGAAAACGAAAGAGCGGGGAAAGCGGATAAAAGCGAATGAAACGGACAAAAACAACAAAAAATCGGCGATATCTATTATTAACGGATGGACTAAGCGTGGAAAACTATATTTTAGAAAATAAGGACTAACGGTGCAAAATTTATTAACAAAAGACTAACAGCGCAAAATACTTAACGGACTGCACTAACGGCCATCCAAAATAGGGACTAAATGAGTGCAAAGTTTCAAAACTAGGTATTTCTGGTGTAATTAAAACGACTTAGGGACCAACTTAATACGAGTAAAACCATGAGGACCAACCGTGTAATTTTGGAATTGCTCAACTTTAAATCACAAGCGTACACGTTGGTCTCGGGTATGTCGGGTAAATATATATGAGATCGGTGGGTATTTTTGAGAAGGAAGATAAAGTAGGGCATGTATAGACACACATGCATGAAAATGGGTAGATGGGTAATTTTCGCAAAAAAGAAACCCATCTTTTTTTTTTTTTTTTTTTTTCACATATCATGAGGAGCATCCTCATCATCAAGGGTGACTAAAGGCTTGGGATTTCCTTTGATGCAAAGTTATTTTTCGTAGATCTTTAGTTTTTTTTTCTATAGATCAGTTCATTTTTTAAGATCTATTAATTTTATTTGTAGATCTATATGTTTTTTTAGATCTAACGTTTTGGTATTTTTTTCTTATTGCCGCCACTTGTAGCCAATTACGCCGCATGCATTGTTGTAGCCTCAGTTCTCTCGCCAGAAAAAAAGTTATAACGATCCTTTGGAAAAAATTTGGTCGTTGGAAAAATTTGTGTTCTTTGCCAGAAAAAATTGTGGTGTGGGAAAAATTTGTGTAGCCTCTGCAACAATTTTTATTTATGTCTCCTAATAATTTTTTAGTGTTTGTTTGGCTTAGTAGCTTGATTAAATTGTACATTGTGATTAAATTGTTGTTTATTTTGGTGTAGGGGTGAATTAAATAGTGTATCAATTGACCACTTTAATAGTATTAATGTGGTGTTTTTCTAATATATGCATTATAATGTTGTATATTATGCTTATTTACTTGTAAGTCTGAAAATTATGTGCTTTCAAATGTTGTAGATCATGCTTAATTAGTTGCAAGTCTGAAAGTCTGAAAATTTAATAAGAGAGAGATTCATTTGTGCATTATAAGTAGTAGTGATGTTAGTAACGTGATCAAATTTTCCCATTTCAAGTTTTATGAGAATGGCAACGTTAAAATAAAAAAGACAAATGTTTGTAAGAAACGTAAAAGACAAACAAAAAAAAAAAAAAAAAAAAAAAAAAAAAAACTTATGATTTCTTGATATGTGCCGGTGGATAAAAAAAGTCATGAATAACATAAAACAAATTGCATTTTGGTTTTGTGGTTTTGCCAAATTGTATGTTCGGACTAGAGGTGCAACTAAAACCGGTTTTCAAAAAACCGGACGACAAAACAGGAACCGGTTTTCAACAAAACCGGTTTTAAAACCGAAACCGGTTTTAGACAACCGAACCGGTTGTACGGTTTAAGTTTTCCAATGGACCGGTTTTACTGGTTCTAAAAGCTGGTAAACTGGTTTTGAAAAAAGTTAAACCGATTTTTTTTTTTTTTTTTTTGAAAACCGCTAAAACCGGTTTAAACCGGTTAAACGGTTTAAAACCGGTCAACGTAAAGTCAAACTAGCCGTTGGATTTGAATAACGGCTAAAACCGGTTAAACCGGTTAAACCGGTTTTAAAACGGTCAACGTAAAGTCAAAGTGACCGTTGGATTTGAATCTGGAAACCGTGCGAAACCGGTCAAAACCGGTCAAAACCGGTTTTAAAACGGTTTTAACCGGTTTTGACCGGTTTCGCGGTTTTCGCCGTTTTAAAACCGTCGGGCAAAAATGATGCTTATGTACGGTAGCCTTGTGCTATTTTTGACCGTTTTTGTTGTCTTTTTTGATTTTGAATACTTTGAAGCTAGAACTTGTAGTATAAATATGTGTTTTGGGTTGAGGCTTAAAACACATCAAATCTCTTTAATCTCTCATTATCTCTAATTTCTTTATAATGGAAAACACACAATCACAACAAGCTTCCACTAATCCTCCCTCCGTTGAGTCTTCCCGGTCACGAAAACATTACACACAAGATGATGTTCATCATGTTAAACCAACCGCACGAAATCCCGAGGTTTTTAATCATATGGATTTGTGTGTTATGAAGGATGGGACGGAAAAGGCGCGTTGCAAAAAATGTTTGAGCTTTTATGCTTCCGGGGCTAACACTACACTAAAGGCTCATATAGCGAATGTTCATGATACCTCAAAATGCCGACGGTACTATTGGTGAGGATGGTCAAATTTGTATATATGATAATGATGCGCTTCAAAGAGATTTTGCGGGGTGGGTCATTCAATATACTTATCCATTCAACCTCTTCGACAACGCCAAGCTTACGACCATCATCAAAAAGAGGCTACAGGCGGTATAAACAAGTAAGTCGTACTAAACTTAGAAGTGATGCTTTTAAATTATGGGAAGCGGCTAAAATGATATTATTAATGGTTTTCATGATTATAAATATGGTGTTTCTATAACTACGGATGTTTGGACCGCACCACATGGTTCGGCAAATTCTTATCTCGCCGTTCTGACTCATTGGTTTAATCCGAATCTTGGTTATTAATGAAACGGACAATTGCTTTTAAACTATTTGGTTATCCACATACGGGATCTAATTTAAGAAAATTTTACATGACACTTTAATTGAATATAATTTAGATGATAAAGTTTTTACGATTTCACTAGATAATGCATCTAATAATACTAAAGCTATGGAATTGTTAAAATTACGTATAAAACCCATTTTAGATGGTGCTTTTTTTCATTCCGTTGTGTTGCTCATGTTATAAATTTATCCGTTCAAGCGGCATTAAAAATATGTGAGAGATTACGTTTGGTATTTAGGGTATATTAACAAATATATATCGCTCGTGTAATGAGCGACAAATTAACTATAAGCGTTTTCGTAAACAATGTGGTGAACCATGGCTAGGACCGAAATTAGATACACCTACTAGGTGGAATTCTACTGCGTTATGTTTGAAAATATATTACGACAACGTTCTACTTTAGATGCTTTTAATGAATTACTTGTTGATAAAACCGTTCTACTTGATAGATGAGCAAGATTGGGATCGACTAAATGATTTAACTAATTTTTACAAGTTTTAAAGAGGCAACAACTATAGTATCGGGTGTTTATTACCCAACTAGCCCATTAGTTTTAAATCAAGTTTATGCTATGACGGAAAAATTAGGCAATTAAAAGACTCACCTACTCAAATGTTTAGAAAAATGGTTAAAGTTATAAAAAAGATTTATAAAATATTTTGCTACTTTACCTTTGGTTTATACTTGTTCCAAGTACTTAATCCATGTTTAAATGTTGGAGGCGTAGAATTTTAATAAGAAGAATAATGGAAAATTTAGAATTATCTTTTGGGTTGGACGGTGAAGATCCCAACTATATAGAATCTCAAGTTTTAAATTTAATGATTATTTTAAAAATTGTTTGAAATTTATGCAACAAAATATGGTCAACAACCAAACCCAATTCTCGACCCAATGCGGGCGGTTCGTCCCGAATGACAAGGGACATTAACATAAACCTTTATAATACTTTACGTGAAGACGCTACAAAGCGTCAACGATCATCGGCCCCGACAAGCGAGTTGGGACAATATATGGCTACAAACTTTTAACAACTTTAAGTCCCGATGAGTTTGCAAACTTTGACATTTGGCTTGGTGGAAAGAAAGAAATCAATTTCCAATTTTAGCCGCTATGGCTCGTGACTTATTAGCGGTCCAAGCTTCGACGGTAGCTTCGAATCGGCCTTTTCTCATAGTGGTCGAATTATATCGGATAGAAGGACAAAACTTAGCCCGAATCCGTGGAAGTATGTGTATGTTTGAAAGATTATATGGACGGAGTAGATAGGGTACAACATCAAACATCGTTGGAAGGTTCGATTGAAGAAGTTGAAGAAACTATAGCACAAGAAGAAGAAGACATGGGGATATCACCTCCGACACCGAATTAGATGAAGGTGAATTTGAACCATTTGATGTTGAAGAGTTAGATGTGAAGAATTTTTGGATGATTTAATTTCTTGAGTATACACGGGTGATGGCAATGCGAAGCTCGATATACTTGAGTATACTAATATGTTTTGGGTGATGGCCATGTCAAGCTCGAAATGTATTAGTATTTATTTATTTTAGTTCTATAATTGTATTGTTTAAATAAAAGTTATGATTGTATTGAAATGTATTAGTATTTTATAGTTTTAGTTGTATGATTGTATTGTTTAAATAAAAGTTATGATTGTATTGAAATGTATTAAATGTTTTAAATTCGAAAAAAAGCGAGCAGGTAAAATACCGATAAAAAGCGGATCGAACATTTAAAACCGAAAACCGAACCGGTAAAAACCGATAAAAACCGATTCGAACATTTGAAACCGAAAAAAACCGATTCGAACATTTAAAACCGAAAAAACCGATTCGGGAAAAACCGAAAAACCGAAGCGATTTTGGCAAACGGTTTTAAAAACGGTTTTTGAAACCAAAACCGGTAAAACGGTTTTGTGCACCTATAGTTCGGACCCAATCATTTCAAAATGCAACCAATGTTCTTATTTTGAACTTTGGGCTTGCGTATTCGGTCCTGACCAAAGTTAAATAATTAAAAGCTCGAAGGCGAGTGTTAGAAAGAAACTTGAAGGAATATAGGTGCCAATTAGGCAAACTCACAACTATAACATATACTACTAGAGAATTCACAACCAAAGAGTTAATTGCATTTTGGTCTCATTGTATGCATTAAATTATAGGTTTGGTCTTAAAAGCTTTGAAAGTCATAGATAGTATTCTTATTTTGAAGTTTGAATTCGTTTTGATCCTTAATCGGTGATGAAATGACCAAATTATTTTGTGAATAATAGTAAATGATTTTAATCATTTCACTTTGACATAAGGCCAAAATTGAATTGAAACTTCAAAATAGAAACTACATTGCCCTGTTAATTAACTCAGCAACTAAACATTTGAAGCCAACAAAATACCCCACCCCAACCACTCTCCTCAAAAAACAAAACCCTAGCAGAAAATGGAGCATTTACAAAACCCTAGCACTAGCAGCGCCTTGAATCAAAATCAGAATCAGAAAATGGACCATTCACAAAACCCTAGCAGCCGCAAATTCGGCACTGATTGGTTTAACGCCACAGTTTGTCGGTATGTGCCGTATCCATCTCTTGTACCTTCCCAGAACTTCTTTCAAAGCTACACAATTGGTTCTTTGTTTGTTCAAATTTCGAGTCTTGATCTTGATCAAGTTTGGTGCTTGTAATGATCAATGATTTGTTCATTTGTGCTGGCTTATGTGATGATGGGGTCATTGACTTCCTTCACATATGTCAAAGTCAACAATATGAACCAAAACCACTTCAGGGATGGCTGAATTGGCAGTGAAATGAGCAAACTGCCCCTCATAGAACTCTCTAAACGATGTCTTGTAGTTTCTCATTGACTCCTACTCTTCTCCTTCATTCTTACCACATTGGAACAAATTAAGTGCTAACCGTTCAATTGCTGGACCAACTGGGCTAGCATTTTGGCACTCATTTCTGAATCCCTTTGGCTAAGCTCTTTTTGTCCTAAATCAATAGCCTCTGAATAGGCCATTAGTAGGTTACGGAGTCCTGTTTGGGACTCCATTTCCATGGCGTCATCTTTATGAAGTCCATGTTTAGACCATCTTGCTCTAGAATTGAGTGAATATAAGAGTGCGTTGACCATGAAGGTCGCACCATAGGTTCTGACTGCATCATTTTTCTTTTTATATTTAGGTTGGTTTAAAGCCATGTTTAGATATAGAAATTGAAATTGAAGCAAATTTGCTTATGAATGAAGACATTCTTGGTCTTGCTCACTTATAGTATATTGTTAAATTCATAATCAAGTACCTTGTTCTTCGTTTCTTTTCAAGGGTGAATTTGGTTATAATACTTTTTCTATTTTAATAAATTATTTTGATAGGAATTAACTTGAAAATTGAATGATGTTGAGGCTCATCTAGTCTTTGGTACCCACGAGTCATACAAGGACTTTTTTCCTTTGAATATTTTTTATTGGTCAATAAACCAGAAATATCATCCATGTTTGATGCCAGCAAGTCAGCAACTTAGTTTTACAAACAAGTAATGTAAGAGGTCCAAACCTACCTCATTTAGGTTGTTTGGATTTCTTATATATTTACCTTCTGACTTGGCTCTTTATATGCCTGAAATGCTGTAAACATGCATCTCCAAAACTCTTTTGAGGTAAGGAGAATTTGATATCATGTATGCATTTGTTAACCACTTCCTGTTGTTTCTTAAGGGGTGTTTGGATTTACGTTTTAAAGTTTGATTATTTGATTATCGCAAGCTTTTTCTTTTTGAATAAACAGATTTAATATTCAAGCATATCATTATCAAGCTATCTGTGAATAGAACAACCTTTTCCATACCAATTACTACACATTTGTGGTATCATGTAAACTTTTAGGGGCATATTGGTAATCCTTCCTTTAACACTTAAAAAACATATACTCGAGAACTTCAATTCGAGAACACAATAAATACTAAGCGTGCTTAATTAGCCAAGAAGGTCACAAAGAGTCTCAAATAAAAACCCATATGTCTGGTCCAAGTCTACTAGCGTGTTACTGGCTGAGGAGAAGAATAAGTCAAAGGTGTCAATCGTTGTTTGAGCTATCTGCTAGAACTTGTAAGTAGTTGGAATATTAGTATTTCTTTCTCTCAATGTAGCGGGTGGGCTTGATGATGGGAAGAATTCTTCTTGTTCACGAAACCCATATCTGTATCTCATATTAGGCTCATTTCTTCTAAGAAATTTAGTTGCTTTACTGGTTTGACACCCGTTAGCTTAACTGGTTTGACTATTTTGACCTATTGGTTACTTAAAATCCTTGCACGTAGTCATGGTAGTTTGTGGATCAGAATCAGTAATAGTATAAAAACTGGACAAAAATTATCTTATACATTTGAAGAAAGCCTTTTAATCTCTTTGGTTGCCATGTGATATAGATATACCATTGCACGAAACCTGTGTTGCTCGTTATGCGCATGATTTAAGGCAAAGTTCTGATGCAAGTTCCAATTCACTGATACATCATTTGCGATACATTATGCCCTAAACAACAAGTTGTCTTATTACTGGTTGATAAGTCAAAGGTGTTCATTGTTAATCTTCTAGAAGTAGTGGGTACTTCGTTGATGAGTTTTGGTTGCTGCATTTCTTTTCTAGGTAACTCAAAATATGTGCTACTTTGTATGGTAGGAATGTGGGTTTATTTAACTATATACTTGTTTTGTTGTCAAATGGTCACAAAAGAGTTTATTGTTGTTCCTACCCACACACTTTGTCATGCACTGCTTATTACGGAACTGCTTTAATAGACTTAAACAGGTGGTTGGGATCTTGGGAGAGCTAAAGCATCATGTAAATACCAATATGAAATGGGATCAATTGAAAATTAGCCCTAGATAATATAGGATATAACACAATTGATGTTGTATACTCCATCTTTTCTCATTAAGCCCAAATGAACCCGTTACGATTAAATGGGTCAAAATTGAGACCTCTATTGCGTGTTCAACACCTTAATCATAATGTTCCTCTTGTTAGGTTTGATATTTTGGGAGGAGAGGATTGGTTGTGACACACGTATTTGGATAGGATGAAAAATATATTCTGTAAGACTGTCACCTAAAAATAAAATATGGACTGACTGGGTGGGTTTGATGATTCGCCAAAACTTGTTATGCACGTAAGAACCATTATTTGTATGACCTACTAGGCTTCATTTTTTCAATTGAATCTAGTGACTAAACTGATTGGGTACTGAGGGATTCCTGCAGGGGATTAATGATGACTTGATGTGATTTCTAGACTTTTTAACAACCTGTTAGCATTTTATATGGTTTATTTACAAATGTGTGCAAAAGTTATTATGCATAGCTAACTAATTTATATGCATTTCAGGACCATGAAGTACATGCTGTAAAAGAACGTGTGCCATCTGTGGAGTTTTGTTCAAGTTCATTAGTAGTAGACTAGTAGTATGTGACTAGTATGATGAAAACACAAACGTTATGGGAAGTTCTTTTGGTATTTAATTAGTTGTTGTTATCCGTATGGTCCATAGGAATTATTATATGCCCATTCTCGAATTTGTTGTTTGCTTTGTTAACTAGTCATTTTTATTATTTTTTTTTTTTTATTTATTTTTTTTTTTATTTTTTTAGGACAGGTCATTGATATTTGGTTTTAGGTATTTTAGTGGGACTACAGGAGCATGTATGGTTAGAAAATATCAATACACCACCATACATTGTAGAGTACAAGTCACGATGAACTTGTTCATTCAGTACATAAAAACGAATAATGATAACTATTTACAGGTCTTACATGTTTGGCTGCAGACTCTCATATCTGCATTGCCTCTATTTCTACATCCATACGTCTTCCCAAGATTTAAAAATAAAATCAGAACTCATTTTGATGCCTCAAGCCTATAAACAAAGCACAACCGAGCAGTCTTAAGATATAATGGCTTTAGTAGTTGACATTCCTAATCCAGAGTTGGTTAGAATTGGCCTAGATACATGTGGGTGCTGAATCACCGAGTCATTTGAGCTCCTCTCCTGATAAGTCGGCTAGCAACGCAAAGATTGATCATCAATAAATTCACAATTATCCTATTAGTTGGTAAAAGAAGCTGTAATAGAGCTTAAAAAAATATTTATAGAGAACAAAAAATATGGATTAATCCAACTGACATGAATCCCTAATCTTTGAAAACATGTAGCCAAAGTATTTCTATGAAACAACCATCATAAAATAATTTTGCTAAAACAACTATAGATCTCAAACAACCATTTAAAAAGAGGCAATTTCATATCTCCCTTTCTAAAATATGGAAATTTCATATAGAGTTAATTACATAAATCGTCCTTGTGGTTTGGTAAAAGTTACGGATCTTGTCCCTGTAGTTTTTTTTAGCGGGTTTCGTCCCTGTGGTTTACAAATCTTACGGATCTTGTCTCGATCGACCGGTCCCAAAAAGGACCTCCTTGAAAATACTCTAACGTGAGGGCTAACATCATATTTTGGTTTTAACGATCGAGTTAATTACATAAATCGTCCTTGTGGTTTGGTAAAGTTACTGGATCTTGTCACTGTGGTTTATTATAATATTTTTCGATTAGTCGTCACCAGATCACAAACGCTTGCATTTGGTACACTGTTATACTATATATAAAGGAAAACCAAAAGAAACTATTAATACACATCGAAAACCGGGTTGGTAGGGACGCTCAAACCAAAGAGTTGACCAGTTTAATTTGACCCGTTTTCGATCTAACCCATCGGTTTAAATCGTCTTTGTTTTCGTAGGAGCAGTTCAACCGGTTGAATCATCCGGGTCGAACCGGGTCTCAAAACATTATGTTTAATCCCCAAATCTTCAAACTTTTATTTTTTTTTCGTTTATAACCCATAAAAAAATTTTATCACTAAAAAATCTGTCGCTATAAAATCTCGTTGCTATGCACGGGTAATCGTCTAGTTAAAACATAAATGCCTACACCAAATTCAAATAATGTTGTCTTAATAAAATAATTTCCTAAAGTATACGCCCACCAAAAATTTCAAAAAAAATGCATGACAACTTTTGACAATATTTCTTGAATGAGTTTCTATATTAAACAAAAAAATAAATAAATAAAGTAAATAAATAAATAAATAAACTCTTGTTTTTTTAACTCACAACATTGATATTTTTTAAAAAATCATCCACAAACTCTACTATATATGACACTATATTACAACATTTTGTTTTTAGTTTAGGAAAATAAATAATCAAAATATCGCAAGTAATCGTCTGATTAAAAATAAATGTTGCAGATGAATAATTAGCAATACTTAAGTACTTAACTGCTAATGTCAAGTTGAATGGGCCAAAAACAGTTTGGATGAGGAGGTATTCTTTTATCCTTGGATGGGTCAAAAGCAAAAAAGTTAGATACATTACAAATTTAGAGTTTATATGCATGATATTAATTAGGGGTGGGGTATTGGTACTTTTAAAATTGCTAATTACTCATTTAAAAAATATATATATTATTTTATTTTAGTTTTATAATTTTATTTATATTAAAAAACTGAGAAATAAAAAAAATGACAGAACATATAAAGTTTGACAAGTCAAAAGTAGTAAAACACAAAAAAATATGAAGCAAAAACGCATAAAAATTTGTCTTTGTCTTGTTAATAAAGTGGGTAAAACTGAAGAAAAAAAATGCGAAAATTTTTTTTTTAAATTTGACAAGTAAAAAATAGTCAAAGTCAAAAGATACGAAAAATATATATAATAAACTGTCTTTTTCTATCAATTTGATTATTAGAAAGAAATTACTCTATATATAATAGAGCGTCGAAAACGCGCTCTATCCTGCCGTTTTGATGACCTCAAATTTGCGTCACTTTTTATTAGGAGCCCAAGTATTAGCCCGCTAGGTAGCTTGGATTTTTTTTCTTAAAAGCTATTCTTTGTGTAGCCCAATACATTGCAGCACAAAAAAATATTTCTCACAAAGTAAATGTCCTAAAAAATTTATTTGCTTGCACCTAAATATCATGACCAACTTATACATAATACTCTTCAAAATCTATAGTTGGTGTATCTAACTACATTGCAACACCAACAAATATTTGTTACAATCAAAACAATGTCTTAAAGAAAATATTTTTTGCTACCTAAACATTATGAACAACTTATACATAACATCTTTTAAAAAAAAAAAAAAAAAGAAAAAAAAGAAAAAAAAAAACAACAACTGCCCATTCTATAAAGAAGCGGTATAACAAATCATCGGTAAAAACAAATAAATCAGAAAATGCATGCCAACGCGCAACTCTTTATCTTGTTACTTATAATGGTGAAAGCTAAAGATATGCAATTTATTTATTCAAAACACACAATCTACGCAATATACTTTGAAAATTACTATTGTACGCAATATATTTTCAAATTTGATACAATGGAAAAATAGTATTTCGACATATTGAAAATTTGGAAAAAAATTCAAAAGAATTTCTTTTAAGATTTTTTAAATTAAAAAATATTTTTTTGAAATTTTTATTCAATTTTTCAATTAAAAAAATTAAATATTCAAAAAATTTTGATTTTTTTTTTCAAATTTTTCTATATGTCGAAATACTTTTTTTCAATATGTCCAAATTTCAAAAAATATTTTGTAAAATAATTTGAAAAACAATTTGGAAAAAAATCCAATTTCTTTTTTTTGAAAAAAAAATTATTTGCGATTTTTTTTTTGCATTTTTTGAAATCTTTTTCAAAATTTTTCTTTGGAAATTTTTGTTTTCAAATTCTTGAAAAATTATAATTTTTTTAGAAATATTTTTTCAAAATTTTTCAAACCATAAGGATCATTATTGTAACTTTTATAAGTGAAAAAAAGTCATGAAGATGATCGATGAAAGTCAACGCAATGACGATACTGACCATTCCTCTCAATTTTCAAACTTGAACACACAGTAACTTACTAGTGTCCGATCGTATTACGTAGATTGTACTAAATTTGAAAAGATATTGTGTACAATGGTAATTTTAAAGTATCTTGCATGACATCGTGTGTTTTGAATAAATATGTTGCGTGTCGTTACACTCACCACCGTGAAAATGGTACCAAAAATACCACCTTATTAATAACCAAAAGCCTTTTGGATGGGCCTTAGCCAACCCCATGGTATAAGCTGGCTCCGTCCCTTAGTTTGGGAACCACATAATTTAAAGTAAATGGAAGTCAATAGCTAGCATTACCATGCACATTCCACTAGCATTTACTTAGCTTCCTTGCAATTTCTCATTCTTTGCTATTGTCCACACAATAAATGTACCGAGTAAACGTTCCTTGCAATTTCTCATTCTTTACATGTTGATTTTTATTTTCATTATCATTGCATTATGGTACACATCAAATATTGTATCATTAACTGATCTTAAACCAAGTGAAATGCAGTTGTGAATAGTGATTGCACCCAAAATGTTTAATGAAATGCCTAAGTAAATGTCACAATGTAGTTGTTTTTCGTAGTTCGTATTCATTTCTGATGTAGCTCAAGAATAACGTGAACAAGCGGTTAGGCATGTAATGTACTAACAAGCGGTCTCACGCTTAAACCTCACTGGTACACATCTTGGGTTGCTGTGGAAGGGGTCGGAAATGGTCACGGTCACAAGGAAAACCTTATCCGATTACCATAATAGTAACATGGTGAAGTGATTACTTAAACTCTTTAGTCATATTAAGCTCAAAAAAAAAAAAAAAAAAAAAAAAAAAAAAAGATGTAAAATGAGCTTAGTGAAAGTATGCCAAACGAATTAAGCTCATGTGCCTGAAATTAAAACACCCTGTTAATATTATTTTGCTATTTATTGCTTCAAGACCTTACATTATGACTCTGTAAACAGATTGAAACATACAGGAAAGGAAATCATTGACATTGACAGTAATAGCCCGAGCTAAACAGATCTCGTTTGTCTAGCTGTACTAGAAGTATTAGCCTTGTATAGAGTATACAGGACCGCTACAACAATTAATGACCCTGCTCCAGCTCCCATTCCGTAGAATATGGTCAGCCAGTCATTCCCATCATCATATGTATCAGAATTTGGCGAAGATGATGGCACGGGTACAACTGAACTAGTGCAATTTCGGTTCAATGGAAAACCGCATAACCCCTTGTTTGCTAAATAGGATGTCTCAAACGTCTCAAACTGGGAGCTGTTGGGATTTTTCCTTCCAATTGATTGTATGACAAATTCAAAACAGAAAGGAACGAAAGGCTGGTGAGCACAGATGGGATTTCTCCGGTTATTCTGTTTGACGACATGTCCAATGCTTCTAACTGACTCAAAGTTCCAATAGATGGTGGGATCGAGCCCGTGAACTCATTATGTGATCGTTGAGAAGATGCAGGGCTTTCAGTTGGCCAATTGTTTCTGGTATCACCCTGAAAACGGTTACTTGATATATCAATGAGCGGATCCGTGGAACCTGTTTGATCGGAGAACAAGAACATGCAAGTTGGTATTGCTGCCCAAATAACATGGATAAGTGTCATTTATCTTGTTATTCCCAAGGTTTAACACTTGTAGCATTCTGCAGTTGACAATAGATTGTGGAATCTTTCCTTCCAAAGAGTTTCCATGCAGGTCTAGAGTCTTCAAGCTACAGGTTGTTGGAAAAGTTCCCTCTATTTGACCACTGAGACGATTATTTCCCAAATTTAGTACCCTACGATCGTTTCCCAAATTTAGTACCCCATGACTGTAAGGTAAAGTGTCACTTAATTCAATCAAACACTTTGGTATCGTTCCATTTAAACGATTGTTTGACAAATCAAGGACCTCAAAGTAGGTAGCATTGCATAAAGTGTCAGGGATCGTCCCAGTAAGCAAATTGTTAGAAACCGAGAAGAAATAGGTAAAGGCGAGGTTTCTCCCAATGCTTTCCGAGATTGACGAGTTGAAAAGATTGTCTGAATAGTCTATGAAGTAAGTGCTTTGAGGCGGTATTGGAATCGCCCACTAAGGCGATTGGAATGCAAGTCGATGGATTCAAAATCAGTAGAATTGTAGGGCTCTTGGAGGAAGTTAGGTTGTTATGAGAAAGGTTCAGATAGGGAACGGTCCTCCATTCCCAACTTCCCATATCCAATTTGGTATTTCTCCTTGAATTTTGTTGTCTGAAAGATCAAGAAACCATAGGTTGCTGAGACCCTGAAAATCTTTAGTTTCAATTACACCACTCAGGTTGTTTGATGAAAGTGAGAGGAATTCAAGTTGTCCAAGTTCAAAAAATGACCTGGGAATTTCACCTTGCAATTTGTTACTGCTTAAATCAAGACTTTTCAATAATGGTATGGACGAGTTTGAAAACTGTGGAAGCAGACCATCAAAATTGTTGTTGGAAAGATCTATCTCTTGCACATTTGGCAGAGAGAACAAAGATGGAGGTATGCTTCCATTGAAACTATTGAATCTTAAATCAACCGAAATAAGATTATTAAGATCTTGAAAGTGATCAAAAGGAATCATACCGATAAACCATTATTTGAGAGGTCGATGTGTGTTAGATTCTTGCAAAGCCGAAATGACGGATTTTCCGATAAACTTATTCGACGACAAGTCCACATAGGAGAGTTGAGTGAGTTTTTCATGGACTCAGGTATGGGTCCTGTGAAATTGTTCTGCTGCAGTTTTATCCAGGATAACTTATCAAGATTTCCAATAGATTCTGGGATTTCGCCAATAAACTTGTTTGAAGACAAGTCTAGGTATGACAATTGAGTGAGGTTTTCGATGGATTTCGGTATCTCACCGTAAAAGTTTGTTCCGCTGATCACTAAACTCTGAAGATCTCTGTTCACAGAAAACTCTGGTAAAGAACCGTTAAGATCTGGGTTTTCTGATAAATCAAGACTCTGCAACTTTTGCAACTGAAGGACATTTTTGGGAAATGTTCCAATCAAGTTACAAGCAACAAGATTCAATATTGTCAGATTCTTGAAATTTGCAAAGAAATCCGGAACTGGAGCACTCAGATCGTTCCCAGCCAGATGAATTACCGAAAGTGATTGCAGCTTCTGAAGGGACTCATCTAAAGGGCCTGAAAGTTGACAATCTGACAAGCTTAAAACTTCTAAATTAGGCAAAGATGATGATAAACCCTGGCACCAATCGAGTTTATGTGATGACATGTTCACATTATCCATATAAAGACCCCTTAGCCGTGTGAGGTTGCGAACAAGTGTGGCTAAACTTGGGTTCTCGAGTTTCAGTGAGGGAATTCCGTAGAAGTCAACTGAAGAGATCAAGAATCTCTAATCTTGTCAGCTGTGACAATTCTTCAGGAATCTGACCAGAAAACCCGACAAGTTCAAATAAGACAAACTTGTAAGACTCCCAAATCTTGAAGAAATCGGTATAGAGCTAAAAAAACTTGCAGCAAGGTTCAAGCTTTCAAGATTCTTTAAACCAAATAGAGCACTGGAATCATTAATTCCACCGTATATCGTTTCGTTGCTCAAGTCTAAACCAATAACCTCACCCTTGATGCTGCAGGTGACACCTCCCCACGAGCAGCAATCTGGCATTGGCTTCCAAGACACTAGCTTTGTTGAAAGTGAAGAATTGAAGTGCAGTTCGTTCTTTAACTGGATCAAAATCGTTTGGTGGTATATTTGACATTGGCCGGAAACCAACAACGTATTGATCCCAAACAAGATCAGGTAAAAGGTAACAAGAATATCTGAAAGCAGAGTTGGGATTTCATTATGAACTAGGATTTTATGCAAAGGCGATGCTTATGAACCGTCGAGCCTATGAAATTTGAAACTTTATATTTGTTAAATCTGTTTAATTATGATCTCGTGATAAGTATTTTATTTATATTTGTTTCATAGAGTCGAATTTACGTGTCAAGTATTCACAATTAGACAAACTATTGACTTTGACGTCTACTTTAAATTCTATTGAAGGGACTATAGTTACCTTAACATTGTAAGAAATAGAGATTTAAGACTACTAACATTGTCTTAATATTATTATTGCTTATCATCGTTATAAGCGAATTGATTTTACTTTATAATGATTTACAGGATTTGTTTTTATTGAAAGATGTTTAATATGCCACATACATCGGAGATGAGGTACACTGTATTGATCGCCTAGCTTCTAACTGATGAGTTCAAAGATCGGATAAAATGGTTCAAGAGGTAGCTTATTAAAGGCGGTCAACCAAAACAGACCTGCTTTGAGCTGTACCCAATTACAGCGTTTGACCCATTACCCAACCCGTCTAACCAACTAAACTTTTCACTTTTAAGTACGAAAAATTATTTACAGAGCTACTGCAAGTGAACCCATAATAAGAGCTACCGAAACAAACACAGGTAAATTATTTTTTCTATGTGCATGCACCATCTTACTCTTGGATTGCAACAGGAGTTCCATGCTTTTCAGAAATCTTAAATATGACAATTTAATTTTCGTGAACTAGAGGATTTTTCTCACAAATATGTGGAACAAAAACAGTGTGTACAATTATTACTGGTTCCCTTTCTCATTAAAATATCTTTTCTAATGTGCATGCACTATCATACTAACAACAAAGAAGGTGAACAAAAAATTTATATATTAAAGTAGAACGGTAAATAAGAGGGAGTTTGGCTAGTTTTTTCTGAGGAGGTTAATAGCTTTTCATATTTTGGATAAGCTAATTTGCAAGGCTAAGAACTAGTCAAGGCACTTGGGTACCACATAACTTAAAGTAAATGGTCAAGTCAATAGCTAGCATTATCATGCACATGCAACTAGCATTTTGTTAGCTTCCTTGCCTTTGCTATTCTCCACACAAATTGATTGGTAAGACTTGAATGAAGCCAAAACAATACCCACTGATTTAGAATTCGTCAATTAGCAACCCAATGAAAATCATAGTCTATTTTCTACATGTCAAAACTTATTACATAGCAATTTCCATTATAAATTTGATAAGGTTTTGTTTTTATAGGCTTTTAGACTCATAAATCATAGCATTATCTGTTTGTTAAAAAACTAGTTCCCAATGAGAATCAAACTCTGCTTTCAATTACTCTTGATTTCTTGATACCCTTTTGCCCAATTTTGTTTGGGGTTAATATGAGGTTGGTTTTGGGTCAATGCCAAATCAAACAGCAGTCACAAATTCAACAAAAATGGTCTCTTAGAACCCAAATGTCACAAATTGTTGCAATTGGCTTGGTGTCACTTGCAGCACTTTCAATAATACTTGCGCAATTATCAAAAGGATGGTTGTGATTGTGAGAACATTAAATCTGCATTTTAAAATTTTTGGTAGTTGATGGTTGTGACCAGTGTGAATTAACTACTTTGGTAATGACCCGTTTTGTTATGATGCACACATTCATTCTCGATATGCGTCATATACCAAAACGGGTGATTGAAAACCGATCACCAAATGCTAGAAATTGATATGATTTCATACTGTATACACTCATTGTACGCACTATTAAGCTCCTCAAAAGAGCTTACGACAAAGTACTTTGTAGGCGCATACATTGTGATTGCAACAAGTTTGATGCTTTTCCATATATTGTAACAAAAACAGTGTCACAAAAAATATAAAAAGTCTGGGAATAATTCCAATTAGAACATCTGGAAACAGAATCAAAAAACCGATAGCTACAAAATTTAATACTGCCCATACACGTAGCAGCAACCCGATAGAAAAAATCAGCTTCAGTCTGATGACGTTTCCTTGTTTTTCTTGAGATTTTTCTTCCTCTTCTCGAGAGTATCGACGTTTGCCTTCTTCCGTTGATTGCTAATCTGTGAAAGCAAATGAAACAATAGTTCAGTCGACAATGGAACTTGGTAATTTTCGAATGTTTTTCTTTGCAAAGAACGGATATTTAAATAGTGACATAAACGGAAACTAACCTGAATGGCATTATACAGTCCCCTCTTTTTACGTGACATAGTTAGCATGGCCATGTCTTCATCATCATTGATAAGCTGTTTTGGAGATGCATCATCCACGTCATCTTTTTCACCAGTCTTCTGAATCTCAGTAGTATCAGACGTCTGCTGCATCCCTTTCATTTCCATTTTCAGTTCTTGATGGAACTGTTTTTCATCAATCGCCATCTGCATACAACGAAATTCTCATCAATGAGTAGAAGAATATGACGCTGAAAAACGTATAAAGATTTGTAAAACAAATAACGAACCTTCCGTTTTCTTTCAGCAGCTACTTTAGCTTCAGCCCTATCAATGACTCCTTCGACAAGTAAATGGGCATTATCAAGATCATCCATTTCCGCACCTGGCATAGGAAGGATTTCTTTTCTCGCAGCTGCTTGAAGCCTCTTAATCGTATCTGCATACTCGGGTACATACCCTTCTGCTTCATTGTCAACAAATGGAGAAAGATGCGGTGGAAGAACCCTGATTATTCACAAAATAATATGTCAACATTCAGAAAACAAGACTG
The DNA here is from genome assembly GCA_022545495.1 of Chrysanthemum lavandulifolium. Taxonomy (NCBI): domain Eukaryota; kingdom Viridiplantae; phylum Streptophyta; class Magnoliopsida; order Asterales; family Asteraceae; genus Chrysanthemum; species Chrysanthemum lavandulifolium. Next base: position 303,877,659 of record CM040241.1, on the reverse strand, counting down.
AGTACTAGATCAATCGCGACAATTTCAAAACTTACTTTCCAACCATATAATCCTCAGTAGGTAGTATGATTCTTGCGTTTATGCAGTCAAAGACCCATTGTGGCTGTATATAGTCTCTGGAAATAAACTTGTGACTTTGAGTCGGCCTATCAACAATCTGCACAAAATAAAAGTTTCAATAAGATAATGAAAACGACGCTGAATAATACGGAGTAGTCTTCAATTACGTAGCCAAGGGATATTAGCAGATCAGTTATTAGAGATAAATACTTCATCAACAACAAAGTAGGGCGTTTATTTATTTTGTTTGTTTTATCAGATATCAGAGCCGGGTCTTACGACATACCTGATAATCAATCTCCTGGTTAGATTCCTCAAATGGAGCTCCATCCCCTTCCCACGAAACCACACCACCGAAAGAGGTAATAACAAAAAGCAACGACTCCCTTGGAACCTGAAAAACACAACGATTCACTTTTAAGCATAATAAAGACAAAGAGAGCTTAAACGTGCAATTTATAATAAGCAATAATAATACATTGATCCTACCTCACGACCCAAGAAGAATGTCTTGTTTTGGAAGAGGGTCTTACAGGCCTTCGTTTCTTCATCATCTTCACTAACAGAAGCAGCGTTTACAACAAGGTTCATCAAGGCACCTGGTTCATTACTAGGAAGTTGGTCCTGAAGCTGGGCGAGTCTAAGCTCAGACTCTTCATCGTTTGCTCCACTTGTCCGGTCTTTAGCATCAACATATCTTGTCAAAGCATATAAATCTGCCAATTACGGAAAAAAAGTTAAGATCTCTATAGACAGCACACTGGAGTATAGTGACATATTAACAGTTTTGTCATGAGATAGCAAGTTCATACCAGCTGCTAAAGCTTTCAATCGAGGATCAAGGATAGGTGGATACTTCAAATTAATCGACTCGTAGAGTTTGAAATTTACAAAACCAAGAAGAGTCTGCACATTAAATAGTAGTACGTGTAAGTACCGAGTTGTGAAAAGAATAACAGAAGGAATGCACTCACAGCAACAATACAAAACTCATAACGAAGGTATGAAAGTGTGATTCAACAAACCTCGTAAAATTCCAAAAAAGTGAGCATAATCTTGTAATCAACATCTTGAGGCATGACTTGCTGGAGCGCATGAGGAGTCAACCATGTGACTTTTTGACCGTCAACCTCCGCCTGAAAAGAATTTAATCAGTAAACTAGCAATAGGTAAAATCACATATACACAAAACCACACAGATATGGTACGATCACTATACCTGGTAATATATGCCTTTGACAGATATGAAAGCCTTTCTTAGTTTATGTGTACGAGAGATACGCCTGCCACTCAAGGCTCAACCTAAAGAAACATATATACCATTGTTATGATACAGAAAAACCTGGCCAGCTACGATATAAATCTGAAATCCCACGACCCTCGACAGTTATGAATTCTCTCAGGTTGAATACTTTCCCTCTCGATAGCAGGTAGTGCAGCAAAAAGATGGACCATAGTGAGACAGTCGTCTAGATCTCTTAACGCATCAATAAACTTGGGATATCTAAAACAAAAGAAAAAAACATCAATCAGTAAGTGATAATAATTTGCAAAACCGAGTAGAAAGGTTATTTATTAGATAAAGTAATACTAACCTTTCACGAATAAGCATATCAAGAGTATAAGTAGGTATTCTTGTCAATAAGCGTTCAGCAAGATCCTTGTTCTTCTTTGACATGGCCTTCTTCACCTTTTTCTCATATGATCGCATCTCACGGAACTTCTCAAGTAGTGGCTCATGTTTAAGAAACGCGATATCTTTCATGTGGTAATAGGTATGGTGGTTTCCCTTCACCTTCTTCTTTGGATCTCGAGTGAAAACGCCTTTGAAGATACATAATTTCCTATTGAAATGAACACCCAAGATTTGATATGTTATAAGCAGAACATGAACATACAGGAACATGTCATATTACATAACGATTATACACGAGCTATTTTTTTATAACTATACATTCTTCTAGAGGATGTTTGTTTTAGCTTATTTAGCGAGCTTTTGATCATATGTAACTTTGAACAAGCTCACAATCTCCCTTTCTTGGCTTAGAGATTATCAAGTTGACCTTGCGGCTTATTTGAGGTGATAAGTTCAACTTGCTAAGCTCACACGCCCAAAAAAGGGCTTGCAAGCTTTTCAAAATTAACATAAGCTCATACGCCCGCTATGTATGCTAACACAAACACCCCTCTAGTGCACCTAATCATCATCAACTAAACTAAAAACACAAATGCACAAACAGTAAACCGTATCTATGAAGAAATGAATAATACCTGAAAACTTTGAGCGGAACTTGAAGGTACTTAACAGCTTGCGACCTTGTTACATATCTAGCCGCATTACCTTCCTTCTTCTTTCACTATAAAATTCAAATAAAAAAAAGATCAAATATACAACCTTTTCATTATAGTACAGATGAGCTTATTTTCTAGGCTCAGGTGCTTATTTGAAATCAGAAAAGCCAATAAGCTCAACTGTTATTGGCTTATGAGCTTATCCACATGAGCTAATGAACTTATATAATTAAGCTCAAGTTGATAAGTTCATAAGCCAATAAAAGTTGAGCTTATGAGTTTACCAAACTTGTATCCACTTCAGCTTATAAGCTTAAATAAGCCATAAGCTCATAAACACTAAAAACTGGGCTTATTCTCAGGGGGTGTTTGTAATAGCTTATTTGATCGACTTAAGCTCATAAGCTCATTTTTTGGGTTATGAGTTGAAAAGAAAAAACAAACAGAGCTTATGAAACTTAAATAAGCTAGTTATAAGCTAATTTCATATGAAAATACAATTACCCAAAATCATAAATCATGAACCCTAATTGTCAAAATACAAAATCACTAGCAATTGAATATACTTAGGTTATGTTTGGCAAAAGTAATGTGAGCGAAGGCAGATGGCGATAGAGCGGTGAGTTGTGACACAGCCATAGCTCATTGCTCACCGCTCATGACTTCTTAAAAAGCATTGGAAAATGAGCTTTCCTAAAAATAGCAAAGCTCACCGCTCCTTTGCCAAACGAACACTAAAAACAAAAAAGCTCACTGCACCGCTCATTGCTTCAAAAAGCTCCAAAAAGCTTTGCGCCAAACATAGCCTTACTTGATGGGTAGGGTCAACAACAAAAGTCAACCTTGAACTAGTTATAGAATATCTGGTGGCAATTTCAGTCCCTCTAGTTCTATTTTTAAGACACATTTAACTTTCAACACTTATACATAACTTACTTGACTCATGTTCAAGACTAACCAAAGTTAAACAAGAGCTTCTATATGCTTATAAAATCAAACATAGTCATACAAATAATATAATATAATATTTGATTTTGGGGTATAGAGAATTACTTTAATTTTGGCGGTTTGCAAGCTTATTATATATAAACTTGTCGAATTCGGGTTTTCGATCACCATCGACAAAGAATCACATCGACAAGTTTCCAAAGTCTTGATCTTTCTTTGCTTTTTTTCCCTATAGAACTCGTTCACTAAAGCTTGAAACCCCGGATCTAGCAACATTTGTTCATAACCTCACACGGTTACAAAATCTTTATCTTGATAATGTGAACATATCATCACAAAAGTTAGATTGGTGTTAGGGTTTATCATCCTCTTTGCCTAATATGGAAGTTTTAAGCTTTGCTAAATTGCCACCTTTTAGGTCCTTTAGACTACACTTATGGGAAATTACAATCACTTTGTGTAATTCGTTTGGCTCTGAAATTTGAAATTTTCTTTTTCTTACAATTTCTACTATGGAATTTGTTATTAGGCCTAAAGGCCATACGTCATCGGCTAGACGACAACACATCAAGGCATATGCAACGAACCTAAAATAAATCTCCACAACCTCCGTATCCTAACTCAAAATAAATCTACATAATCACATAGGTAGTGGAGGTGGTAGGTGGTAGGTGGTAGGTGGCGTTGGGTGGTGGTGAGTGGCGGTGGTGGTGGTAGGTGGCGGAGTGCACCGTTAGTCTTTAGGACTAACGGTGCAATTTATTTTATTGCATCGTTAGTCCTAGGACAAACGGTGCAAATATTTATTGCACCGTTAGTCCCCACTAACTGATTTTACTAACAGAGATATGTATTTGTGCCAACTTTACTAACGGAGGGATGATTTTGTGCCAAAAAAAAGTTTAGGGATGTAAAGCGATACACAGGACAAACCACAAGGATGTATTTTGGACTTTACTCTATAGAAAAAAAAGATTAAAGTACTATATCAATGGCGAGAATTTCAAAACTTACTTTCCAACCATATACTCGGTTGGTAGTATGATTCTTGCGTTTATGCAGTCAAAGACCCATTGTGGCTGTATATAGTCTCTGGAAATAAACTTGTGACTTTGAGTCGGCCTATCAACAATCTGCACAAAATAGAAGTTTCAATAAGATAATGAAAACAACGCTGAATAATATGTGCCTGGGCTTATTCTCAGGGGGGTGTTTGTAATAGCTTATTTGATGGACTTACAGCTTATTGCGAGTTTAACAAGCTCATTTTTTGGGTTATGAGTTGAAAAGAAAAAACAAACAGAGCTTATGAAACTTGTAATTAGCTCTCAACCTATGAACTTAAATAAGCTAATTTCATATGAAAATACAATTAACCAAATCATAAATCATGAACCCTAATTGTCAAAATACAAAATCACTTTTTGCAATTGAATATACTTTATTACTTGATGGGGATGATCGATCTTAGGGTCAAATATCTTGGTCTTACACCACCTCCTAGCTAAAATTAACGCACACACAACAACACCTTTCTTAGAATGGGTGTGATTGGTGGAAATGGTGTGGTGTGGATTGCTGATTTTGGGCCATTGGATTGTGATCCGTGGGAGTTGGGTTTGGCCAATGGGAGAGTGACATCTGTTACAGCATTTAACCCAAATGGTAATCCAAACTTGCTTCCAAAGAAGTGTTTGATGATATGCCTCAATTAATGTAACAATGAGGAAGAGTTAATTACATAATTGGTCCTTCAGGTTTATCTGATTTTGCAAAAAAATGTTTTCTTTTAACAGGTCATGTCCTCGTGGTTTTGATTTATTACGGGTTTGGTCCTTTTATCAATAATTCTCTTAGTTGATCGTTAACTTGAAAGATATTTTTGACTTTTCACATGTTTTGGCAAACCACAAGGACGAAATAGCTTATTTTGCTGGCTTATGGCGTTATCTGGCAATTTGTTTCTAGCTATGGGTATTGTGAAACTAATTTTTATTACCGTCATATAAACAACCTCGAGTTAAAAGCGATTCTTGCCATCCACTTAGCTAAGGATCACTTCTTTATATATGATAATGTAAATTTTGGTTGAATTCATGAGACCCTAATTATGAGTTGCTTGATGTTATCTTGAAATTTTTGGTGGTTTGTTTAAGAATCTATGGAGTTCGGGTATTTTTTGGCCTCATCGCAAGTCCGCAAAAGAGCAGCATTAAAGGAATGTCCGGGTTGTTTTTCTAACGGGCTTTCGGTGGTTTAAATGGGTGTTGGGGTTGACGAAAAACCACACCAGTAAAATGGTGGCTTAACAGCTCAATTATCAATTACATAAACTCAACTAATCTGATATGAGTAAATACGGTAACTGTTACACTAACACGCACTATTCTTACTTTTTTACAGCATCTTTGTCGATAATTCTACTACTATTTGTTGGTGACACTTGAAACTAGGAAAATGGAAAGTGTGTTCTTACTTCCAAACGTAACATGTTCTACGATGTGAACGAAGCCCGAAGGACTCGCTGGAATAGAAAACTACTGGTGAGCCGACGAAGAATGATTTTGATGTTGGACCTTATGTAAATTGAGGATTGATTTCATGATCACGTAAGTGTTACTATTTTTTGTTTGATTAGTCACTTACAAATGAATATGGACAGTTTAAACCGCTGATGATAGTAATTTAAAGTCACATTAGTGCACATTCCAATGCTAATTCTGTGTGCTCAAACTCGACGCCCACTTTTTGCATTACTTCAGGTATTTGTGATTCTTAGTTTCCTGTTTATTTCGTTAGCTTATTTGCTTTGGGTAATGGATTCTTATGAAATACTGCACATCAATGGACTTATGCATTCTCCATAAGAAGAAATTCCATATGTATGTTCGCATGAATGCATGCATTGATATTTCGTACAAAATGGTGGAAAGTTAGTGTCATGACACCCTCCCGTCTATGATACGACCAATTCCATGCCTACTAAGTCGAAATACAAATACAACTTAACTACTTGGGCTTAGTGTTATTGAATATTAAAAATTTGATTTTATGATGTTAGAATTTACAATTTGTTGAATCAAGTATAAATGAATCGAAATTTACCCATGACCATAAGAAACGTTGTGTAAATAGAACTCATCATGTTAGTTTGGTTTTAGTTATAAAACATAATATACGCCTCTCATTATGCACTATTCTTGGTTCTCGATATCTAGTTTTGCTTGCTCTTTTGACTTATGAGGTTATTATAACTTTAAAATGAAAACTGAACTTATAAACTGAAGAAGAAGCCTTAAAAAATAGGCTTATTGTATATAAGCGGACTAAAATAAGCTCATAGGCCACTGAATAAGCTGAAAAAAAAGTAACCTAAGATGTGGTCATAAGCTACGTATAAGCTGTATATAGACTGGAGTGTTGGCCGGGGTTTGAATGCTAACAATGTTCGTGTAAACATGAAATTAAGCTCTTAAACTGGAAAAATAAGTCGAAAAGTGGGCTTATGATATATAGGCCGAGTCCAATAAGGATTTTGATTTGTGTATAATAGCTAATATTTTTATGGGTTTGCTAAGCTGCTGCTTAAACAGAATGTAGGGGTGTTTGTTTAAGCTTAAATATAGGCCGAATCCAATAAGGATTTTGATTTGTGTATAAGTCAAAAGTGGGCTTATAAGCTGCTTAAACAAAATGTAGGGAGTGTTTGTTTAAGCAATGTGGGCTTATGAGCTTATTTGATTTGGTTTATATTTCATAAGGCCAATTTTTCGGCTTATTTTGAGACTTACAGGCTTATGTAAGTTTATCATACCATAATAAACTTATATGAGCCCACAAGTCTCAAAATAAGCTTTAAAATTGAGGCTTATGAAATATTGGCAAACACATATAAGCTCATAAGCCACATATAAGCTTAAACAAACACCCCGTATGTGATTACTGAAATGCCACATTACTTTTTGGGCGTACTGTCATGCTGTGTCTTCCAATTTATTTCTTATTATTTTGGAAATAAGTTGTTTCAAGTTGCTTACTGAATACAGAATGTCAACATAAATAATCAGCTACACAGTTCTGATTACCAATGTTCATGGTATTTAGTAATCCTTCACTGACTATAATTGTTTTTTTGAATCAGTCGAATGCTTTGGATGAGGAGAGGAATAGTCCGGGCGAGTTGGAGGTTGACGAGGATGATGTTAAGGTGGAGGATGAGGATGGGGATGGTCCGAATGACGATGATTAGGAAGGGTTTAAGCTGATAGCTAAGTCGATTTTGGAGGTATACTATCAACTATATCAGTTTTGAACATCGTATATAACTCAAGTTATTTTTGAGCGGGCTATTTTAACTATTGGCTTATGAATGAGTCAGTTTCAGTAATGTTCTATCTGTTACCGAATCAATTGTTTAAATAGAATGAAAGCAGGACCACTCCAAAGTCGCGAAAGTGTTATACTAATATTAGTGCATAAAAAGTTAGATAGTCTGTGATGTAATGTAACCTTTGTTAGTGGGGTTGCAACTTTAAGAAGTTGCGCCAACCCGAGCTGATCCGTACCAAAAATTACCTGTTTTGAGCAGAACCCATTTTGACTACGACAATCTTCCAGCCCCTTTTGTCATTACCAAGCTACTTTCATTCCAAATATTGAATACAAACATCTATTGTAGTACAAAAAATATAGCAAGTTTACTTTTATATCTTATTTTTTGTGTTTGAATACTTCAACATTCATATAAAGAGTATGATCATAATGATTATTGACTTTTCTATAGGGAGTATTATGAGTGGTGGAGGGAGTGTTCCGGTGAAAGAAGCATTCCCGACCCAAAGGATTACTATGGTGCAGGAGTTAAAAAAAGACCGTTTTCTACACGTTTAGGGATACCGATGATGTGTGGGAATGATGATGTCAATGGAAATTGTTATGCTTTTGGAGCCATCATTTTCCCAGAGAATGTCAGCACTTGAAGAAACAAGGTAAATAATCATATCAACTTTGATCCATTGTTTTATTTGAGCAGAGTGTTTGATCTCAGAATAGTGATAATAATCAAATTAATGTAAAGTATGTCAAATTTTAGTATTTAAGGACATATTGATCATAAAAAATAGATGATAATTAAAAAACGAGAATAAGTTTTAGAATATTAGATACTAAAAACTAATTATAGGTGAACTGAAAACACAGTTGGTGAGATCATACATGCTAAAACGTAGAATGGAGTAGGTTTCTTTCGGATGCAAAATGATTCGATCCTTGGTTCTATTTGTGATTATGTTATATACTATTGTGGCTAACAAATAATGCCCCAAGGGGTAATAACAGTAACATGTTGAACTAATTACTTAAAAGTCTTAAACTATTGGACCGAAGAACAGAGGTTTTAGTATGGCTTATATGATCTGTTATTATATTATGGTGATGTATAAGAAATATGGCACTATTAGTTTACCTTAATAGAGGGTGATGTATAAGAAATAGAGGGTGTTCTTTTTCCTTCCTTTTTTTGCAATTCTAAGTCACAATAAGCTCATAAGTTGCCAAAAAAGTTTAAGAATGGCCTTAAGAAAATTTAAGCGGTACAAATTAAGCTCTCAAACCCAAAAAATAAGCTAAACCAAACACCCCGTTAATTGCTATTTATTGCTTCGAGACTTTACATTATGATTCTAAACAAATTGAAACATACAGGAAATCGACATTCAAAGTAATAGCCCGAGCAAAGCAGATCTTGTTTGTCTAGTTGTATTAGAAGTATTAGCCTTGTATAGAGCATACAAGACCGCTGCAACAGTTAATGATCCTGCTCCAGCTCCCATTCCGGAGAAAATGTCGCCAATCATTCCCATCACTAGATGTATCAGAATTTGGCGAAGATGATGGCACGGGTACAATCGAACTAGTGCAATTTCGGTTCAATGGAAAACGCATAACCCTTGTTTGCTAAATAGGATGTCTCAAAACGTCTGAACGGGAGCTGTTGGGATTTTTCCTTCCAATTGATTGTATGACAAATTCAAAAGCAGAAAGGAACGGAAGGCTAGTGAGCACATATGGGATTTCTCCGGATATTCTGTTTGACGACATGTCCAATGCTTCTAACTGACTCAAAGTTCCAATAGATGGTGGGATCGAGCCCGTGAACTCATTATGTGATACGTTGAGATGATGCAGGGCTTCGAGTTGGCCAATTGTTTCTGGTATTACACCTGAAAAACGGTTACTTGATATATCAATGGTTGTGAAGAGTGTCAGGATTTTGACCAACTCCAACTCCATTCCTTTGAACGTGACTGTCACAGAATCTTGAGAGTACCACCCACTAATTTCTGACACCACAAAGCTGAGTTGCTTCGTACTAGTTCTATTCTCAACAGTCATCATAGCTCCCCATTGACTGAAAAATTCTGGTGGGACAACACCACTAAAGTTATTGTGAGCTATGTCTAAAATACGAAGATTTGACCAGTTGTGTCGGCCTTCACCGCAATGAACGGATCCATGGAACCTGTTTGATCGGAGAACAAGAACATGCAAGTTGGTATTGTTGCCCAAAGAACATGGATAAGTGTCATTTATCTTGTTGTTCTAAGGTTTAACACTTGTAGCATTCTCGCAATTGACAAGTGATTGCGAATTTTACCTTCCAAAGAGTTTCCATGCAGGTCTAGAGTGTTCAAGCTACAGGTTGTTGGAAATGTTCCCTCGATTTGACCAGACCATTGTTTGCCAAGTTCAGTACCCCGAGATCATTACCGAATTCAATCAAACACCGTGGTATCCTTCCGGTTAAATGATTGTTTGACACATCAAGGACCTCTAGGTAAATAGCATTGCATAAGGTGAGGTTTCTCCCAATGCTTTCTGAGAGTGGCGAGTTGAAAAGATTGTCTGAATAGTCGATGAGGCTAGGTCTTTCTGGCAGTATTGGAATCGCCCCACTAATTGATTTTGCTTTATAATGAGGCTAGCTCTTCGGTTAAACGAATTGATTTTACTTTATAATGATTTACAGATTTGTTTTTATTGAAAGATGTTTGATATTCAACATACGTCCGACATAATTCACTCTTTTGATTGCCTAGCTTCTAACTGATGAGTTCAATGACCGGATAACGTGGTTCAAGAGGTAGCTTATCAAGGACGGTCAACCCAAATGGACCTGCTTTGAGCTGTACCTGAATTACGCATTTCACCCATTACCCAACTTGTCTAACCAACTGAATTTTTCACTTTCAGTACAAAACGGAAGTCATCTGACCATACTGGATCTACAGAAACAACTGCAAGTGAACCCGTTATATTGGTGTATTATTTAAGAGCTACTCCGGGTTGATCTTTGCGGTGCTGGGGCAATGAACTTGACTGTTTGTCAATTCAAAAATGGCAGTAGTTTACTCGGGACATGAGGGGAAAATGTTGATTATATTTGTATATAATTCGCTAAATTTTTTTTTGGGTAAAGGGATTATACCCGGTGAAAATAATTCGCTAAATTTTGTAAATATGCTCTAGTAACAAGTATTTTACTATAACATTTACATTAATTCATATTCTATCTGTATTTGTGTTAAATAATGTAAACTTCATGGTTGATACTTAATAGTTATTCAACTTTGGAGGCTTGGCTTACTATTTCATTATAATAATACAAAATAGTGACACTGACGTTTACTTTCAAGTCTGCTGAAGTGACAGTTAGCCTAGAATTTAATGATAGACTTTGATGTCACGTCAAAGAGTTTCATAAATTTTTTAACATAATTCTAAGAGAGCACGGTGCAAGTGCCCAATGGCACGTTATTGGCATTTTTTTTGCTAATAAGACGCTAAACCGCACCATGATTGGTGTTATTCCATGCACCATGGTTGACGTTTTCTTTCCTTTTTGTGGTGAACGCGTATTTTTGGTTATGTATATGACCCACACGCGCCTATAAGAGTTATGGGATAGTGTTTTGTGATCGCCATCTTTGAGTGACAACCCAATAATGCTTATTGCTGCATGACTCCACCTAGCTCTCAAACACGATGGTTTGTGTAAGTTACGGATATTTCAGTCAAACATTATAATTACTGGAATGGATGAGAATAATTAGTCGGTTTATATTATGAAAGTTACAACTCGTCCACAATTAAAATTGCTTATTATCATCATCATAAGTTTGGTAAAGTCTACTAATGAGTAATGTACTCTCCAATTTGTTTTAATATGACTAACTCTCAGGTCCAAGTTCACTAGTGAACTTTCATATTTTTACAATACGACTAATTACACCATTGGGAATGTTATGTTAGTTACATCGTTAGTCCCCAATACACAAACACTTGCACTGTTTTTCCTCAATACGTAACCACCACCCACAACCACCGCCACCCACCACCACCGCCACTTACCACCAGCGGTCACCACCACCACAACCACCCGCCACCTCCGCCACCCACCACCACCCACCATCACTACCGCAACTCAGCACCGCAAACCACCACCACCGCCCACCACCACCACCAACCACTCACCACCGCAACCCACTGCCACCACCACGTGGTGTTGGGTGGTGCCATGGTGGTAGTGGTAGTGGGTTGCGGTGGTGAGTGGTGATGGTAGGTGGTGGTAGTGGCGGTGGTGGTGGCGCGGCGTGGTGGCGTGGGTGGCGATGGTGGCAGCGGTGGTGGTGGTTGTGGTGGTGGTGGTGGTGGTGGTGGCGGCGATGGTGGGTGGCGGTGGGTGGTGGCGGTGGTGGCGATGGGGTAGTGGTAAGTGGTGGTGGTGGTGGTGGTGGTAAGTGGTGGTGGTGGTGGGTGGCGATGATGGTGGGTGGCACTGGTGGGTGGTGGCGGTGGATGGCGATGGGTGGATGTGGTGGTGGGTAGTGCTGTTAAGTGTTCGTTGTGGGTGGTGGTTATGTATTGAGGACCAACGGTGCAAGTGTTTATGTATTGGGGAATAACGGTGTAATTAACATAACGGTCCTTAACGGTGTAATTAGTCATATTGTCAAAATTTTGTAAGATCACTAGTGAACTTAGACCTTTTCAAAGTAAGTCATATTAAAACAAACTGGAAAGTACATTACTCATTTGTAGACTTTGCCCGATAAGTTTTTACTTGCAGGATTCGTTTTCAGTGAAAGATGATTGAATATTCAATGTGCATGAGGTGCGATTTCAAGGGTTGGAAATTACAGTTCAAGATGGTTAGGAGCGACGGCATTTGATACTACATACTGAGTTATCAAGACGGGTCAACCCAAATTAACATGTATAATACCAAAATTACTTGTTTCGACGTTACCCAACCCGTCTGCCAACTGATTTTCTCACTTTTCAAACTATACTCCAATGTAATTTGCTTCATCATACGTGCTCAAGATCTACTTAACTAACATTAAGTAAACAGTAACATTGGTCTATTGATTAAGAGCTAGATCCAGGTTGATCTTTACATGTGCAAAGGGCAATGAATTGACTGTTTAGATACGCCAACAAACACAGTAAAAATTACTTTCTAGGTGCATGCAGATGATACTTGATTGCAACAATGGTTTCATACTTTTCCTTACGTGATAGAGTAAAAAAGAGTGGTATTTAGTATGATCATGCACATCTAGGTTTCTCGAACTAAAATGTAATTTTGTTTTTGTAATAAGTTTAATATCAACAGCTTTTTGACCGGATCTTGTCATATATAAATTTGATGAAATAATATCAAGGTAAATAGTGGTGTCTAGCTGCTTATATAAGGAGGTTAATAGCTAATTGTATTTTGAAAACAACATAGCCCATATTGGGCAAGCTTATTTGAAAGGCTTATGAGCTTTGATAGTTAGTTGGGTACTCACTTTAAAGTAGATGATCAAGTTAATAACTAAATTATTTGATAACTAAATGTATGATACTGAGTTTAGTTAGAATTATAACATAAGACCAGATGTAATAGCCACTAAATTATTTTTATCACGTTAGCTTGACAATACCATTCACATCTTCACCAAATATTTAACCCAAAGAACTGTAATGCCCCAAATTCAAGTTTTTATGATTTTTATTACTTAACATATAAATATTTCACAAATGAACCGATTACGATAGAATTTGTTGTCGACAAAAAGGCCCAAGTCTTGACTGGTCTTGGCTATGCACCAAATATGGGTTCTTGGACTGGATGGACTTCTACTTAAGCAATACTTTGGGCTTGTTATCACTAGAGGTTTTCATAATACTAATAAAATAATACATTACCATTTATAAAACCGAACATAGCTCGTTGGTAGAGCGGGGAATGTAGATACCTCCTCACTGCTCGAATCCGCTTGGTTGGACATTTTACATTTTTTTACCGAAGGGTTCTTATGGTATACATCGGTTTGTATCATACATTGTAGAGTGTAAACATGTATCGTAATTTAAAAACACAACTCGCTCTCTTATCCGTAAAACAAATTGTACTTGTGTATTTTCATACTTTCATACGCTTTTAGTGTGGCTTATTAGCCTCATTGTTGGATTATGGTGATGTTTAAAACTATGGCGAGATCGGCTCAACATACCTTACAAGAATAGACGAGAGGCGAGCATTAATGTGAAGCTTATTAAGCTAACATATTATAGAAACCTTAGAGGGTGTTTTTATAGCTTATTTTCGGGCTTATGGGCTTATTTTCATGGATTTTGTTTTTCCTTTTTGCAATTATAAGTCACAATAGGGTCATAAGTTGCCAAAAAGCTTGAAAATGGACTTACGAAAAGTTAAGCCGCACAAATTAAGCTCTCAAACCGTAAAATAAGTTAAAACAAACACCCGCTTATATTCTTTTGCATTTATTGCTTCAAGACTTTACATTATAACTCTAAACAAACTGAAACATACAGAAACGAACAATAAAAGTATTAGCACGAGCTAAACAGATCTCGCTTGTCTAGTTGTACTAGAAGTACTAGCCTTGTATAGAGTATACAAAACCGCTACAACAATTAATGATCCCGCCCAGCCCCATTCCGTAGAATATGGTCACCATCATTCCCATCACCGGATGTATCGAATTTGGCAAAGGTGATGGCACGGTAAAACGAACTAATGCCAATTTGGTTCAATGGAGGTCCACACAAACCCTTGTTTCCTATATACGAATACTCCTCAAGCTCAAGTGGGTATTGGTTCGGATTCCGCCCAATTGATTGTATGACAAATTCAAAGTAGAAAGGAAATTAAGGCTCGTGAATGAAGATGGGATGTTTCAGATTAATTTGTTCGCGACATATCTAATGATTCCGGTGACTCAAATTACCCATAGATTGAGGATCGAGCCTCACGAACTCATTATGTGACACGTTGAAAAAACATGCTTTGAGTCGACCGATTGTTTCGGTATCACCCCAAAACGATTACTTGAGATATCAACGGATGTGAAGAGCGCCAAGATTTTGACTAGCTAAAACCCAATCCTTTCGACCGCGACGCACATGTAATCTTGATAGTACCACCCATCGATTGTGACACCATAAAGTCGAGTTGCTTGCACTAGTTCTATTCTCACGGTCATCATAGCTCCCATTGACCGAAAAAGTAGGGTGGGACAACACCACTAAAGTTATTGTGAGCTATGTCTAAAATACTTAAGATTTGACCACCAGGTCACCTTCAATGCAATGAACGGATCCATGGAACCTGTTTGATCGGAGAACAAGAACATGCAAGTTGGTATTGTTGCCTAAAGAACATGGATAAGTGTCATTTATCTTGTTGTTCCTAAGGTTTAACACTTGCAAGATTCTCGCAATTGACAAGAGATGCGGAATCTTCCTTCCAATGAGTTTGCATGTAGGTCTAGAGTGTTCAAGCTACTGTGTTGTTGGAAATGTTCCTCGATTTGACCAAATGCACCATTGTTTGCCAAGTTCGACTTTGAGATCATTACCGAATTCAATCAAACACCGTGGTATCCTTCCTAAATGATTGTTTGACAAATCAAGGACCTTATAGTAGGTAGCATTGCATATGGTGTCGGGATCCTCCCGGTGAGCAAATTGTTAAACCGATAAGAATTGGGCATAAGTGAGGTTTCTCCCAATGCTTTCTCGAGAGTGACGAGTTGAAAAGATTGTCCAATAGTCGATGAAGGTAGCGCTTTGTGGTGATCGGAATCGCCCACTAAGACGATTGGAATGCAAGTCGAGTATACTAAAAAATATGGAAAATTGTAGGGCTCTTGGAGGAAGTTAGGTTGTTATGAGAAAGGTTCGAGATGATGTAGTCCATTCCCAACTTCCCATATCCAATTTGGTATTTCTCCTGAATTTTGTTGTCTCAAAGATCAAGCTCTTCTATATTTGATTTTCGAGATCGGGGAACTTTGGAGATTGCGGGAAGCCAAATGCAACGATCCTAACTTTGAAGTCAAACACGAGAATGTTGTCGCTTGTTATAATCAATAACTTGTTAAATGAAAGATCAAGGTACGTTAGGTTGTCGAGACCCCGAAAATCTTTAGTTTCAATTACACCACTCAAAGTTGTTTGATGAAAGTAAGAGGAATTCAAGTTGTCCAAGTTCAAAAATGACCGGGAATTTCATTTTCAATTTGTTCTCGCTAAATCAAGTCGGGTACAATAATGATATGGACGAGTTTGAAAACTGTGGAAGGCACCATCAAAATTGTTGTTGGAAAGATCTATCTCTTGCACATTCGCGAGAGAACAAAGATGAAGGTATGCTTCCATTGAAACTATTGAATCTAAATCAACCGAAATAAGATTATTAAGATCTTGAAAGTTATCAAAGGAATCATACCGATAAACCATTTCCGAGAGGTCGATGAGTGTTAGATTCTTGCAAAGTCAAGTGACGGATTTTCCCGATAAACTCATTTGACGACAAGTCCACAAAGGAGAGTTGAGTGAGTCTTTTCATGGATTCGTATCCTCCTAAAAGTTTGTTTTGCGATCACTAAACTCAAGAGCCTGCTCACGTGAAACCGGGTAAAGAGTTAAGATTTGTGTTTTCAGTTAAATCAAGACTCGCAACTTTTGCAATCAAGGACATTTTGGGAAATGTTCCGGTTAAATTACAATAAAAAGATCTAATATTGTGAGATTCTTGAAATTTGCAAAGAAACCGGAATCGAGCACTCGGATCGCTCAAAGCCGCATTTAATTACCGAAAGTGATTGCGACTTTTGAAGGGACTCATCTAAAGGGCCTAAAAGTTGACAATTTGATGTTTAAAACTTCCAAATTAGGCAAAGATGATGATAAACCCCGCACCAATCGAGTTTATGTGATGACATGTTCACATTATCCATATAAAGACCCTTAGCCGTGTGAGGTTGCGAACAAGTGTGGCTAAACTTGGGTTCTCGAGTTTCATGAGGAATTTCAGGAGTCAATCAAAGAGATCAAGAATCTCTAACCTTGTCAAGAGTGACAATTCTTCAGAATCTGACGAAAACCCGAATTCGACAAGTTCAAATAAGACAAACTTGCAAGACTCCCAAATCTTGAAGAAATCGGTATAGAGCTAAACTCATTTGCAGCAAGGTTCAAGCTTTCAAGATTCTTTAAACCAATAGAGCACTGGAATCATTGATTCCACCTGATATTGTTTTGTTGCTCAAGTCTAGACCAATAACCTGACCATCGATGCTGCATGTAACACCTCCCACGAGCAAACAATCGTGGCATTTGGGTTCCAAGTCACCAACTTTGTTGAAAGTGAAGAATTGAAATGCAGCTCGTTTTTAACGGATCAAAATCGTTTGGTGGTTTATTTGACATTGGCCGAAACCAAAATTGTATCAACCCCAAACAAGATCAGGTAAAAGGGTAACAAGAATATCTGAAAGCAGAGTTGGGATTTCATTATGAACTAGAATTTTAGGCACAAATGATGTTTGTGAACACTCGAGCATATGGACGTTTACTTTAATGAGATTGATGACTATATTGATTTTACTTTATAATGATTTACAGGATCTGTTTTTATTGAAAGATTGATAATGTGGTTATTTAAGGTGGCTTATTAAAGGCGGTCAACCCAAAAGGTCCTGCTTTGAACTGTACCAAAATTACGCGTTTCGACCCATTACCCAACCCGTCTAACCATACTAGGATCTACAGAAACAACTGCAAGTGATCTTTGCAGAGGTAAAATATCTTTTCTAATGTGCATGCACTATCATACTAACAACAAAAAAGGTGAACAAAAAATTTATATAATAAAGTAGAACAGTAAATAAGAGGGAGTTTGGCTAGGTTTTTCTGAAGAGGTTAATAGCTTTTCATATTTTGGATAAGCTAATTTGCAAGGCTAAGAACTAGTCAAGGCATTTGGGTACCACTTTAAACTAAATGGTCAAGTCAATAGCTAGCATTATCATGCACATGCAACTAGCATTTTGTCATGAGATAGCAAGTTAACATCTTGTCAAAGCATATAAATCTGCCAATTACGGAAAAAAAGTTAACATCTCTATGAACAGCACACTCGAGTATAGTGACATATTAACAGTTTTGTCATGAGATAGCAAGTTCATACCAGCTGCTAAAGCTTTCAATCGAGGATCAAGGATAGGTGGATATTTCAAATTAATCGACTCGTAGAGTTTGAAATTGACAAAACCAAGCAGAGTCTGCACAATAAACCGAGTTGTGAAAAGAATAGCAAAAGGAATGCACTCACAGCAACAATACAAAACTCATAACGAAGGTATGAAAGTGTGATTCAACAAACCTCGTAAAATTCCAAAAAGGTGAGCATAATCTTGTAATCAACATCTTGAGGCATGACTTGCTGGAGTGCATGAGGAGTCAACCATGTGACCTTTTGACCGTCAACCTCAGCCTGAACAGAATTTAATCAGTAAACTAGCAACACGTAAAATCACACATACACAAAAACCACACAGATATGGCACGATCACTATACCTGGTAATATATGCCTTGACAGATATGAAAGCCTTTCTTAGTTTATGTGTGAGAGATATATGCTGCCACTCAAGGCTCAACCTAAAGAGCCATAGATACGAATATATTAACATTAATAAAAGATCTCTAGTCGAATATAAAACCTTAAGAATGTGACAATACATACCTCGACAGTTATGGATTCGCTCTGGTTGAATACTTTCCCTCTCGATAGCAGGTAAGGCAGCAAAAAGATGGACCATGGTGAGACAATCATCTAAATCTCTTAACGCATCAATAAACTTGGGATATCTAAAACAAAAGAAAAAATATCAATCAGTAAGTAATAATAATCGGCAAAAGCGAGTAAAAAAGTTACATATTAGAGAGTAACACCAACCTTTCACGAATAAGCATATCAAGAGTATAAGTAGGCTTCCGTGTCAATAAGCGCTCAGCAAGATCCTTGTTCTTCTTAGACATGGCTTTCTTTTACCTTTTTCTCATATGAACGATTTCACGGAACTTCTCAAGAAGTGGCTCATGTTTAAGAAACGCGATATCTTTCATGTGATAATAGGTATGGTGATTTCCCTTCACCTTCTTCTTTGGATCTCGCGGGAAAACCCCTTTGAAGATACATAATTTCCTATTAAAATGAACACCCAAGATTTAATGTGTTATACGCTAAAAGTCGAAAATGTACAACATATCACAGTTAAAACTTAAAACCCCACACATCAAATACTGTTTTCAGCCAAAAAATTAGCCAGACCCTTCATTGGTAAGCACAGGTCTTGAAAACTACGATTGTCTACTTCCTATCAAAGCAAACGAAGGTACGATAATGCATACAAATGCTCTTTAAACCGTGACGGCGTCAAATTCTTCAGTTACATACTCATGAAACTAACCTATACAAAGTCACAATTAGGCCCACATTTTATAGCTTCAAACACTAGTTTTTTATTTCCTGTTTCCGTCCACTGACACATAACTTGATCTAGTACCACGGGAATACTTGTAAACCAATATAACCGCCGTCTTGCTACAGAAGCCAAGCCATACCACTCAGTCTACAATTAAACTATTCAACACTCAACTTATGTTACCATTTTCAGTTACAAAACTGTTCATGTTCTACCTTAGGGAAAACTGTTCACGCCTACCTTAGAATAAAAATAGCACCTTTTGAACCTAACACGATAAAACGAGTTTACATTATACAAACTTTGTAAAACTAAGCAAATAAAGCTTGATTACCGCTCAAAAAGATTCCAACTTATAATAAAAAGAGTACAAAACATTACAATATAAACACATTTTTTCTTCTTTAAGCCCTTTATGGGCAAATTCACAGATTATGCACATACGAGTACCTATCGTTTTACCTACTAACTATAAAAATGAGCTTTTCTTAAATATCCATTCTTCTAGAGGGTGTGCTTGTTTTAGCTTATTTAGCGGCGCTGATCATATGTAACTTTGAAAAGCTCACAAGCACCTTTTTGGCTTAGAGATTTTCGTTGACCTTGTGGCTTATTTGAGATCATAAGCTCAACTTGCTAACCTCACACGCACAAAAAAAGGGCTTGCGAGCTTTTTTAAGATAACATAAGCTCATACGCCCGCTAAATATGCTAACACAAACATCGCTCTAGTGCACCTAATCATAATCAACTAAACTAAAAACACAAATGCACAAACAGTAAACCGCATTTATGAAGAAATGAATGATACCTGAAAACTTTAAGCGGAACTTGAAGGTACTTAACAGCTTGTGACCTTGTTACATATCTAGCCGCATTACCTTCCTTCTTTTTTCCCTATAAAATTCAAATAAAAAAAGATCAATTATACAACCTTTTCATTATGGTAATTGGTACAGTACAAAACATCAAATTAAGGGGTATTTTGATAAGCTTATCGCCTGGGCTTATGTGCTTTCTTGAAGTTAGAAAGCCGATAAGCTCAGTTTTCAGGGCTTATGAGCTTGAATAAGTCATAAGCTCAGAAGCCATAAAAACTGAGCTTGCTCTCATGTGGTGTTTGTTTTAACTTATTCGATGGACTTACGAACTTAGTACATGTTTGACAAGCTGAATTTTTTAAGACGTATAAGCTTATAGCTTAAATTAGTTCATAAGCTCATAAAAACGAGCTTATTAGCTCTACAATAAGCAAGTAAACCCAAAAACAAGCTTACTCAAACACCCCCTCAAGTTGAAAAGCTCATAAGCCCTGAAAACCGAGCTTATCAGCTTTACCAAATTCATACAAGCCCAAGAAATAGTCTAATCCAAACACCCCACAACAACCTTTTTATCAAATTAACAATCATTTTACCAACATATACTTCAACCAGTCATAAAACATCAACTGACATCCAATTTACAGCATATAAATCAACTGATTAGTATAGTAAAAAATAAACTCAATTTCTTTAGCTTATGAGCTTATGAACTTGAATAAGCTAAAAACTTGTGATAAGCTCATAATAAGCTCATATATACATCAATCAAGCTTAAAAACTAAGCTTATTAGCTTTAAAACTTAATAAAAATAAACCCATAAGACCAGAAATAAGCTTTTCATCCTTCTAAAATTACAAGCTTATTAATATGAGCTTATGAGCTTGAATAATCCATAAGCTAAAACCTAAGCTTATAACAAAAACCCATAAACCAATGAACTAAGCTAATCCAAATCAACAACCTTTTCATCAAATTACAAGCTTATTCACTTGAGCTTATGAACTTGAATAAGCTATAAGCTAAATCCTAAGCTTATCAAAATAAAAATTCCATAAACCAATGAACTAAGCTAATCCAAATTAACAACCTTTTCATCAAATTACAAGCTTATTAACTTGAGCTTATGAGCTTGAATAATCCATAAGCTAAAACCTAAGCTTATAACAAAAACCCATAAACCAATGAAATAAGCTAATCCAAATTAACAACCTTTTCATCAAATTACAAGCTTATTAACTTGAGCTTATGAACTTGAATAAGCCATAAGCTAAAACCTAAGCTTATAAAAAAAAAAAACCCCATAAACCAATGAACTAAGCTAATCCAAATTAACAACATTTTCATCAAATTACAAGCTTATTAACTTGAGCTTATGAACTTGAATAAGCTATAAGCTAAAACCTTAGATTATCAAAATAAAAATTCCATAAACCAATGAAATAAGGTAATCCACTAAACAAACTTGAATAAGCTCATAATAAACTCATATACCCATCAATCAAGCTTAAAAACTAAGCTTATTGGCTTTAAAAACTTCATAAAAATAAACCCATAAGACCAAGAAATAAGCTTTTTCATCCCTTCTAAAATTACAAGCTTATTAACTTGAGCTTATGAGCTTGAATAATCCATAAGCTAAAACCTAAGCTTATAACAAAAAACCCATAAACCAATGAACTAAGCTAATCCAAATTAACAACCTTTTCATCAAATTACAAGTTTATTCACTTGAGCTTATGAGCTTGAATAATCCATAAGCTAAAACCTAAGCTTATAACAAAACCCATAAACCAATGAACTAAGCTAATCCAAATTAACAACCTTTTCATCAAATTACAAGCTTATTAACTTGAGCTTATGAACTTGAATAAGCTATAAGTAAAACCTAAGCTTATCAAAATAAAAACCCATAAACCAATGAAATAAGCTAATCCACTAAACAAACTTGAATAAGCTCATAATAAGCTCATAATAAACTCATATACCCATCAATCAAGCTTAAAACTAAGCTTATGGCTTTAAAACTTCATAAAAATAAACCCATAAGACCAAGAAATAAGCTTTTCATCCCTTCTAAAATTACAAGCTTATTAACTTAAGCTTATGAGCTTGAATAATCCATAAGCTAAAACCTAAGCTTATAACAAAAACCCATAAACCAATGAACTAAGCTAATCCAAATTAACAACCTTTTCATCAAATTACAAGTTTATTAATATGAGCTTATGAGCTTGAATAATCCATAAGCTAAAACCTAAGCTTATAACAAAACCCATAAACCAATGAACTAAGCTAATCCAAATTAACAACCTTTTCATCAAATTACATGTTTATTAACATGAGCTTATGAACTTGAATAAGCTATAAGCTAAAACCTAAGCTTATCAAAATAAAATTCCATAAACCAATGAAATAAGCTAATCCACTAAACAAACTTGAATAAGCTCATAATAAGCTCATAATAAAGTCATATACCCATCAATCAAGCTTAAAACTAAGCTTATTGGGTTTAAAACTTCATAAAATAAACCCATAAAGCCAGAAATAAGCTTTTTCATCCTTCTAAAATTACAAGTTTATTAATATGAGCTTATGAGCTTGAATAATCCATAAGCTAAAACCTAAGCTTATAACAAAAAACCCATAAACCAATGAACTAAGCTAATCCAAATTAACAACCTTTTCATCAAATTACAAGCTTATTCACTTGAGCTTATGAACTTGAATAAGCCATAAGCTAAAACCTAAGATTATCAAAATAAAAACTCCATAAACCAATGAAATAAGCTAATCCACTAAACAAACTTGAATAAGCTCATAAGCCCATCAATCAAAGTAAAACCTAAGCTCATAAACTTGAATAAGCTCATAAGCCCATCAATAAACTTAATTAAAAAAGCATGAAATTGAGAGCCAAATGAAAAGCAGAAAACCATGAAGACTTACAGCAGGTCTTTAATGTTTCGGCATGGTTGTTTTGATAATTTGGGGGCTGTCAGCTTGTGCTGTAAATGACCAACGTTTAAATTGGTTGGATATTGGGTGATTTGGGCCTTTATGTTTGTAATAGCTTATTTGATCGACTTACAGCTCATTGCGAGTTTAACAAGCTCATAAGCTCATTTTTTGGGTTATGGGTTCAAAAGAAAAAAACAAACAGAGCTTATGAAAGTTGTAATTAGCTCAACCTATGAACTTAAATAAGCTAATTTCATATGAAAATACAATTACCCAATGTCCCCAAAATCACTAGCAATTGAATATACTTACTTACTTGATGGGGATGATCGATGTTAGGGTCAAATATCTTGGTCTTACACCACCTCCTAGCTAAAATTAACGCACACACAACACCTTTCTTAGAATGGGTGTGATTGGTGGAATTGGTGTGGTGTGGATTGCTGATTTTGGGCCGTTGGATTGTGATCCGTGGGAGTTGGGTTGGGCCAATGGGAGAGTGACATCTGTTACAGCCCTTAACCCAAATGGTAATCTAAATTTGCTTCCAAAGTGTTTGATGATATGCTTCAATTAATGTAACAATGAGGAAGAGTTAATTACATAATTGGTCCTTGCCATCTGATTGAGAGAACGTTTGCTTTTTTTTTTAACGGCCACGCCCTGGTTTTGATTTATTACGGGTTTGGCCCTTTTATCAATAATTTTTAATGACCGTTAACTCGAAAGATATTTTGACTTTCCACATGTTTTAAGAACCACAAGACGATTTATGTTACTAACAAACAAAACGAAAAACTGTTAAAAAAAAACTTAAAAAACTTTTAAAAAAACATTTAAATTTTTTTTTATTATACTTAAATTTGAGCTATGATAATGTGAGGGCTAAGAATTTTTTTTTTTTTTTTTTTTTTTTTAATTATTATTATACTTAAATTTTGGGCATATGTACAACATGAGGCCTCAATTTTTTTATTAACACTTAAAAAACGTTTATTATACTTAAATTTTTGCTTAAATATTTAAATATAATAAACTTTTAAAAATGAAAATAAAATTAGGCCTCACAACGCGAAGGCTTAATTTATTTATTTTTTGCTAATGTACAACGTGAAGGTTGCAAAAATTTATTAATACTTAAAAAAAAACCTTTTTTAATGCGTATTTTGTACGATTTTTGTATATTTTCATCCATTTTTTTAACGTTTTCGTCTGTTTTTATACGTTTTTATCAATTTCTATATGCTTCTTATACGTTTTTATACGCTTTCGTTTTTATGCTTGTTGGTTCTCTGTCTCTTGCTCCATTTTCTTTTATTCTTCACCCGCACACCAGCACTTGCCGGAGGTCTCGTTGGAAGCAGTCTCTCTACTCCCGAATTTATCTTGGGGCAAGGTTAGGATCTGTCTACATTTTACCTCCCTCATACCTCGCCCCGGCGGGATTGGGTATGTTGTTGTTGTTGAGTTTTTTAAGTATTAATAAAAAAAAATTAAGCGTATAAAAAAAAACTATTTTTAATGTGTACAAATTTTTTTTAAGCGTATAAAAACTGTTTAATCAATTTATTTAAGCCCTCACATTATACATAAGCCCAAATTTAAGTATAATAAATATTTTTTAGATGGTTTTTTTAAGGCTTTTTTTTTTTTTTTTTGTTAGTTACATAAATCGTCCTTGTGGTTTGCCAAAACATGTGGAAAGTCAAAAATACCCTTCAAGATTTTTATCAAACTTGTATCCACTTCAAATTATAAGCTTAAATAATCCATAAGCTCATAAACACTAAAAGCGGGCTTATTCTCGGGGTGTTTGTAATAGCTTATTTGATCGACTTACGACTTATCTCGAGTTTAACAAGCTCATAAGCTCATGTTTTGGGTTGTGAGTTGAAAAGAAAAAACAAACAAAGCTTATGAAACTTGTAATTAGCTCAACCTATGAACTTAAATAAGCTAACTTCATATGAAAATACAATTACCCATTATCCCCAAAATCATAACTCATGAACCCTAATTGTCAAAATACAAAATCACTAGCAATTGAATTTACTTACTTGATGGGTAGGGTCAACAAAAGTCAACCTTGAACTAGTTATAGATTATTATCGGTGGAGGTTTGGTCTCATGGCAATTTCAGTCCTCTAGTTCTATTTTTAGGACACATTTAACTTTCAACACTTATACATAACTTACTTAACTCATGTTGAAGACTAACCAAGGTTACACAAGAGCTTCTATATGCTTATAAAATCAAACATATTCATACAAATAATATAATATAATATAATATAATCACGGGCATGTAATTAGTTGGACGAGGAACCCTTATGCTCGAGCAATCGACATGATCATTTAGACTATTCGACGAGCATGAACTTTTAGAACTCTTGTCGAGGTTCGGACCATAGTATCGTTAATCGAATCACGAGGACGTGATTCACGACATGGGAAGAATGTCACAATTCTCAAATTCGATCATTTCGTAAACTCAATATGCATCATGTTAGTTCATTCATGACATTGCATTTCACCTTAAACGCGTAAATTTTATATTAAATAAACGTTATCGCGTGAGTTATTATTTTGAACATTTAATCCGTTACTTCTAAAATGATCCCGATATATTTTTATACTTACATTTAGTTATAAAAACTATATTTTTAGTTTAACTAGTGTTTTGAATTTATTTCAGATATAAATCGTTAAAGTTATATTATTACGACGTTTTTCCTAAAAAAAACTATACGATAATTTTTATATCACTCAAATTTCACAAGGAATATATTTTTACAATTTTTATTATCTCATTACATTCTACTTTGGTCTACTAAAATCTCTTTTACCTAAAACTACCAATTACCTTTAATTATACATTTTCCTACACATGTTACTTATACTCTTTATCAAATATTTACACAATACTTTTTATAAAAAATATATATATAATTTCAAATCCTCCCCTCGCCGACCAAGGGGAGGTAGTAATTAATGATGGTGAAAATTCTTCTTTGATAGTATATATGTATACTCCAAGTTATTTCATTAATTCACTTCACCTCAATAATTTCCACACACTTTCAAAGTTATTTCTCTCTTTTCTTGCTCTCTAGAACCGCCATAGAAGGGTGTACAAAGGGATCAAAATATTTTTCTCAAGTTCAAGTGTTAACACAATCTAGATCACACTCTTTATAAGGTTTTGAAATAAAACCAAGAGTGTTTAGGCTAAACCTTGTTCCTTACACCTCATCATATTAACTTGTAAGCATATCATTTATATTTTCATATCTCCTTTTCATTTCATAAGTATCTCTTCATTTTGGAGCAAGCATGCATGATTTGTGTTGTTTATACCATTTTACATGATTTTAGATATATATATATATAAGGTCATCCTATAATTATCCCTTGGTATACTTTGGTCTTGATGATGTTTAGGAACCCATGACACCCTAAGAAGGTGTATGGTAGGATTAGACTAGCTTTGGAGTTGATTTGAAGGGATTAGAATAGGTTTAGTACGAAAAACTATTTTCGATACGTATAAAATATGTTATGTCCTTGTTTTGGTTTTCTGGAAAATCCGACAGTAGGCACGAAATTTTGGCCTTGATATTTAGAAAATATACTTTAAAACGAATCCGTGGCATTGAACGGATTAAACGGAGTTATAACGAAGAAGTTATGAATTTTAAAGTTTGACGACGAAATATATATTTTTCGTAAAATTTCAGCAAAGGGTTTTTACTTTATTCGAGTCAAAACGAGTCCTAAGCTTTACAAATTATTTCGACTTATCAAAAATATAATAGTATACTTTGATACGAAGCTAAGGACGATTATACGTAGAAAACGGATTTGAAACGACTAAGATATATACGCTTTCATAAATTGCCGTAACTTTATTATTTTAGAAAACTATATTATTTTTACGAGACAAGTGTTACGGTAACTAAAACGACCATGTTGGAGGCTGTTTTTAACTATGATGTAGAACTTTTGGAATGAAATGTCTTCTAGTAAAATCAAGATCATCAAGCATATTTTCTAAAACGATCAACCGTTTGTATAGCGGAGTTGTAATAAATTAATTACGGTTGTTTAAACTTTGCGAAACTCACTTTTACACAACTATTAGACAAAATCACCATCTTTAACCCTTATTATCTTTATGTTCGAGACCTTTATGTCGAAAACTCCGAATCGAAACTTTTAGATTTTGATACAAGTTTCAAAACCGTCGAGTTCGCTTCCTAACGATCGACGTACACCATTTTACGACTAGTTTTTCAAAGCCATTTTGTCACTTTCATGAAATTTCCGACGACATGATTTTACTTACTAAAAGTGATAATTTCACTATAAATCATTACGAAACCATTGTAGGATGACATTTTGACGTAAATACTTGTAAAGTGATTTATGATCGGTCAAGACGTCAAAAGAGTATTTTTCGACGATAAGTATTATTTTCAAAACTCGCAAATGGTATAAATAACATACGAAATGCATGCATATCATTACATCATAACTCATTACGTATCATATCATTCACAATAGGTCAAGATTAACGATCACGCTACATCTCGGTGTACTCACTTTTGTCATCGCCTCATTTTACCAAGTGAGTAATCACAAACCCCCTTTTCCGTTTTACTATATTTTGGGGCGAAATGCATGAACCTTTCTTGAGCTAAATTGATCACTACTTTTATTAACTTGTTTGGCTAGAACTTGTGAATTGAATCAAATCCTTGAACTTAATTAGGAAATTAAGACTTATTTGGACTTATTGAACCGTACATGTTATGGCCTTGACCTAAAGTCTACCATGTTCGAGCATCACTATAAAGTCTCCCATGTTCGAGCATCACTATAAAGACTCCTATGTTCGAGTATATCTTTGGGAAGAGGCACCCAAGATATCTTTGGGAAGAGGCACCCAAGATATCTTTGGGAAGAGGCACCCAATATATCTTTGGGAAGAGGCACCCAAGATATCTTTGGAAGAGGCACCCAACATAACTTTGGGTAGTGGCACCCAACTTATTTTGGTTTCATCGGTAGCATACCGAATTATTATATTCGTGGTACTATATTGTGAACTATTATGACCGCTTATACTTGACTACTTGACGCGATATATTTTATGCAATGGGTTGTGTACACACACAGTTGCAAGTTTTGTATGGGCGGAACTTGAACTGAGTGGATACACAATGCCTTTGCTTTGTGGACTGCTTTCGATGACCGAAACCTTTGACTCTTTCATACGAGTTTTCTTATTTTGCTAAACATGTTTACTCACCAACTATTTTCATAGTTGACCCGCTTTCTCTCATGCATTTCGTGTGATCGTTAGTAAGCTTTTTCTACCGTGTCTTGCATAATAAAGTTTTCACTTGTTACTACAAATCATTATGTAATAGAACCAATATTTTGGGAAATAAACTTTGTAATATATTTGCCAATGACGGCTAAACTAGTATTGTAATGGCGTATTATTTCTTTTAATCTTAACGTTGGTATGTTCTATTATCTTGTGCTTATGTTCCTCCGTTACACCTCGATTTCGCCTCCATGAGGTGTGACACATTACCATTCACATCTTCACCAAATATTTCACCCAAGAATTGTAATGCTCCAAATTCAAGTTTTATGATTTTATTACTTCAAAAAAAAAAAAAAAAAAAAAAAAAAAAAGTAAAGTAACTCTCAATGCCGTCTTCCACGGGTTATGGTGCCCAATACCGCTTCCCAGATTTGGGGAGGTTAAGATGTAGATGACCTTACCCCTACCTAAGATAGAGATGCTTCCCGCTTCTACTAAAGGTAGAAAGGACCTCCGACCTTTTATTACTTAACAAGTTAACATATAAATATATTTAACAAACGAACCAAGAATTTGTTTGGCGACAAACAGCCCAAGTCTTGACTGGGTCTTTGGCTATGCACCAAATATGGGCTCTTGGGCCCGGATAGACTTATACTTAACCTATACTTTGGGCTTGTTATCACTAGAGATTTGTCAAAATACTAATAAAATAATACGTTACCATTTATAAAAAGCGAACATAGCTCGGTTGGTGAGCGGGGAATATAGATCCTTCTCACCGCTCGAATCCGTTTGGTTGGACTTTTAATTTTTTTTCTCGAAAGGGTTCTTATGGTATACATCGGTTTGTATGCATACAATGTAGAGTGTAAACATCTATCGAATTTAAGAAACAAAACTCGTTCTCTTATCCAGTAAAACAAATTATACTTGTGTATTTTCATACTTTCATACGACTTTTAGTGTGGCTTATTAGCCTACTATTGGATTATGGTGATGTTTAAAAATATGGCAAGATTAGTTCAACATAACTTATAAGAATAGGCGAGGCGAGCATTAATGTGAAGCTTATTAAGCTAACATATTATAGAAACCGTAGAGGTGTTTTTATAGCTTATTTTCCGCTTATGGGCTTATTTTCATGGATTTTTTTTCCTTTTCGCAATTATAAGTCACAATAGGGTCATAAGTTGCCAAAAAGCCCGAAAATGGGCTTATGAAAAGTTAAGCCGCACAAATTAAGCTCTCAAACCAAAAATAAGTTAAAACAAACACCCGCTTATATTCTTTTGCATTTATTGCTTCAAGACTTTACATTATGACTCTAAAAAATCGAAACATACGAGAAACGAACAATGAAAGTATTAGCCCGAGCTTAAAGCAGATCTCGTTTGTTTAGTTGTACTAGAAGTACTAGCCTTGTATAGAGTATACAAAACCGCTACAACAATTAATGACCCGCCCATTTCCCATTCCGTAGAATATGGTCATCCAATCATTCCCATCACCGGATGTATCGAATTTGGCGAAGAGAATGGCACGGGTACAATCGAACTAGTGCAATTTGGTTCAATGGAAAACCGCATAACCCTTGTTTGCTAAATAGGATGTCTCCGAAAACGTCTGAAACTGGGAGCCTGTTGGGATTTTTCCTTCCTATGACAAATTCAAAACAGAAAGGAACGGAAGGGTGGTGAGCACAGATGGAATTTCTCCTGTTATTCTGTTTGACGAAATATCCAATGCTTCTAACTGACTCAAAGTTCCAATAGAAGATGGGATAGAGCCCATGAACTCATTATGTGATACGTTGAGAAGATGCAGGGCTTGAGTTGGCCAATTGTTTCTGGTATCACCCCTGAAAAATGGTTACTTGATATATTAATGGTTGTGAAAATTGTCAGGATTTTAGCTAACTCCAACTCGATTCCTTTGACAGTGACTCTCACAGTATCTTGAAAGTAGTTTAAGCCTTGTAACACCATATAGCTGAGCTGCGTAGTACTTTCTCTATTTTCAACGGTCATCATAGCTATCCAATGACTAAAAAAATCTGGTGGGACCACACCATTAAAGTTATTGTAAGCTATGTCTAAAATACGAAGATTTGACCAGTTGTGACGGCCTTCACCACAATGAATGGATCCATGGAACCTGTTTGATCGGAGAACAAGAACATGCAAGTTGGTATTGTTGCCCAAAGAACATGGATAAGTGTCATTTATCTTGTTGTTCCCAAGGTTTAACACTTGCAACATGCTGCAATTGACAAGAGATTGTGGAATCTTTCCTTCCAAAGAGTTTCCATGCAGGTCTAGAGTGTTCAAGCTACAGATTGTTGGAAATGTTCCCTCGATTAGACCAGTCAGACCATTGTTTGCCAAGTTCAGTACCCCGAGATCAAAACCGAATTCAATCAAACACCGTGGTATCCTTCCGGTTAAATGATTTTTGATAAATCAAGAACACTTAGGTCGGCAAGATTGCATAAGGTGTCGAGGATCATCCCAAAGAAGCAAATTGTTAGAAACCGAGAAGAAATAGGCAATGTGAGGTTTCTCTCAATGCTTTCCCGAGTGACGAGTTGAAAAGATTGTCGAATAGTCGATGATGTAAGCGCTTTGTGGTGGTATTGGAATCGCCCACTAAGACGATTGGAATGCAAGTCGATGACTTCAAGATCATGAAATTTGTAGTGCTCTTGGAGGGAAGTTAGGTTGTTATGAGAAAGGTTCAGATTAAGTCCTCTATATCCATTCCCAACTTCCCATATCCAATTTGGTATTTCTACTTGAATTTTGTTGTCTGAAAGATCAAGAGTTGTCAATCTTGAGTGGTATCGTAGATCGTGGAACTTTTGAGATTGCACGAAGCCAAATTCAACGAGAGTAACCTTATAATGATTTCTGATTTCTGAGGAATTGATTGTACTTTATAATGATTTCTGTGATTTGTTATTATTGAAAAATGTTTGATATTCAACATACGTCGGAGAGAAGTACCCTATTTTGATTGCCTAGTTTCTAAGCGATGAGCTCAAAGATAAGATAATGTGGTTCAACAGTGGCTTATTAAAGGTCACAACCCAAAAGGACCCGCTTTGAACTGTTCGAATTAAGCGTTTCGACCCATTACCCAACCCATCTAACCGATGAATTTTTCACTTTGAGTACAAAACTAAAGTCACCGACCATACTCAAGATCTCTGAAACAACTGCAAGTGATCTTTGCAGGTAAAATATCTTTTCTAATGTGCATGCACTATCATACTAACAACAAAACAATTGAACAAAAATGTATATAATAAAGTAGAAGCGGTAAATAAGAGGAGTTTGGCTAGGTTTTTCGAGGAGGTTAATAGCTTTTCATATTTTGGATAAGCTAATTTGCAAGGCTAAGAACTAGTCAAGGCACTTGGGTACCACTTTAAATAAATGGAAGTCAATAGCTAGCATTATCATGCACATGCAACTAGCATTTTGTTAGCTTCCTCGCCTTTGCTATTGTCCACACAAATTGATTGATAAGACTTGAATGAAGCCAAACAATACCCATCGATTTAGAAGTCGTCAATTAGCGACCAATTAACCTACTTCTAACATCTCATGAAAATCATAGTCTATTTTCTACACGTCAAAACTTATTTCATAGCAATTTACATTATAAATTTGATATGGTTTTGTTTTAGCATTACATCCCACATACACACCACTATTTACATATTTCCCAAACCTTGCTTTAATAGGCTTGTACATCATGCATTAAAAACTTGAATTTAGGGAAATATGTAAATATTAAGCGTATGCGGATGCATGTAAATCTCCCTTGTTTTTATAGGCTTTAGACTCATAAATCATAGCATTATCTCGTTTGTTAAAAATGTTCCCAATGAGAAGCCAACTCGCTTTCAAGTACTCTTGATACCCTTTTGCCTAATT
Organism: Chrysanthemum lavandulifolium; assembly: GCA_022545495.1. Taxonomy (NCBI): domain Eukaryota; kingdom Viridiplantae; phylum Streptophyta; class Magnoliopsida; order Asterales; family Asteraceae; genus Chrysanthemum; species Chrysanthemum lavandulifolium. The sequence continues at coordinate 303,845,457 of CM040241.1, read as the reverse complement.
TTTTGGGTTTAATATGAGGTTGGTTTTGGGTCAATGCCAAATCAAAGCAGATTGATTTTGATCTAGTTGAAGTACAATCTCGATTCGATTCGCCAACGGCTCAACTAACCAATAAAAGCCATCGAAAATGAACCGAGAGAGGACCCTTTGAAACCGATACAAACTGGTGTAATTAGGTCTAATCGAGATCTATTTATTCGGTTAGTCGTCACAAGGTACCCGCCGCCGAAACGTGCTGGTACCCTGCTATACTATATATATAAAGGAAGAACCAAAAAGTAAAAAAGTGAAAAGTTGAAACTAAACAAAGAAATGTTGTAAACATATATTTCAAAAGGAAACTATTAATATCGTCGAAAACCGGGTTGAGCCGAGACGCTAACCCAAAGAGTTGACCCATTTTAATTTGACCCGTTTTCGATCTAACCCATCGGTTTAAATCGTCCTGTTTTTCGACCGGAACGGTTCAACCGGTTGAACCACCCAAGTCGAACCGGGTTTCAAAACATTATGTTTAATCCCCAAATCTTCAAACTTTTATTATTTTTCGTTTATAACCCATAAAATTTTTTGTATCACTATACAATTTGTCGCTATAAAATCTCGTTGCTATGCACGGGTACTCGTCTAATTAAAACATAAATGCCTACACCAAATTCAAATAATGTTGTCTTAATAAAATAATTTCATAAAGTATATTCCCACCAAAAATTTAAAAAAAAATGCATGACAACTTGACAATATTTCTTGAATGAGTTTCTATATTAAACAAAAAATAAATAAATAAATAAATAAAAACTCTTGCTTTTTTAACTCCTAACATTAATATTTTTTAAAAATTCATCCACAAACTCTACTATATAAGACACTATATTACAACATTTTTTTAGTTTAGGAAAATAAATAATCAAAATATCGCAAGTATAATTGTTTGCTGCAATAAAATTTCGTTGCTATGCACAAATACTCATCTGATTAAAAATGCGTTTGGTACGCTGCCATGAATGACAATGTGTATGAGTTTGATAGTAGTTGCGGGTCTCTCACCTATGAAAGATTCATACCTAGCCCTCTTGATGTATATGGAGTATGAATTATATCTATCATTCATTACGATAGTGGTGGGCCCCCTCATCTTAAACAAACACCTTTAATCACTTTCATAGTCATAGTCTCATTCTCATAGTGGGATACCAAACACACCCAAGGTTGTAGATGAATAATTAGCAATACCTAAGTACTTAACTGCTAATGTCAAGTTGAATGGGCCAAAACAGTTGGATGAGGTATTCTTTATCCTTGGATGGGTCAAAAGCAAAAAAGTTAGATACATTACAAATTTAGAGTTTATATGTATGATATTAATAAGGGGTGGGGTATTGGTACCCTTAAATTGCAAGTTACTCATTTAAAATATATATATTTTATTTTATTTTAGTTTTATAATTTTTTTTATATTAAAAAATTGAGAAATAAAAAGAATGACAGAACATATAAAGATTGTAAGTCAAAAGTAGTAAAACACAAAAAATATGAAGCAAAAAACCATAAAAAATTGTCTTGTCTTATTAATAAAGTGGGTAAACCGCAAAAAAAAAAAAAAAAAAAAAAAGCGAAACAAAAATTTTAAATTTTGACGAGTAAAAAATAGTCAAAGTCAAAAGATACGAAAAAAAAATAATAAACTATCTTTTTCTATCAATAAATTGAGTAGTAGAAAGAACTTACTTATAATAAAGGTGAAAATGTTACCCAAAATACCACCCTATTAATAACCAAAATCCTTTTTGGGTGGGCCTCGGCCAACCCAAGGTATAAGCCGGCTCCGTCCCTAAGTCAAGTCACTTGGGTACCACGTAATTTAAAGTAAATGGTCAAGTCAAGACCCACTAGCATTAACATGCACATTCCACTAGCATTTAGCTAGCTTCCTTGAAATTTCTTTCTTTGCTATTTGTCCACACAATAAAATGTACCGAGTCAACTCAAGACCCACTGGTTTTAGAAATCGTCAATTAGCGACCTAAGTAATTTACATGGTGATTTTCATTTTCATCATCACTGCATTATGTTCATCCAATCGAATTGCAATTTACATGTTGATTTTCATTTTCATTATCATTGCATTATGGTACACATCAAATATTGTATCTTTAAGCGATTTTAAACCAAATGAAATGCGAGTTGTTTTTCAGAGTTCGTATTCATTTCGATGTAGCTCAAGCATAACATGAACAAGCGGTTAGGCATATAATGTACTAACAAGCGGTCTCACGTTTAAACCTCACTTGGTACGCATCTTCGGGGTTGCCAGGGAAGGGTTCGGAAATGGTCAAGGTCACAAGGATACTTCGGTGAGGCCGTGTACATCTTAGTCAAAGACTCGCCCTTCCCATAAAATAAGAAAAACCTTATACGTTTACCATAATAGTAACATGGTGAAGTGATTACTTAAACTCTTAAAGTCTTAAACTGCTGGACCGAAAAAACGGATTTTTAGTTTGGCTTGTTAGCCTACTATTGGATTATGGTGATGTTTAAGAAATATGATAGCATTAGTTTAACATAAATTATGATAACAGATGAGAGGAAAGTTTGTGAAAGCTTATTGAGCTAATGCTATCATAAGACCCTTCACGAGTGTTTTTTAGCTTATTTTCGGACATATGAGCTTTATTTGTTCGGCTCATATTTCAGACGCTTTTTTTTTTTTGCTGTTATCCGGTCTTAAGTCATATTAAGCTCAAAAGTTTAAAAAAAAAAAAAAAAAAAACAACACGTAAAATGAGCTTAGCGAAAGTATGCCAAACAATTAAGCTCATGTGCCCGAAATTAAGCTAAAACAAACACCCGTTAATATTCTTTTGCTATTTATTGCTTCAAGACCTTACATTATGACTCAGTAAACAAATTGAAACATACAGAAAGGAAATCTTGACATCGACGATAATAGACCGAGCTAAACAGATCCCGTTTGTCTAGTTGTACTAGAAGTACTAGCCTTGTATAGAGTATACAAAACCGCTACAACAATTAATGATCCCGCCCAGCCCCATTCCATAGAATATGGTCTGCCAATCATTCCCATCACTAGATGTATCGAATTTGGTGAAGATGATCGCACGGGTACAACTCGAACTAGTGCAAGTTCGGTTCAATGGAAAACCGCATAACCCCTTGTTTGTGTTGGTCTAATGTCTACTCGAGCTAATGAGTAGTTCACAAGCACGAGCTTATGTGCGGTCCAAGTAGATCCGAGCTTATGGATAACTACGATCGAGTTCTAGTATAATTAGTATTCTTATTTTAGACTTTAAGATAAGTACTTCCTAGTTATATTAGAGTCCTAGATGGATTAGGAAAAATTTTTCTATTCCTATATAAGCAAACCAAACAAGCCGTGTTTGGTTGTACCATCAATATCGCTTTTGTAAGCCAATACTTTTTCGATTAATTGGAGAGCTTATTCCAAGAAATATTGTGTGTTATTATTTGTTCCAGTTTTATTGTTTCTGTTGTGAACATCAATCAGACGTGGGACTTGAATTGGTATCAAGAGCAAGGTTTCAAGAGTAGTCGATCACCAGGTTTCAACAGCAGGTCGATCACAGCAGGAGGTTTATCTGAAGTCGATCACAGCAGGTGATTCAAAGGTGTTCCAGAAGTCGATCACTGAAGGTGTTCCAGAAGTCGATCACTGAAGGTGTTCCAGAAGTCGATCACTGAAGGTGTTCCAGAAGTCGATCACTGAAAGGGTTCCAGAAGTCGATCACTAAAGGGTTCCAGAAGTCGATCACTGAAAGGGTTCCAGAAGTCGATCACTAAAGGGTTCCAGAAGTCGATCACTGTAGTCGATCACTAAAGAGTTCCAGAAGTCGATCACTGAAGTTGATCACAAGGGTTTTACTAGGGTTCGACTTAAGCAAGAAGTTGATCAAAGTTTCAAACTTTCGACTTGGTTTACTTGGGTGAAGTAAATCATTCGACCTTTAGAACCTAGGGTGGAAGGTGAACAAACAACACGGTAACTTACAAAAGGCGTTCAAGAAGGATGGTGCAAGGCGAGTCGAGTCAACCACCAATTGAACATTCTAAATGGCTCTTCAATGTCCAATGTTAACAAGCACGAATTATAACATATGGGCAATAAGAGTTAAAGCGGTATTCGAGTCCATGGAATACTTGATGCATTGGAACCGGGGAAGGAACACAAGTTGTTGCCAAGCAAGATCACATGGCGATGGCGTTACTCTTCCAGCGATTCCGGAAGAACTTGTCTTTCAAGTTTCACAATTCAACACGACCAAAGAAACTGGGAGCTTTGAAGACCGGTATGTGGGTGTTGATCGGGTTCGAGACGCAAGGTTGCAAACCTTGAGACGGAATCGAATCTTTAAAGATGAAAGTCAACGAATCAATCGATGACTTTGCGGCTAGGTTGGGCAAAATTGTAATCAAGTCAATAGCTTGGGAACAATTTATGAAGACAAGAAACTTGTTAAGAAGCTACTTGCATCCGTTCCGGATAGGTATGTTGCAATTGTTGCCTCAATAGAACAATTTGTCGACTTGAATACTATGTCTTTTCAAGAAGCAATTGGAAGGTTGAAAGCTTTGAAGGAAGAATGAAGGTGTTGACACCACCACTCAAGATCAAGGCATGTTGATGTTCGGAAGGGGTGAAAGATATGATAAGAAAGGTCGAGGAAGGAATTCCTCCGGTGGCAACGGTAAAGGTCAAAACTTTTCTTCTCAAAACGAATCTCATGATAGTGGTCAAGCTAATAACCACAACCGTAACAACTCCGGAGCAATACAGAGCAAAGAAGAACAAAAGTCGAGATCTTTCAAAGATTCAATGCTTTAGATGTGATGAATATGGTCACTTTGCTTCTAAGCGCCCGAACGACGTGAATGAAGCAAAAGCATGAATCAAACTTTTGCAAACGGAGGATGATGATGACCCAACACTTTTATGATGAAAAGCGTTCAAGAAGTAGTTTTCTTGAATGAAGAAAGATTATCCCAAACCAATTGAATACTAAGCCAAACGAGGAAGACACTTGGTATTTGGATAATGGAGCAAGTAATCACATGACCGGGATCCGAGAATACTTTTCGGAGTTGAATGAGAATATCTCGGCAAAGTGAAGTTTGGTGATAACTCCTACATCGAGATAAAAGGGAAGGTTCGATAATCATTGAAGGGAAAACGGTGAGCAACGGTTAATAAGCGGAGTCTATTACCTACCCGAGCTAAAAAGCAACATAATTAGTCTTGGGCAAGCTACCGAAGGCGGATGTGACATTCGTATGAAAGGTAACCTTCTTACTATGCGTGACTCAGATGGTAAGCTTTTGATGAAGGTTCCTAGAACAAGTAATAGACTTTACAAGATTAAGCTCCAAGTTGGAAGTCCGGTGTGTCTCAAAGCAAAGATGGAAGATGATGCTTGGTTATGGCATGCTAGGATGGGTCACATTAATTTCGAGACGATGGAATTAATGGCAAGGAAGGCATGGTTGAAGAGTTGCCAATAATTCATCAAGAGAACAAGTTGTGTGAATCTTGTTTGGTAGGAAGACAAATGCAAGAAAGGTTCGATATGAGTGACTTGGGAAAGTTAAGCTATTATCTTGGAATTGAAGTAAAGCAAGAGGATTCGAGTATCTCAATAAGTCAAGAAAGCTATGCAAAGAAGATCTTGAAAGATGTTGGGATGCATGAAGCGAATTCTACTCAATGTCCATTAGAACACGGAATGAAGTTAAGCATGGATAAGGAAGGAAAACCGATTGATGCAACTTTGTATAGACGACGAGTTGGTTGTTTAAGGTATTTACTACACACTCGACCGATTTATCTTATTCGGTTGGTTTGGTTAGTCGTTATATGCAAGAACCAAAAGAATCACATATGGCATTGTGAAACAAATACTAAGGTATATCCAAGGTAGTTTGAATTTTGGAATACGATACAACCAAGAGAAGACCAAGGAGTTAGTGGGGTTTAGTGATAGTAGTTATGCTATGGACCAAGATGATGGTCGAAGCACAACTGGGCACGTATTTTATCTAGGTAAATCACCTATCACTTGGTGCTCACAAAAGGAAAACACGGTGGCTCTATCGTCTTGTGAAGCCGAGTTCATGGCTGCAACTTCAGCCGCGTGTCAAGGGATATGGTTACGTGGGTTGTTTAGTGAAATAACCGGAATGGAAGAAAAAGTGGTGGTCTTATTTGTTGACAACAAATCGGCTATTGCACTCATGAAAAATCCAGTCTTTCACGGGAGAAGCAAGCATATAAACACACGTTATCATTTTATCCGAGAATGTGTTGAAAGAGGCCAAGTACAAGTTGAGTTTGTAAGAGGTGATTTGCAACGTGCTGATATTCTGACGAAAGCTCTCGCAAGGATTAAGTTCAAGGAAATGCAAGAGTTACTCGGAGTTGAAGACCTCCTTATCTCGAGTCAGAAATTAGGGGGGTGATTGTTGGTCTAATGTCTACTCGAGCTAATGAGTAGTTCACAAGCACGAGCTTATGTGCATCCAAGTAGATCCGAGCTTATGGATAACTACAATGAGTTCTAGTATAATTAGTATTCTTATTTTTAGACTTTAAGATAAGTACTTCCTAGTTATATTAGAGTCCTAGATGGATTAGGAAAAGCTTTTCTATTCCTATATAAGCAAACCAAACGAGCAGGTTTGGTTGTACCATCAATATCGCTTTTGTAAGCCAATACTTTTTCGATTAATTGGAGAGCTTATTCCAAGAAATATTGTGTGTTATTATTTGTTCCAGTTTTATTGTTTCTGTTGTGAACATCAATCAGACGTGGGACTTGAGTTTGCTAAATAGGATGTCTCCGAAAACGTCTGAAACTGGGAGCCTGTTGGGATTTTTCCTTCCAATTGATTGTTGGACAAATTAAAAACAGAGAGGAACGGAAGGCTAGTGAGCATGATGGGATTTCTCCTGTTATTCGTTTGACGACATGTCCAATGCTTCTAATCGACTCAAAGTTCCAATAGATGGCGGGATAGAGCCTGTGAACTCATTATGTGATACGTTGAGAAGATGCAGGGCTTTGAGTTGGCCAATTGTTTCTGGTATCACCCCTGAAAAACGGTTACTTGATATATCAATGGTTGTGAAAATTGTCAGGATTTTAACCAACTCCAACTCGAATCCTTTGACAGTGACTGTCACAGTATCTTGAAAGTAAACATTAACAAACTCCCTCGCCCTATAGCTGAGTTGCTGAGTTCTATTCTCAACAGTCATCATAGCTCCCCATTGACTGAAAAATTCTGGCGGGACCACACCATTAAAGTTATTGTGTGCTATGTCTAAAATACGAAGATTTGACCAGTTGTGTCGGCCTTCACCGCAATGAACGGATCCATGGTACCTGTTTGATCGGAGAACAAGAACATGCAAATTGGTATTGTTGCCCAAAGAACATGGATAAGTGTCATTTATCTTGTTGTTCGAGGTTTAACACTTGTAGCATTCTGCAGTTGACTATAGATCGTGGAATCTTCCTTCCAAAGAGTTTCCATGCAGGTCTAGAGTGGTCAAGCTACAGGTTGTTGGAAATGTTCCTCGATTTGACCACTAAGACCATTGTTTGCCAAGTTCAGTACCCGAGATCATAACCGAATTCAATCAAACACCGTGGTATCCTTCCGTTAAATGATTGTTTGACAAATCAAGGACCGTAAAGGTAGCGTTGCATAAGTGTCGTGGATCGTCCCAGTAAGCAAATTGTTAGAAACCGAGAAGAAAATGGCAAAGGTGAGGTTTCTCCCAATGTTTTCCGAGAGTGACGAGTTGAAAAGATTGTATGAATAGTCGATGAAGGTAGCGTTTTGTGGCGGTATCGGAATCGCCCCACTAAGACGATTAGAATGCAAGTCGATGACGTCAAGATCATGAAAATTGTAGGGCTCTTGGAGGGAAGTTAGGCTGTTATGAGAAAGGTTCAGATGCCACAGTCCTCCATTCCCAACTTCCCATATCCAATTTGGTATTTCTCCTTGAATTTTGTTGTCTGAAAGATCAAGATGTATTATATTTGAGTGGTTTCGTAGATCAGGAACTTTGGAGATTGCGAAGCCAAATCCAACGAGTATAACTTTGGAAGGTCAAGAGTGTCTAGGTTGCTGAGACCCTGAAAATCTTTAGTTTCAATTACACCACTCAGGTTGTTTGATGAAAGTGAGAGGAATTCAAGTTGTCCAAGTTCAAAAATGACCTGGGAATTTTACCTTTCAATTTGTTACTGCTTAAATCAAGAAATTCCAATAATGGTATGGATGAGTTTGGAAGCTGGCCATCAAAATTGTTGTTGGAAAGGTCTATCCATTGCACATTTGGCAGAGAGAACAAAGATGAAGGTATGCTTCCATTGAAACTATTGAATCCTAAATCAACCTTAACAAGATTATTAAGATCTTGAAAGTGATCAAAAGGAATCATACCCGATAAACCATTACTTGAGAGGTCGATGTAAGTAAGATTCTTGCATAGTTTGAATGACGGGATTTCGCCAATAAACTTGTTTGAATACAAGTCTAGGTGTGATAAATTCTTTAGACTTCCAATAGATTCTGGTATCTCACCGTAAAAGTTTGTTCCGCTGATCACTAAACTCTGAAGAGCTCTGTTCACAGAAAACTCTGGTAAAGAGCCGTTAAGATCTGGGTTTTCTGATAAATCAAGACTCTGCAACTTTTGCAACTGGAGGACATTTTTGGGAAATGTTCCAATCAAGTTACAATCAAAAGATCTAATATTGTCAGATTCTTGAAATTTGCAAAGAAATCTGGAACTGGAGCACTCAGATCGCTCGCAGCCAGACGAATTACCGAAAGTGATTGCAGCTTCTGAAGGACTTATCTAAAGGGCCTGAAAGTTGACAATTTGACAAGCTTAAAACTTCCAAATTAGGCAAATATGATGATAAACCCTGGCACCAATCGAGTTTATTTGATGACATGTTCACATTATCCATATAAAGACCCCTTAGCTGTGTGAGGTTGCGAACAAGTGTGGCTAAACTTGGGTTCTCGAGTTTCAGTGAGGGAATTTCGTAGGAGTCAACTGAAGAGAGATCAAGAATCTCTAACCTTGTCAGCAGTGACAATTCTTCAGGAATCTGACCAGAAAACCCCGAATTCGACAAGTTCAAATAAGACAAACTTGCAAGACTCCCAAATCTTGAAGAAATCGGTATAGAGCTAAACTCATTTGCAACAAGGTTCAAGCTTTCAAGATTCTTTAAACCAAATAGAGCACTGGAATCATTGATTCCACCTGATATTGTTTCGTTGCTCAAGTCTAGACCAATAGCCTGACCATCGATGCTGCATGTAACACCTCCCCACGAGCAGCAATCTGTGGCATTTGGGTTCCAAGTCACCAACTTTGTTGAAAGTGAAGAATTGAACTGCAGCTCGTTTTTTAACTGGATCAAAATCGTTTGGTGGTTTATTTGACATTGGCCGGAAACCAAAATTGTATCAACCCCAAACAAGATGAGGTAAAAGGGTAACAAGAATATCTGAAAGCAGAGTTGGGATTTCATTATGAACTAGAATTTTAGGCACAAATGATGTTTGTGAACACTCGAGCATATGAAATTAAAACCTTAGCAACTTTTAGAAATGGTTTGGTTTATATTTGCTAAATCTATTAGATTGTATTTTGTTGACTTGGACGTTTACATTAATGAGATTAATGACTATATTGATTTTACTTTATAATAATTTACAGGATCTGTTTTTAAGGTGGCTTATTAAAGGCGGTCAACCCAAAAGGTCCTGCTTTGAACTGTACCAAAATTACGCGTTTCGACCCATTACCCAACCCGTCTAACCAACTGAATTTTTCACTTTGAGTACAAAACGAAAGTCACCTGACCATATATACTCGGTATCTACAGAAACAACTGCAAGTGATCTTTGCAGAGGTAAAATATCTTTTCTAATGTGCATGCACTATCATACTAACAACAAAACAGGTGAACAAAAAATTTATATAATAAAGTAGAACGGTAAATAAGAGGGAGTTTGGCTAGGTTTTTCTGAAGAGGTTAATAGCTTTTCATATTTTGGATAAGCTAATTTGCAAGGCTAAGAACTAGTCAAGGCAATTTGGTACCACTCTAAAGTAAATGGTCAAGTCAATAGCATTTTGTTAGCTTCCTTGCCTTTGCTATTATCCACACAAATTGATTGATAAGGCTTGAATGAAGCCAAAACAAGACCCACTGATTTAGAAGTCGCCAATTAAAGACTAAATGAACCAACTTCTAACATCTCATGAAGGTAACAGTCCATTTTCTACATGTCAAAACTTGTTACAATGAGAATCATAAATCATAGCATTATCTGTTTGTTAAAACTTCCATTATAAATTTGATAAGGTTTTGTTTTTATAGGCTTTTAGACTCATAAATCATAGCATTATCTGTTTGATAAGTACTCTTGATTTCTTGATACCCTTTTGCCTAATTTTGTTTGGGGTTAATATGAGGTTGGTTTCGAGTCAATACCAAATCGAACAGCGGTCGATTTTGATCCAGTTGAAATACAATCTCCATTTCAACACTTTCAACAAAAATGGTCTCTTAGAACCCAAATGTCACAAATTGTTGCAATTGGCTAGGTGTCACTTGCAGCACTTTCAATAATACTTGCGCAATTATCAAAAGGATGGTTGTGATTGTGAGAACATTAAATCTGCATTTCAAAATTTTGGGTAGTTGATGGTTGTGACCAGTGTGAATTTACTACTTTGGAAATGACCCGTTTTGTTATGATGCACACATTCATTCTCGATATGCGTCATATACCAAAACGGTGATTGAAAACCGATCACCAAATGCTAGAAATTGATATGATTTCATACTGTATACACTCATTGTACGCACTATTAAGCTCCTCAAAAGAGCTTACGACAAAATACTTTGTAGGCGCATACATTGTGATTGCAACAAGTTTGATGCTTTTCCATATATTGTAACAAAAACAGTGTCACAAAAACATATAAAAAGTCTGGGAATAATTAATTCCGATTAGAACATCTAAAACCGATAACTACAAAATTTAATACCGCACATATAAGTAGGCAGTAACCGACAGAAAAAATCAGCTTCAGTCTGATGACGTTTCCTTGTTTTTCTTGAGATTTTCTTCCTCTTCTCAAGAGTATCAACGCCTGCCTTCTTCCGTTGATTGCTAATCTGTAAAAGCAAATGAAACAATAGTTCAGTCGACAATGGAAATTTTCGAATGTTTTTCTTTACAAAGAACGGATATTTAAGTAGTGACATAAACGGAAACTAACCTGAATGGCATTATACAATCCCCTCTTTTTACGTGACATAGTTAGCATGGCCATGTCTTCATCATCATTGATAAGCTGTTTTGGAGATGCATCATCCGCGTCGTCTTTTTCACCAGTCTTCTTAATCTCAGTAGTATCAGACGTTTGCTGCATCCCTTTCATTTCCATTTTCAGTTCTTGATGGAACTGTTTTTCATCAATCGCCATCTGCATACAACGAAAATCTCATCAATGAGTAGAAGAATATGACGCTGAAAAACGTATAAAGATTGGTAAAACAAATAACGAACCTTCCGTTTTCTTTCAGCAGCTTCTTTAGCTTCAGCCCTATCAATGACTCCTTCGACAAGTAAATGGGCATTATCGAGATCATCCAATTCCGCACCTGGCATTGGAAGGATTTCTTTTCTCGCAGCTGCTTGAAGCCTTTTAATGGTATCTGTATACTCGGGTACATACCCTTCTGCTTCATTGTCAACAAATGGAGAAAGATGAGGTGGAAGAACCCTGATTATTCACAAAAGAATGTCAACATTTAGAAAACAAGATTAAAGTACTAGATCAATCGTGAAAATTTCGAAACTTACTTTCCAACCATGTAATCCTCGGTTGGTAGTATGATCCTTGCGTTTATGCAGTCAAAGACCCATTGTGGCTGTATATAGTCTCTGGAAATAAACTTGTGACTTTGAGTCAGCCTGTCAACAATCTGCACAAAATAAAAGTTTCAATAAGATAATGTAAACAACGCTGAATAATAGTCTTCTATTACGTAGCCAAGGGATATTTGCAGATCAGTTATTTATTGTGTTTGTTTTATCAGATATCAGAGCGATTCACTTGATATTCAATCCCCTTCCCTGGTTGGATTCCTCAAATGGAGCTCCATCCCCTTCCCACGAAACCACACCACCGAAGGAGGTTATAACAAAAAGTAACGACTCCCTTGGAACCTGAACAACACAGCGATTCACTTTTAAGCAAAATAAAGACGAAGAGAGCTTAAACATGCAATTTATAATAAGCGATAATAATAGATTGATCCTACCTCGCGACCCAAGAAGAACGTCTTGTTTTGGAAGAGGGTTTTACAGGCCTTCGTTTGTTCATCATCTTCACTAACAGAAGCATGGTTTACAACAAGATTCATCAAGGCACCTGGTTCATTACTATGAAGTTGGTCCTGAAGCTGGGCGAGTCTAAGCTCAGACTCTTCATCGTTTGCTCCACTTGTCCGGTCTTTAGCATCAACATATCTTGTCAAAGCATATAAATCTGCCAATTATGAAGAAAAAGTTGTTGGAAGTAAATGACAAAACCAGAAACTTAGTAGTATGTTTAATAATCTTAATATAGTTAAGGGTAGTTTAGTGTATATTTTATGTAAAGTCCTGTAACATGTATATGGGCTGGGTCATGTCAAAACCGGGTATGATAAAACCGGTTACAAGATTGTAACGTTTAGAAACATTAGGTGTCGATTACTTTTACTGAAACGGTATCATTGGTGCCGCTTCTATTAGTATATATAGGGCAAGAATTCTGTAAACAAATCATTCCATATCAATACAATTTAGTTTTACGCTTTAATAATTCTATCTCTATTTTTCTGCACTTTTCTGTCGCATCAAATCTGTCCCAAACAGCAAGATTCATTCGAACCCTATAAAAGCTGTGATTAAAGGCCGAACAACAGTGGCATCAGAGCAAAAGAATCCAAGAAAGAACGAGCAAGAATAGGCCATCGATTTGCAGCAAGAAAGAAAGAAGGGATCGAATTTTGCTTTTATTGCGCAAAAGAAGAAACACATAAACCGATCAAGCAAGTTGTTTTGGAATCACGAATCTGAAAGCATATTGAACCGTAAACAAAACACGTTTCGGTTTTCATTAATCAATCGTTTTTTCTTATAATTCTTTCAATTTTCTCTTACTTTTCTACCATATAAAGTAAGAAATATTTTGTTAGTAAGATAGAAATCCCATTAGCAAAGAACCCCGATTGATTAGAATAGCAAAGACCGATTTTCCTTTTAGATTCATAGCAAGCTGCGAATTCCTCAAAAAAAAAAAAAAAAAAAAAAAATCGTTTTCACCAAATAGCAAGAAAACCCAACCCTTTGTTGGTTCATAGCAAGAAAACCGAACCCTTTGTGGTTCATAGCAAGATAACCAACCCTTTGTGGTTCATAGCAAGTCAAACCGAACCCTTTGTGGTTCATAGCAAGTTAAACCGAATCCTAGTGATTCATAGCAAGATTATTTGAATCCTCGTGATTCATAGCAAGATTAATCGAACCCTTGTGGTTCATAGCAAAGAAAACCTAGTGTTTTCAAGCAAGAAGAAACCTTAGAGTTTCAAGCAAGATAGCAAGAAGAAACCATAGAGTTTCAAGCAAGAATTTTTGATCTTTTGATCACAAGAGCAAGAACTTTTGATCTTTTCGATCAAACACAAGAGCAAGAAAACCAGAAACCATCTCGGTTCTGATTATAAGCAAGCATGGTAGAAGGAGACAAGAATGCCAACACATCGAACAATACATCAGTTCGAGAACTAGGAAATGTTTCACTGCAATGTCCAAAATTGACCGAAACAAACTACACGACATGGGCATTGCTGATGGAGACAATATTGAAGGCATATGGCATATGGGAAATGATAGTTGCGAAAGACGGAACAACAACAAATGAGAAGAAAGAAAACACGTCAAAGGCAATAATCTTCCAATCACCGCCGGAAGATGTTTTAATGCAAGTTGCACAATACTGATTGCAAAGGAAGTATGGGACTCAATCAAAGTCAAGCACTTGGGAGCCGATCTTGTTCAAAAGGCACGACTACAAACATTGAGAAGTGAACTAGAGACGCTAAGGATAAAACCAAACGAAAAAGTAAGTGACTATGGAGGAAAATTAAGTAGTATAAAGGCCAAGTTTAGAGGACTTGGTGAAACCTTGGAAGATAAGGTGCTAGTAAGGAAACTACTTAACTCTGCTCCAAAGAAGTTTTTACCGATCGTGGCAACTATAGAACAATATCAAGATCTAGACGAAATGTCGTTTGAAGAAGCCATTGGAAGGTTAACAGCCTATGAAGAACGAATTAAGAGTCAAGACATACTAGAGGCAAATGATCAAGACAAGCTTCTCATGGCAAATTCAAACAACAAAACTTATGGTAAATGGCTAAGTAAAGATTTCAACAAAGAAGGCAAGGAATGGAAGAATAATTCAATGCACACAATGCAAGTACGAGTCAAGGAACTAACGACAAGAGCAAGCTCAGATGTTATGAATGTGGCAAGCATGGACACTTCGCGAAAGAATGCACGAAGTGGAAATACAACAAGCAAGAAGAGTCACATCTCACCTATGACACTGACACCGAACCTACATTGCTGTGAAGACTCGTCAAGAAAAAAAAAAAGAATAATGGAAGATCTGATTTTGTCATTAGGGGGGAATGTTGGAAGTAAATGACAAAACCAGAAACTTAGTAGTATGTTTAATAATCTTAATATAGTTAAGGGTAGTTTAGTGTATATTTTATGTAAAGTCCTGTAACATGTATATGGGCTGGGTCATGTCAAACCGGGTATGATAAAACCGGTTACAAGATTGTAACGTTTAGAAACATTAGGTGTCGATTACTTTTCTTGAAACGGTATCATTGGTGCCGCTTCTATTAGTATATATAGGGCAAGAATTCGTAAACAAATCATTCCATATCAATACAATTTAGTTTTACGCTTTAATAATTCTATCTCTATTTTCTGCACTTTTCTGTCGCATCAAATCTGTCCCAAACAGCAAGATTCATTCGAACCCTATAAAAGCTGTGATTAAAGGCCGAACAACAAAAGTTAACATCTCTATAAACAGCACACTCGAGTATAGTGACATGTTAACAGGTTGTCATGAGATAGCAAGTTCATACCAGCCGCTAAAGCTTTCAATCGAGGATCAAGGATAGGTGGATATTTCAAATTAATCAACTCGTAGAGTTAGAAATTGACAAAACCAAGCAGAGTCTGCACATCAAATTGGCGTATTTGTAAGTACGAATAAAGCTCGACAGATTACAAAATGCACCCACAGAAACAGTACAAAACTCAAAACGAAGGTATGGAAATGTGATTCAACAAACCTCGTAAAATTCCAAAAAGGTGAGCATAATCTTGTAATCAACATCTTGAGGCATGACTTGCTGGAGTGCATGAGTCAACCATGTGACTTTTTGACCGTCAACCTCAGCCTGAACACATGTATATCGGTATTTAGATTAGGTGAATTACACGTAAACAAAAACAACACAGATATGGCACGATCATTGTACCTGGTAATATATGCCTTTCACAGATATGAAAGCCTTCCTTAGTTTATGTGTGAGAGATATCGCCTGCCACTCAAGGCTCAACCTAAAGACACATATATAACATTGTTACGATACAGAAAACCAGAACTATGGTATAAATCTGAAAACTGGGATCCCGCGTACCACGACAGTTATGGATTCGCTCTGGCTGAATACTTTCCTCTCGATAGCAGGTAGTGCAGCAAAAGATGGACCATAGTGAGACAGTCGTCTAAATCTCTTAATGCATCAATAAACTTGGGATATCTGAAGCCATAAAACACCAATAAGGCGTTGATGACAACTGATAATATCGAATAAAAATGGTATAACTAAGATAAAGTAGCACCAACCTTTCACGAATAAGCATATCAAGAGTATAAGTAGGCTTCCGTGTCAATAGGCGTTCAGCAAGATCCTTGTTCTTCTTAGACATGGCTTTCTTTACCTTTTTCTCATATGAACGCATCTCACGGAACTTCTAGAAGTGGCTCATGTTTAAGAAACGCGATATCTTTCATGTGATAATAGGTATGGTGGTTTCCTTCACCTTCTTCTTCGGATCTCAAGGAAAACGCCTTTGAAGATACATAATTTCCTATTGAAACGAACACCCAATATTTGATATATTATAAGCAAAACTCGAAAATGAATAACATATCCGTTAAAACACCAAACATCAAATACTGCTTTCAGCCTAAAAATTAGCCAAGTTCTCTAAACAATGATGTAATCATAATTTTCATGTACATACTCTTGAAAATAACTTGTACAAAGTCACAATTAGGCCCACATTTTATAACTTCAAACACTTTTCATTTCCGGATTCAGTTCACAGATATATAACCATCTTGCTACAGAAGCCGAGACATAGCACTCTCAGTCTACAATTAAACTATTCAACGCTCAACTTATGTTTACCATTTTCAGTTACAAAAACTGTTCACATCTACCTTAGAATAAAAAATAGCACCTTTTTGAACCTAACACGATAAAACGAGTTTACTTTATACAAACTTTTGTAAAACTAAGCAAATAAAGCTTGATTACAGTTCAAAAAAAGGTTCCAACTTATTAAAAAAAGAGTACAGAAAAAGGTTCTAACCTCACACACCCAAAAAAGAACTTGCGAACTTCGCAAAATTCACATAAGCTCATACGCCTGCTAAATTTACTACCGCAAACATCCCTCTAGTACACCTAATCATCATCAACTATCATAAAAACAAAAATGCAGATACAGTAAACTGTACTTATGAAGAAATGAATAATACCTGAAAACTTTGAGCGGAACTTGAAGGTACTTAACAGCTTGTGACCTCGTTACATATCTAGTCGCATTACCTTCCTTCTTCTTCCCTGCAAAACCGATCAAATGAAATCAAATTAACAACATTTATATCATATTACAGAACAAAAATAAAATTAAGAAGGTAGACAGATAAGCTTATTTCCTAGGCTCAAGGGCTTATTTGAATTCAGAAAGCCGATAAGCTCAACTTTTTGCTTAAGAGCTTATCCACATGAACTAATGGACTTCTATAAGTTATAAGTGCAAGCTAATAAGCTCATAAGCCAAAAAAGTTGACCTTATGCATTTTTAAACTTGTATCCACTTCAGCTTATAAACTTAAATAAGCCATAAGCTCGAAACTCTAAAAACTAGGCTTATTCTCAAGGTCTTTGTCTTAGCTTTATTTGATGGACTTAGAGCTTATTACAAGTTTGTTAAACACATAAGCTCGACATTCTTAGCTTATGAAGCTTATCAACTTGAGTTTATGAACTTGAATAAGCTATAAGCTCAATTTGATAAACTAAAAGCCATAAAACCTGAGCTTATGAGCTAATCAAACTTGTAAGCCAAAAACTAAGCTTATCGGCTTTCTCAACTTCAAAAATCCCATAATCCTAAACAACTTTTTCCATCACTTTACACTAAAAAACATCATTTTAAGTTTTAAATAAGCTCATAAACTCTAAAACTTGGCTTTTTCACGGACTGTTATTATTGCGATTTTAACAAACTCATAAGCTCATTTTTGGGCTCATGAGCTTACCAACTTGAACTTACGATTTTAAATAAGCTATAAGTTCAAGTCGATAAGCTCAAAATCAAAACAAAGCGAGCTTATGATCTTATCAAACTTGTAAATAATAGGCTCAACCTATGAACTTAAATTAGCTAGAAGGTAAAAAGTTTTCCAACTTGCTAACCTTATAAGCCCTGAACTGAGCTTATTGGCTTTCCCAATTTCAAAAATCCCAAGAAATAAGGTAATACAATTATACAAACACCCCTAAGCGCCTTTTTATCAAATCAACATATACTTAAAAGCAACTAAATATACATAAAATTGAAAGCAAAAATGAGAAAGATCATTTTGCTCAAATTACAATAAAAACATCAAATTTATCAAACTATGGGCTGTTTGGCTAAGCTAATTAAACATAAACCCATCTCGGGCTTATTTTTATAAGCTCCAAATTCTGACTTATTTTGAGACTAAGCTCACAAGCCCAAAACGGGACTTGGGAGGGTTCCAAATGGTAATCCAAACTTGCTTCCAAAGAAGTGTATGGTGGAAATGGTATGGTGTGGATTGCTGATTTTGGGCCGTTGGATTGTGATCCGTGGGAGTTGGGTTTGGCCAATGGGAGAGTGCCATCTGTTACAGGCTTTAACCCAAATGGTAATCCAAACTTGCTTCCAAAGAAGTGTTGGATGATATGCCTCAATCAATGTAACAATGAGGAAGAGTTAATTACATAATTGGTCCTTAAGGTTCTTTGGATTTTGAGAGAATGTTTTGTGTTTTTTTAACGGGTCATGTCCTCGTGGTTTTGATTTATTACGGGTTTGGTCCTTTTATCAATAATTCTCTTAATTGACCGTTAACTTGAAAGATATTTTTGACTTTCCACATGTTTTGGCAAACCACAAGGACGATTTATGTAACTAACAAAAAAAAAAACTAAAATCTGTTAAAAAAAACATTTAAATTCTTGTTTTTATTATACTTAAATTTTGGGTTTATGTACAACATGAGGGCCTCAATTTTTTTTATTACCACTTAAAAAAAACTTTAAAAAAAAAAGTTTATTATACTTAAATTTTTGGCTTAAAAATTTAAGTATAATAAACTTTTAAAATAAAAATAAAAATTAGGCCCTCACAACGTGAAGGCTTAAATTTATTTATTTTTTGCTAATGTACAACGTGAAGGTTGCAAAAATTTATTAATACTTAAAAAAAAACATTTTTTAATACGTATTTTGTACGATTTTTGTATATTTTCATCCCATTTTATACGTTTTTGTCTGTTTTTATTCGTTTTTATCAATTTTTATACTCTTCTTATAGGTTTTTATACGCTTTCGTTTTTATGCATGTTGGTTCTCTGTCTCTTGCTCCATTTTCTTTTATTCTTCACCCGCACACCAGCACTTGCCGGAGGTCTCGTTGGAAGCAGTCTCTCTACTCCCGAATTTATTTTGGGCAGGGCTAGGATCTGTCTACATTTTACCTCCCCCATACCTCGCCCCGGCGGGATTGGGTATGTTGTTGTTGTTGAGTTTTTTAAGTATTAATAAAAAAATTTAAGCGTATAAAAAACTATTTTTAATGCGTATAAATTTTTTTTAAGCGTATAAAAATTGTTTAATCAATTTTTTTAAGCCTTCTCATTATACATAAGCCCAAATTTAAGTATAATAAATATTTTTTAGAAGGTTTTTTTAGGTTTTTATAGGTTTTTTATTTTTATTTTTTTTGCAGTTTTCCTTTCCTTTTTTTTTTTTTTTTTTTTTGTTAGTTACATAAATCGTTCTTGTGGTTTGCCAAAACATGTGAAAAGTCAAAATACCATTCAAGTTAACAAATCAACTATCGAATTATTGGTCAAAGGACCAAACGCGTAATAAATCAAAACCACTAGGACATGACCGTCAAAAAAACACGGGGACATTCTGCAAGATCCGTGAACCTAAGGACCAATTATGTAATTAACGAAATATCGTCTATGAAAATGAAAATGAGCCCCACTAGTGGTTCCGGAAAACGCTATCCGCTTAACTCGATTAGGCCGTATACATCTTAGTCAAAGATTCGCCTTCCCGGAGGAAAATGTTATCCGTTTAACTTAATAGTAACATGTTGAACTGATTACTTAAAGTCCAAAACCGCATTTTAGTATGGCTTATCGCGTGGATTATGGTGATGTTTAAGAAATATGGCGATTAGTTTAACATAAGTTATGAGAACAGATGAGAGGCACAACGTTAATGTGAAGCTTAATAAGCTAACATATTATAGATGAAACCTTGGTGGGTGTTTTTATGGCTTATTTTCCGGCTTATGACCTAAATTTTTCGACTCATTTTCATGGACACATATTTCGTCTTATATTCCGGTTTAAGTCATAATAAGCTCATAAGTAAAGAAAAGTAGCGTAAATATGAGCTTATGGAAAATAAACTAAAGCAAATACCCTCGTTAATATTCTTTTGCTATTTATTGCTTCAAGACTTTACATTATGACTCAATAAACAAACTGAAACATACTGAAATCGACATTGAAAGTAATAGCCCGAGCTAAAGCAGATCTCGTTTGTCTAGTTGTACTAGAAGTATTAGCCTTGTATAGAGTATACAAGACCGCTGCAACAATTAATGATCCTGCTCCAGCTCCCATTCCATAGAAAAAGGTCTGACTGATTGTCAAAATACAAAATCACTAGCAATTGAATATACTTACTTGATGGGTAGGGTCAACAAAAGTCAACCTTGAACTAGTTATAGAATATCTGGTGGAGGTTTGGTCTCATGGCAATTTCAGTCCCTCTAGTTCTATTTTTAAGACACATTTAACTTTCAACACTTATACATAACTTGCTTGACTCATGTTCAAGAACTAACCAAAGTTAAACAAGAGCTTTATCTACCTATATTATAAGTAAAGGGCTTTTTACTATAGCCTTCCCAAAAAGACACATCGGATCTTAAGAGCGACCAAAAATTACACGTGGCTCTTAGAAACTCCATAAAAGACACATCATCAATGTAGAGGCTCAATAAAAAACACTTCATCAACTAATAGTGTGATACTGTTCGAGCTTTGAAATTTTGATCTTCATTACTTGCCATCTCTAAAAACCAACTAACCACTCTTTCATTTCACATACTCCACTCCATCTTTCTCAAACTCAACCTGTCCCTCCCCATTTCCTGTTTCCTGACGACATTTATATTTACCTCACTCCATCTCTCTCATCCTCGGTCCTCTGCCCACTTGTCATTTTTGGTGACGTTCGACGATGGTAACATCATGTTTCTTTTCTTTTACTCTTTATTTGATTCTTGTCATATATATAACGTTGCATTTACACCATTTTTTGTAGGTTTTGCTTCTTTAGTTTGGATATCATAAGTAGTGGTGGTGATAGCTTGATGTATCTTTCTAGATGAAAAATGAATCAATAATGACAAAAAACCTTTGTCAACGAGCGGAATAATGACAAAAAAAAAACCTTTGTCAACGAGCGGTATGTGCAATATTTTTACTCGTTTTGTACGTAGTTGTGTTTATATGCATGTGTGGGTTTGTTGTGTGCTTGTTTTTTTTTTTTTTCTGTTTTTGATGATGCACATAATTGGAGTTGAATACAATAATGGAGAAAGAGAGGATGTGAGAAGATGGGGAAAGAGCTGGTTAGAAGGTTAGTGAAAGCATGAGATGAAAAAGTGTGAAAATGGGTGGGCTTTAATAACAAGAGGTTTAACGACTAAAACTCATTTAGTATTTGTTGATATAGGCTTTTGGGCCATTTCATTTTTTTGATATATCTGTTTGTGTTGGTCCATTGGTGGTAGCGTGGTTACTTCGTTTATTATCTTTAACAATAAACAAAAGTCTCATCAATTGTTCCTTTTTAGCTTCCATTTTGCGAGGTTTTTTTTTTTTTTTTTTTAATCCTTTTTATATTTTTAGGCAAAGTGATTAAAACTTCACTCTCTCCACAAAGAAGTTATGGAAAAGCAAAGGAAACAAAATTGCAGAGTATGGAAATGTACTTGAGAAATGTGATGGGATAAGCAAAGAAAAAATAGTGTGCAAAGTATGGAGATGCTGACATGTTGTACAAAAAGAATGGTGATTTCTTGTCAACATAGAGATCTTTAAAATATGTGATGGTGATTAGTCAACATGGAGATCTTTAAAGCATGTGCAAAGTATAGAGATGTTGACTAGGCAGAAGTGGCTTTTGGTAGACAATAATAATTTTTCTTAATTATATTTTATTTTTATATTGTATATTGATTTGTATTTTTAGTACAAAATATTTTCCGAAGAAATACAAAGGTGTGTATTTTCCCGGGTTGTTTTCCCAACGAGGATCAATGGAATTTAACAACTCATGTCGCATGATTCGGGATTCGAATGGGTAAAAGGATTTTAGTGATTTCTAAACTACGGGGCAAGGAAAAGTAAATGGATGCAATTAAAGTAGTAAACCTATGGTGCAAACAAGGAATTAAAACAAAATATGCAATATAGAACTAAAAACGCGAATAACGTAATTATAAAAACGTGAATTAAAATGCAAACTACACTATTTTATCCCATAAAAATGAACTACTATTTTTCTAGAGCTAAGAATGTGATTTGAAAATTATTTGAAAGTTAAAACTAATTTTTTTGGTTTTTCTTGATTTATTTTTAATTAAAAACTAATTTTGTAATTTTAAAATAGTTTTAAAATGCTAAAATTTATGAAAATTTGCAAGAAAATTACAAAAATATTTTTAAAAAATCTAATTTAACTAAAAAGAATTTTCAAAACTGGAATCACATTTTTCTGACTTTTTCTCTAATTATTATGAATTTAAAACTATTTAAAACTAATTAAATTGCTAGAAAATACTATTTAATCTAAGAAAAATATGGAAAAATATTTTTTATTACTTTTTGAATATTATTAACCTAATAAAATTGAAATTTTTCGACATTTTCCTAATTTATTTGGATTAAAAGCTAATTAAAAAGCCTTAAAATGAATTTAAATGCGAAAAATAGTAAAGAGCATGGAAAAATATGAAAAATTCCGAAAATTCAAAAATAATCTGTGAATCCGTATGTTTTTACGTTTTGTCCGTTTTACCGTATTCGTTCATTTTATATGTTTAAACCGCTTTTATCTGTTTTCATCCGTTTTTTATATGTATTCGTCCGGTTTTTAAGGTTTTTACGTTCTCGTTCGTTTTTTACGTTTTCGTCCGTTTTTTTATGTTTTCGTCTATTTTTTTTTACGTTTCTGTCCTTATATTACGTTTTTGTCCGTTTTTTATGTTTTCGTCCGTTTTTTTACGTTTTTACGTGTTTGTCCATTTTTGTTCGTTTTAAACGTTTTCGTTTGTTATTTTACATTTTGTCCGTGAAGCGTAAAAATGGACGAAAACGATAAAGCGGATGAAACAGTAAAACGGACATAAAAATGGATGAAACGCAGAACGGACGTAAAACGGATAAAAGCGGATGAAATATATAAAACGGAAGAAAACGAGCAAAACGCACAAAAGCGTAAAATATTCTATCTTTCAATTAACTCTAGACCACAAAAGGCTAATGAAAGATCATAAATGAGTTTATCAATTTGTAATCCTATCTTAGTTTGTCAACCAAGGAGAAAATATAGGTATAAGTCTCACTCTTCTTATTAGGAAAAGAGACTAAGTTTGTCTTTCAAAGAAAAACAACTTTGTTTACAATTTTGTTGCAATAACACAAATAATCGAGCATAAAAGTTTAATTCTAGTATTTTCGATAATTACATTCTTAAAAGAATTAACTACCCAATTAATTACTAATTAAGATTAAGATCCTTCTGCAACCCCACTTAATTACCATAGGTCCGACCAGGTATAAAAAATAGGACAAGAGGTGTTGACGGCGTTAATTGCAAAATGCAACTCTTAGATTTATGAGGCTGTTTAAGGCATTAGTATCAAGTAATAATGTCAAAAACATGTTTAGTTCTCATCTTATGCCTCGGGTTCAAGGTCCGACCAAGCTAACTCAAGATAAGTCGACCAAGTATGAGCGTGTAAAATAACCATAGGTCGACGGGAGAAATAATTACCATGGGTTGGAAAGGCCCTTAGGTCCGACTGGAGAAGTGAATCCAAATGCACGTGTTCATAGTTGGATGGCATAGACTTAAAATTAACAAATAGGTATGCACATATAAATGTTGTAAAAGTCGTGTACAAAGAAGCATGCAAAAAAACTTTGTAGCACTAATTTTAAAACTTTTGGTAATGACACTGTAGTGATCATCATGGTTCACGGTAGCTCTAATCGAACACACAAGGAGGCAGAGGACCAGGTAAGTGCTGAAGCATAACCTAGACATCCTTTCGGTGCGACTGTGCACACATCTTTGAACCCCCTTTTGAGTTTGTTCTAGTGGGTGAGCCGTACATCCCAAGTGTCCATAGCGTATAGTTTTTAAATTCTTGAAAACTTGTTTCATATATTAGGTCACTTTATTTTACAAAAACGTTTTTCCGCGAATCAAATAGCAAGTCACAATGAGCATGATATTTTGGCGTGTAAATAAAGACCTATATTAATGTTATGGTTACGATATGTATTATTCCATATTGCATACAATTAGGTGTCAAAGCAAGTAACAATAATGCACATATAGGAATCACAAACATATAAACATAAACATCAATACATAACCACATATTATTCCGAGTTCTCTTGCGAGTTTCCCCAAACAGAGAACCATAAGACCGTCACTAGGATACAATACCTAGATAGCCCCATACATCGCTTAAAAAGCAATTGAGTGAGTCTTGTGGCCAGAAAACACATAAAATAGCATGGCAATCTCAATTATCAAGTAATTACACAATTTATGTATTTATAAACCAATATGTAATTCTAATATCATAATAATTCTAATTAACAATAAATATATTCAAATTAACTTTTAATTCTAATTAGCAAGTAATTTTAATTAACATGTAATTTTAATTAACAATTTAATTTCAATTAACAAGGTAATTCTAATTAATCATGTAAATTAAATTCTAATTAACAAATTAATTCTAATTATCAATATAATTTTAATTTGTGTGTGACTAGTTATTATTTATTAAAATTTGACAAGTATTGCATGTAATTGTCAAAATAAAATAAAACAAATAACTAAATTATGTTTCATGCACTTTTTAAACATGTTTATTAATTAAGAAATGTGTAACCCATAATCACAAAAATGAGTTGACTCTTGATGCCATTGTTGGGATTTTAGAACAAGTTAACCAATTAACCTCTACGAGTACGTAACGGATAAGGATCTAGTATTTGCAATTAGGTTAAACACGTAACTAATAAACAATTAATTAATGCAATAATTAATTAATAAAAGGGATAAAAGAAACCCTAACCTTGCTTGGTAATTGATCTTTAGAAACGGACAATAAAACCAATACGAAACTAAGCACCTATAACATCTTTCGGTGGCCTATAACATCACACTATAACTATATATATAGGATCCAAGCCATTAATGTTTTAACATATATATATACTAACACATACACTTCATTTTAACTAATATAATTTCATAGGGCTTAAAGGCCCACTTTCTATATTGACACATTCACTATGTGTTTAATCATTTTATCTTCTCATTGACCCACCAACCCTCGTTGACCATTTTCACATTTTTACCATTACTATTTTTTAGTCTATTTAACTTTATCCACATGTAAACCGTTTATAGGTTTATTCCATTATACACTCGTTATCTTTCAATTATTCCCTTTTACACGTTTTATAACTTTAACACGTTCTTGTCGCGTTTTATTATATCACCTACCTCAAAATTCTTTTGTACATTTTAGCTTTTTCACTTTTTGATTTAATTAGCACTTAGCTTTACTATTTTATTTTACATTTAGACCCTACATAGGTCATCAACTATAAGCATTCTTCCCCACATGTTCCACATGTCTCATTTTAATTATTAGTAAGTAAACTATCTCATTCCCATCTTTCAATGTCATTCTATAA
>CM040241.1:303786087-303819550 GCA_022545495.1 Chrysanthemum lavandulifolium | reverse complement strand
TGATCCCTAATGGTTTTTGTAGACGAGACCCTTTGGTAACTTCAAAGAGTTGGGATAAACGACACCCTACGACTTTAGACACACAAGGCGATTAAGAATAAGGACGTGACAATTCAACCACCAATAGGAGATAATTAAGGAGTAGTAAAACCTAAGTAAACACATTTTAAACTATCATACGAGCACACAATAATTAGACATAGACTACATACACCTTAGATTAGATAATTAGATAAGTAGAGTAATCGGTAGCAATACCAACCCCAAATCCAAACCCGAGATTCGTACTTTTCCATTTCCTAAAAAGATAAAAGATAAAAAAATAATCTTCCTCAACCCCAACCTTAGCGTAGTAACTTCTCACTAGCATTCCTATTCCCTAGAGAACGATATCAATACCGTGGCTTACCCTAATACTACACTACAACGATTAGGTTCACCGCCTAGGTGTTATAAAACTTGCTCAAGAAAAGGAAGTTCCTTTGACCCCGAACGACGGCGTGTGGCGTTATCACTACATCTAACCCTTTGCTACACTTAATATGATCGATTCGATGAACTGGAAATCCTATCGATATAGAGGTTTCTAGTAATACAATGGAAGTAAAGGAGGTTGGGTCTATCGAGACAGTAATGTATCACAAGATCCGCTTGTGAGTGATTCAATGGTAGCTAACGAGGCTGGTCCTACCCTATTGTTGAGAAAAGTGGGGAATTTGAAAGGCTTCTTATTGATGGAAAGCTACTCTTGTTGATGATAATGGTAATCCTATTAAAAAGGTTTATTATCGTGGTTATAATAAGGATTTCCGGCTACTTCGTTTACTAAGTGGGTTAACCCATTCACTAAGGTGGGAGAGATTACGGATTCCGATAGTGATGATGAGGAGGTTGTGAACACCTTTGATGAGAGCGAGTAATCTATTTGGTGGTGGTCATGATCGCGAAGATGACTATGATAACTATGCGGATCGGGTTTACGATCTTTCAGAAACTTGGATGCCTATTATGACACGTATGGTATCAAGCTCCAAGGCCTTGGTAGGAAGTAATTTTATCTCTATAGAGTCTAATGTTATATTTTGAGTAGTAGTTTATTTTCTTGGGCTAATAACCTTTAAAGCACTATACTTATCAAGAATGACAATTACAGCGTGCAACAAAAAAATAACTCTTTTAGACATTAAAGTTGACATTTTGTCTTTCTTTAAGTATTATGACCATATTATGACCATTTTACCCTTGAAAAATATTTCAAAAAAAAGAAATTCAAAAAAATTTCAAAATTTCAAAAAAAGTATTTC
This sequence comes from Chrysanthemum lavandulifolium, assembly GCA_022545495.1. NCBI lineage: Eukaryota > Viridiplantae > Streptophyta > Magnoliopsida > Asterales > Asteraceae > Chrysanthemum > Chrysanthemum lavandulifolium. The sequence continues at coordinate 303,818,246 of CM040241.1, read as the reverse complement.
GCAAAAAAATTCAAAAAAATATTTTGGAAAAAATTTCAAAAAAAAGTATTATGAAAAAAATTAGAAAGAGTAAAATGGTCATAATATGGTCATAATACTTAAAGAAAGACAAAAATGTCAACTTTAATGTCTAAAAGAGTTATTTTTTAGCTACCAAAAACCGCTATTCTTGACAAGATAGTCTTTAAAAGGTTATTAACCCTATTTTCTTATATAGAGAATAAGAAGTCTTGTTATGTAAGCTTTTGCCTATGTAACGGGTTGAGATATGGGATTCACCCGTATCCTTTGTACTTCAACGTTTTTGAGTAATATATTTACCGGGTCTTTGACCTTTTACAAAAAAAAAAAAAAAAAAAAAAAATCTTGAATCGTCCAATGATTGAAAACCCCACCTTATAATAGGGTCCGTATAAACTAGGGTGCTCATCGGTCTAAAACCGGACCGGACCGGCGAAAACCGGACGGATGAGACCGAATCCGCAAAACTCGGACCGAGACCGAGACCGAATGAGGTCGGTCCGGTCCGTCCGGTCGGTTTTGTCGGTCGGTCCGGTCCACAAGCTAAATTCGGGTTTCGTCGGTTTTGGTCCGGACCGGACCGGACCGAGATCGAATCGGCAAAATCCTAGATCGAGACCGGACCGCGGTCTATCGGTCGGGTCGGTTTCGGTCCGGTCCGGTCGGTTTGTCGGTCGGTCCGTCCGTCCGGTCCGCTTGAGCAAATTTCTAGTATAAACCGCTCAAAAATATATTGGATGGAAGTGGAAGGATATATATTTCCATATTAGTTAATGTTTATAATTTTATTTTATTTTATTACAAAATTAACTTATATTTTATATTTTAATCATGTAAGTCTTCTGAAATGCCAAGGTATATAGCATTTTATTAAGTATACAATTTAAATTATACAATTCTCACGAATAATCTTTTTTTATTTGATCTTTTCTATGTGTGGGATATTGTTTCCGTTGCCCCTTTAGAATGATATAAACCTAAGTTAAATAAATTTTCATTTAATCTGATGTATGTTTAAACAGTTTAAAACAATAATCGAAAAGCACTTTAAACAAGATACACAAGCTTTTAACGTTTAAATTCTAAGGGAGTTATTAAGTCATTGTCATTACTTCCCACTTCATCATCTTCTTTAAGGGCTTCACTTGTTGAGTTTCACCTCGAAAGTAGAAGACTTTTTAGTATCTGAAGATGACTCACTAAATATTTTATCATTCGATGACTTCATTTACATTTAAGGTATTTTATGTTTAAACCCTAATCGAATATCATTGGACTCTGTAATGACCCAACACTATTCTTATTTTATTTTAGAGATATATTCATCGGGTTGATAGTGAATCATTCGCGCTTCACGTCAGCTTTTATCCTATAATAATTTTGTAACACAAAACAAAAAACTCTCTCCCTATTATTCCCTATTAACATCTTTATAAAACACAGCCAATGAGCCAATAGCCCCACTTTACTCTGAAAAAAAAAATGATCACACGCGCAACAACAATGCTTTATCACCATGATGTGGTATCTATAACGCGCTTATAACGTACAAGGAAATGCAATATGCCATCGTGATAAGTACCAAAAATGCTATATAACGTACTTATAATCTCCAGCATCAAACACTCTAACAACTTAAACAAAATTGTTGGTGATTTTAGTGTCACAATTATTTTGTGTAATGGTGATTTACCCGAGACCAAAAGGATTTCAAGTTAAGTTATAATACGAGTTCGGAGGTGTGGAGTGCACGCTTGTATAAACTATTAACTTGATTTCAAGTACAATAATGATAAAGGTTGTGAATGTATATCAAGGAGTAAAGACCTTGGATGTTTTCTATAGTGACAGAAATTATTTGTCACAATAGTGTTGCTATGGTTCAAAAATATGGTTATTCGTGTTAGTGACAGAAACTGTCGTCGCTAATGGATATATGTCTTCAATGGGCTGCAGTTAGTGACAGTTTTAACTGTCACAAATTTGTTGCAGAAAGTATTTGAAGAGTTGTAAACCATTTATTAAAAGGTGTGACTTTTCACCAAGAGACACAATTTTTCCTAAAACCACCATTTTGTTTATTATATATAAACACAAGTTTGTTCTTTCATTAGAACATGAATAATCATAAAACACATACATCAAATTCTCCATGTTTTGCTCTCTTTCTTTTGCCTAGAATTTGAGTGTTCATTCTTGTCTTATCTACAAATTTCTTGTAACCCAAGGCAATTAATAGGGTAGAAATAATGTATCAGAAAAGTGAACTTTACACGATTCAAGAATTTATCCGAGCAATCTTTGATTATCAAGACCCTAACACCAACAAAACTTACATTATATCACATTTGATTTAGTTTACATTCTAAGTCATCATATATCTTTTCTTGAGGATTCTAATTCACAAGATTTTCGTTCAGGTTATCGATCTTTATTTCTTAAATTATTTTCAAACCACCATTTATCGAGTGTTAACGGAATCATTTGATAATACAACAGATTTTCTCAATACGTACGGTTTTATTTTATTTATATAGTTATTATTGACTATGATTTAAGTTCAAACTTTTCAACTTCAGCTCACTGATCTTCTTCCAGATTATGTTTGACATTAAGTTTTGGTTCCCTGGTTTGGGTCATTTTTTCAGTCAATAGCTATAGTTATCTAAGTCACTAATGCTTAGACAAATGGTTGGTATACTAAAATTCAATGTATGATATATCATGGAACTTTCGTTAACATATATACATGACATTACCCTCTTTGTCTCTTTAGGAGTATACTTTGAATTATCTTAATCAAAGTTCAAAAGAAGGCACCCAACTACTTGGAGGTGACTTTAAAATACCAGTACATCAAAATTTGGCTATAGTTTACGAGACTTTGTGATCTTAATTTAATTTTTATTTTGACTTTGGAATAATATATACAGATTATTTGTTTTCAATTTCATTTTACTTCTAGAGTCAGACAAGTATCTAAACATTGTGTATTGTTTACACAATGTGTATTCGTTACAGTTAGTGATGACTCCGAACATTCACTACAAGAAAAAGTGACTTTAGTGACCAGAAATTTTCGTCACAAACAGTATCAATCTCGTCACTAAACGTGATTAGTGACCAAATTTAGGTGGTCACTTGTGGTCACTATAGGTCCGTCTCTAATTACAGTTAGAGACCAAAACGCATGATCGTCACTAATTAGTGACGAGCGTAAATCACCGATTGGATGGGGTAGATACAACTTCAAACCAACTGTGACCAAATATCTGGTCACTAATCCAAGAGAGACGAAATGGTGGTCACTATTTTTAGTAGATTAATGACCAAAAGTGGTCTCTATCCACAAGTTGCCAACAACCACAAAATGCTCGGTTTAATCGCACCATTTTACTTTTAGCAATATAAAACTAAAATTCTTAGCTTAACATACCAACATACCAAACAACATACCAACAATTGCATTCATTTGTCTACCATGTTATAAAAGAAATACAACATTGAACAATAAAGTCTAAAACATGATTTTCAAGACAACCTTCTTATAACACACAATCTTTGAATCTATTGTTCTTGCCTGTAAATGTACGACGAGAAAAAATGACGCCCGCAAATTCTTTCCAAGTCGCAAATCCTTTCCCGCAAATCGACTCCTCCACGAATAAAGAGACATTTAATAAAAATGAATAAGTAGCTCGTTATTTACGCAAATCACATGAACCCGACTTAAGCAACACATTTGATAATTATGCAACAAGTCACTCATGGGCTATTCGGTTTCTTCGCTTATGAGGAGCTTCATAAGGTTCTAGTCAACTTCAGGTCTAAACAAAGCCTATTGATTTATATCGTAACACCCGCCCTACCATATGAATCGCCTTCACACATAAGTAATAATCTAATTTAACTTATCGACATGTAATACAAAGGACAGTTCACAAGAACACTTCTGGTAAGATAAAAGGTAGACATGGTGTAATCTATGCAAATGAAGCTCTATTGACAGGACACGTGGCACAAACACCACCTACTCAATCACAAACCAATACTACAGGTGAGTCTCAGCTGCAGTCACCACCCCCGCCAAACCCCAAAAATATGCTATACATATATTTATCATCAATGTACACAACTACCATCAAACCCCAAAAATATGCTATACATATATTTATCACCAAAAGTAATAGTGATGTTAAACGCTAAATCAGCAACACAAACAGTTTAAATACCATGGGAATAGCAGTGGATGATAGTGAATGAATTATTAGTGATTTAATTTGGTGGAACAGCCGGTAAGGATATCATCAATATAACAGTAATGAATCATATTCTCTTTGTCACTTACTAAACTAGTAACTACTTTTCCAATTTAACACGAATGCGTATATTTGCATTTTATTTCCAATCTAAAAACCATATCGCACTATAAAAATTTATAAAGATGTGAACTTACATTTGTTTGGGAGTGGAGTCTAGATAAGCGAGTTATCTCTCCCATCATGAATTTCAACCGGCCTTGAACCTTTTATTACGCTTTTGAATTCGGCGTTGTTTTTATTCATAACCTTCATATTCTCCTCTAAAGCCTTTGATCTTTCCTTTTCTCGATTGTAAGTCCAATATCAACTTTTCATTGCTCAAAATATTCCTTGTAGATGCAGAGCGCCCTTTACTATGTCCAGGAATATGATTTAGTTGTTTCAAACAGATCTCTGCTGGTGTTAAGGTAGAGTTGGCTTCTTCAATTCGTAATTCATTCTGCATCACAAAAAAAGTTGGTATATCAACAACTTGCGTATTAATTATGTAATTTTAAATGTCAGGTAAGGAAGTAGTAGAAATTACCAGAGTTTGTTCGGCCTTCTCATTGACCATTTTCTTTGTTTTTTCAGAATAATGTGCAATTTGAAACTGTTCGATTGGTGTTACGTGTACCCCTTTTCTCTTTTTCTGTTTCATACATATATCATTAATACAATCCTCAAAAGACAAAATAAGAAATACATACATTAATTATTCATAAAAATTAACTCATTTGTATCAACTCTTCTTGCAAGAGAATGGGTGCCAACCGCTGGTGGAATTTGGTTGAAAGACCTTTTTCTTGTTTCTAGCGCTTATCTCCTGTGAAGTTAAAAGTTTAGACAGCATTATAATTTGAAATATGTATTCTTTATCAACAAAATGTTAGGTACTAAGAAGAAGAAAAAAAGTAAGCTTATAACCTGAAATGCTTCACTTGCAAACCTCTCGCACAAATTTACCCAATCACGGGTTTGCACACCATCTGGGGGATGCATCATTGCCTCCTCTTTACTTGGATATTTCTGGAACCAAAGGTGCAATTTGTACTGTTTGTTCTTATGTTGACTCGCTAGTTGTTTTTGCATAGCATATACCATCATGTCACATGTTTCATCAAAGTCTGATTTTTCCTAGAAGTACAAAAGATGTTAGCAACTTTATGAGTTTATATATGTATGCGCATTCTTTACTATCGCACACATCTATAGATATCCAACAGTTAAAATAATAAAATATATATCCAATTTTTATGAGCATTTTAAAAATAACACTTACTACGGATTTGGTGATTATATCCGTCTTCAATGAATCAGGTTGCTTCTTCCATGTTGTACCATCTAGTTTGGCGAACTTTCTCATAACACATCCTCCTTTGGTAATAAAATGTTGAGCGTCTTCCCCAACTATCTTTCCTGAACATTCATCAACCTCAAACACCAGATTCTTCTCTGGATGAAAACATAAAAGTCATGACTTTTCATGTGAGACAATTGGAATTATCCCTCTTTTATGCATCTAGATATATTTGAGGCAAATCCATCGTGAAACTTGATGAAGTCGAAAAATTTAGAACTTTTGTTTCTCGTCCTTTGTGAAGTGATAGCAGCCATTGGCATTATGAATGAATTACCATCTTCTACAAGATGTAAGCTCTTTCTTAACCCCTTATCCATCAAATCCTTACGGATTTCCATGTATCTTTAGTCTTAGCCTTAATATTGAATAATGTACCACAAACTTTCGCCACATTCTTAACAACATGCATGATATCAATGTTGTGTCTCAATTTCGCTTAGCCCAATCTGAAGCTCGAAGAATATGCTCTTTTTATACCACCCTTTCTTTCCTTCTAAATACTTACGCTTTCTCTTCTTAACAAAACAACATGGCTCACTAATAGTACAATCTACATCATGCAGAACTTCAAGTCCAGACATTGGTACGATTGGTTCCCTGTTTTCCCTTGTCCCATCAAAATTCTTTTTATCCTTTCGCCATTGGTGTGAAGATGGCAAAAACCTTCGATGACCCATGTAACATACCTTTCTACCATGACTCAAGTAACTACATGATGTTTCATTCATGCATCACGGACACGCATTGTAACCCTTAACACTCCAACGGACAACATGCCATACGCCGAAAATCATTTATAGTCCACAAAAGGGCTGCATGTAGCATAAAATTTTCTTTTTGCGCATCATAAGCATTGATACCATCCCACAAATCATTTAATTAGTCAATGAGAGGTCAAGTAAACATCAATATTGGTTGGTGTTTTGGGACCCGGAATCAACATCGACATGATCATGTAAGGGTCTTTCATACATTTCAACGGAGGAAGATTATATGGGACAACAAAGACGGGCCATATGCTACACGAACTACTTAGGTTACCAAACGGATTGAATCCATCCGTTGCCAACCCTAAGCGTACATTGCGTGGATCATTAGCAAATGAAGGAAACACTCTATCGAAATGTTTCCAGGCCTCACTGTCTGCAGGATGTCTAGCTATGTTATCATCGTTAACTCTTTTATCCTTATGCCACCTCATGTCATTAGAAACTTGTGGATCTATAAACAACCTTTGAAGTCTAGGTTTTAAAGGAAAGTACCGAAGCACCTTTTGTGGTACATTAGGTTCTTTTTTCTTGAATCGAGGTTCTTTACACTTATCATTTGGACATTGGGTAAATGATTTATACTTACCTCTATAAAGAACACAACCATTAACACAAGCATGAATTTTCTCCCCCCGAAACCCCAAATCACGTATGTACTTTTTTGCTTCATAATAGTTCTTTGGAACCGAGGATGGAGATGGGAGTGCTTTTTTGAATACGTTAAGTAAGTCATTAAAGGACTTGTTAGACCAACCATTTGTTGTCTTTAAATGTAAAATGGTAACGATGAACGAAAATTTCGAATAACTTTGGCATCCCGTGTAAAGATCTTGATGTGATTCATCTAATAGTCTACGGAGGGTTTCTAAATCTTTGTCTATAGAAGATGAAGATTCACCATTAGTATTCCATTTATCACCCCACCTACTGTGACCTATGTTATCTAACATCTCATCAAGGTCGTCATCATCATCATCATCATCATTATCATTATCACCATTCATATTATCAATACCCACATCCTCATCATTAAATGATGCATGATCACTATCATCTGAAACATCACAAGACTCCCCATGACGTGTCCACTTATCATAACTTGTAGAAATTCCATTTTGCATCAAATGTTTATATACGGTAGATTTCTTATGGTCACGAAAATTATTACAAATTTTGCAAGGGCAAGGAATTTCTACTGATTTGTTTTTGTAACGATATGCAAATCTAAGAAACTCATTCACACCAATTTCATATCGTGGGTCGGTTAACCTATGAACAATGTGCATCCAAGATTTATCCATATAGATGTTCCTAGATGAGAAGTAAAAATGTAATAATTGAAAAGAATAGGTTCACATAAGCTTTTAACACATAAAGTTCATATTCATAGAAAGTATAAGGAATGTGAGTAATTACGGAGACAACATATTAGATGAGAATTTGATAACTTTGAGCTTTTCTTTCAGAAATGCCATGATTATTAAGTCCTTTTTACAAATGCAAACCGAATGAGAAGTTGTTTATAGACTTAACTTCATATCATATCATATCAATTATTGTTCTACTATTGGCATATATGATGTTTTGTTGTAATTAGTACCTTACGCTAATTGGCTGTCCACCCGAAAATCTGGAATCAAATACTTTTTTAAGACGAAATCAGCATATAATGTGTAAAAACTGATTTAAACACATGATGACCTAAAGGTTGTAGAGCTTTAATTTATGATATTACAGCAACTAACTAGAGTACAACCATGAGATGCATCGAAACAGACCGATTTGACAACAATTGTAACTACGCTCTGTATCAAAACACTCCAAAATCAACTAGTTAACCTGGACGGCTTGACTCTGATTGTGAAGAAATTGATATAGAAAGCGAAGGTGAGGTTGTGTATGCCTGTGATCGACTATACACATTTTGTATAAGGAAACTTGGTGCGATTATGGTAGATTCTAATCGGTGACAACAGCTTTTAAGGGCGTGAGCTCGGAACATCATGACATTCACTACAAACTCATTTTTCGGATTTTACATACTTTGAGGCAAAAGCTAGAAACGTACTACCATACGTTCAAAACAATGCTCCAAATCATATGGAGCAACGTTACCATGCACATTAATTAAGTCAGACATTTCATCAAACACCTTTGGTGCAGCTAATTTAACGTTGAGAACTGTTTCAAAATCTAAGGCTATTCATTATCACATAACTGAAATCAATGTATTCATACAAATCTCATGAAAAAAGCGAATTACGCAAAACTTATCCATATCCAAATATACAATATTAGCTCCCAAACACTCTTATTCTCACATCAATCAAATCAAAACCTAACCTAACATCTCAATAGCAATGATAACACATAACTAATTCATGAGAATAAAAATGATATAACTAACAATCAAAATCGAAATACAAATCGAATTGTGATGAAACACGATTGTGAGGAGTCGATGAATTTGTGATGAAACCCGATTGTGACGAATGATGAATTTGTGATGAAACCGATTGTGACGAGTGATGAATTTGGGATTCAACCGAGTGAATCCATGAGGAGCGATTGCAAGTGATAAAAGGGGTTTAATGGAACAGATACGCATTCTCACGATAAAAGGGATTTTGATAAAAGGGAATTTGGATTTTAAGTGATAAAAGGGTATTTTTGTTTGGAAATGGTATTTGGATTTTAAGTGGTATTGGATTTAAGTATTTGGATTTAAAAATTATTAGGCCCAAAAGTATATGGACTTGGATGTAGTTGGCATTGTTACACCAATTCTTTTATTTTTTACATCTATTTACTTATCTTGCCATAATAAAATGTTTCAAAATGTATCTAAATTCCCTTTTACACAACTGATTTTAGTCGGTTATTATTATTATTATGCTAAATCTTTGGCTAATAATCTCATCTATTCGACATGTAGTTCGGTCTCTACATGTAGTTCGGTGAATAATTAGTGACCATCCAACTCGTCATTTTAAATGAGGGAATAAAAAGAATTAGAGTGTTTGTTTGATTAAAAAGATCTGCGAGTTTTAAATGAGGAGTATTTTGGGTTTTGGGTTGGATGAGTATTTTGGGTTTTGGGGGTTGATAGTCAACTCTTATCATGTGTCATGTGTATTTGATATTTGATAGTCATAATTTCTTTTTATTTAAGTATGATTTAAAGTTTGGTTAAACTCTTACATGTTTGTATCTTCTACTTGTTATAAAATGTATTAAAATATTATTGTGATCTAAAGAGTGATTACTTTACACAATTCGATGACCAACAATTTGGTCACTTAATTTACTATCTCAAATCGATGACCAACAATCTCGTCACTATTATAAACCAAAAGTATTAAATTGTCAAAATAGTGACCAAATAAAAAGTGGTCACTGAATTTTCGTCACTAAAGACGCTTTTTCTTGTAGTGATTTTCCTTATCGATCATATAAATTGTTCTCTTTTTAGTTGATAAGTCACCTTGGTTTCGCTTTTGGTCATATGCCGGATGTTTGTCACTATATGTGCTTCAATTCTCAGCCCCATGCATTGCACCAAGGTCTAGGCATAAGTCTCTGGGGTCCCTGTTGTCCTTAACGGCCGTCACCTTGTTAGTTTCCCCTGTTTATGGCATCGTCAACTAGCTCTTTTCTGTAAGGTTCCAATTTTTTACTTTGGACTACCAAAAGTCTTAATGAAGTGTTTGAAAGTTGAACTTTATAACGGAATCGCTTAAACTTGACTCAAAACACGTAAATAAACCGATAAAAAAAAAAAAAAAAAAAAAAGTAATAAAAATGTATTACACCGTTAATAGAAAGAATAAAAATTGTATTATACCGTTAATAAAAACTATAAAAACAACTTTTTTTTCCAACAAACAGGTATACTTTGCTCAAATACTTTGCTCACTTATAATCTTTTGGCTCAAATAGGTATACTTTACTCGAATACTATACTTGTGGGCTTGTGGCCTTTCTATCAAAATTACTTTGTTTCAGGTTTTAAGAGAGCTATATAACTCTATATATTACACTTTATATATTACGCGATAGCTAGTGATTTTAAGAGATGGAAAAATACAAAAGTGAGGATATATTCAAATAGGAGCGCACACAAAATAGATGAACTTACTTTATTTGACTCATTTTTTTGTTAACAGTGTTTATTGTTGGGATAATTATTTAGAAATGTATCTAACTTGACACTTTTTCTTTTGTTGTGTAGTCAACTTTAACTTTCTTATTATATGTATCAAACTCTCAATATTTCTTATTGTATGTATCAAAGTCTCTAATCTTTCTTATTATATGTATTATTAGTGTAAGTGTTGTATTTGTTACATTTTTGGTCCTTGTGGTTTGTCGGTGTAACACTTTTAGTCCATTTGTTTGGTCCCTAATACATAAACTCGCTTAGTCCGAAATACATAACCATCGCCACCACCATCCACCACCGCCACCGCCACCGCCACCCACCACCGCCACTTACCACCAATACCACCATGCACCACCCACTGCCACCACCACCCACCAATCACCACCACCACTCACCACCGCCACTACCACCACCCACTGCCACTATCGCCACTCACCACCACCACTCATCACTACCTACCACCACTTACCACCACCACTACCAATCACCACTACCGCCACCTACCACTACTACTACCAATAACCACCCTCACGCACCACCACCACTACTACCAATAACTACCCTCACGCACCACCACCACCTACCACTGCCACTCATCAACGCCACCCATGCCACCACCACATACCACCGCCAACTACCACCACCATGCACCACCCACTGCCACCACCCACCACCACCACCACGCACCACCGCCACCAACTGCCACCACCCACCACTACTACGAATCATCACCACGTTGCACCACCGCCACCCGCCACCACCACCCGGTGGTAAGTGGTGGTGGATGGCGTGATTGGTGGTGGTAAGTGGTGGTGGTGTGGTGGTGATGGTGGTGATTGGTGGTGGTGGCGATGGTGGTGGTGGCTGCGTGGTGGTGGTGGTGGTGATGATGGTGGTGGTGGTGGCGGTGAGTGGCGTGGGGTGGTGGTGGTGGTGGTGGTAGGTGGTGGTGGCGATGGTGGTGCATGGTGGTGGTGATTGGTGGTAAATGGTGGCGGTGGTGGCGGTGGTGGTGGGTGGTGGTGGCGGTGGTTATATATTTCGGACTAATTGAGGTTATGTATTGGGGACCAAACAAATGGACTAAAAGTGTTACGCCTAGCAAAGCACAAGGACAAAAAATGTAACAAGTATTACACTTAACACTAATGATACATACAATAAGATAGATTAGAGACTTTGATACATACAATAAGAAATATTAGAGAATTTGATACATACAGTAAGAAAGTTAAAAGTTGACTACACAACAAAAGAAAAAATGTCAAGTTGGATACATTTCTAGACAATTATCCCTTTATTGTTTGCCGGTATCTAAACATTCTAATTACAAAACTTTAAAGTTCTTTTATGTAAGGCTTAGTTATCTATCTTTTTATATGAAAGAGGTAACTTGAACTTGCACATCCTATTATTTGGATGCATGGTTGCTTAGTTCACGTAATTTTTCTTATTAAGTTCGAGTTGCAACTATTTATCAAGTTGACAGTCGAAATAGCCATATTTGGACAAAAATTTATAACTCCAACAAGCGATATCTCCAACTAAAAGACGGAGTTTGAATTTCAAGAAGTAGCCAACTGCAAAGATTACCTTGTTACCAATTTAATTATCTTTACGAAAACCCATAAGATGGACCTATACCACTACACTAAAGACTTTTTAGACATCCTCGCTTTGAATTAAGCTAAGCAAGAACGCAAGAAAGCCTTCTCGGAAGCAAGCAAGATTGAAATATCATCTTTAAATTAAAAACACACGTCTATATATATGCCGTCAAATATCTTTTCTTTTATGTATGAAAACTGTTCACCCTTGACATTAATTGTGAGCTAATAGGAGGAAATGGACTATATACACGCTGCTTATTTTGTTGGAAGAAATTTAATAGAAACTATAAAATAAGGGTTTTATAAAAACCAACTAAACATGTAGAGTATCACAAAAGTAGATCAAACCCATAAATCTCCTAAAGAAATCAGACAATAAAATTAACACATTCTCCTGTACATTGCCCATTGGCGTCCTCCATTCTAGTTCTTTCGATACCCTAAATAGAAACTATTACACAAAATTAAACTCTTTTTATCAAAAAGACCAGAAGAGAAATAATATATTAGCCAGGTTCTCATGGACTCATAAGGATGATTTCTATCGATTTATGATGTGTGACACAGTAGAAATGCTCTTGAAGTGACTTTTACCGTTAGTAAAGAAAAGTCTACTCACTACTACAAAAAATGCCATTAGCAATAATTATTTTAACAATAATAGAGAAATCGTTGTTAAATTGTGCATTTAACATTTAATTTTAGCAACAAAATTGTTAACAATGTTGCAATTTTTTTAGCAACAAAAAAAATTAGTTGGTATTTCTACAAAAGATCATAAATATTTGTTGCTAATTTAGCAACCACTAAGCACTTTTGTTGCATTCTCAAATTAGCACCGACCGAATTAGCATCAATTGATGCTAGTTGCTAATCGACCGGTACTAATTTTAGAATGCAACGAAATTGCTTAGTCGCTGCTAAATTAGCAACAAATATTTATGATCATTTATTAAAAATACAAATTAATTTTTGTTGCTAAAAAAATAGCAACTTTGTTAACAATTTTGTTGCTAAAATTATATGCTAAATGCATAATTTAGCAACGATTTCTATATTGTTGTTAAAATAATTGTTGCTAATGGCATTTTTTCAAGTAGTGATCAGATGCTCTAAAGACGACTCATTACTCGTATCTGATCGAGTTCTTAGTTGTCTACTACTCACGTAATTAATGGTACAGTGTTGTTTTAAAATGCAAAGTGAAGGCCGATGATGGGCACGGTGATGATGGGCACAGTGAGCAATGATCACACTACTAATTAATTGAATTATCTAAATTAGATATAATTAGCCCAAGTTAATAATGAGTTTGCTTTCATTTTTTAATAAATCAAACGTGGATACTTGTTTAATGCTTAGATTCTAAGGATTAACAATACCCAACTTGATAATGATTATGTTTTATTATGGTTATCCAATTAAAAAATGTAAATTTTGTTGTTTTGTGGCGGCTAAAGGTATAGTTGCACGATAATTTATTTTTGTATATCCAAGACAAAAACTTATGGATTTATATTTACAGATTAAGTTGATATTCGGAAGAGATGTACGGAGACAAAGAGAACAATACCATGTTGTAACAAATAATATTCCATTTTTTTTTTTTTTTTTTTTTACGGTAGTTTGGTGCAGTGGAGTATCTTGCGTGCAACCAAGGCACCAAGTCTCTCGACCCGAGTTCGAATCATCTCACGAAGAGAATAACAACCCTCAGCCTAACTATCCAGTTACCCATTAAGGGGCTTCAAGGCATCGTACTGGGATTCGAACCCGGCTGCCAATTCAGGGAAAATCCCCCACATGAGGAATAGCAGGAGTCGAACTCCCGACCTCCCACACATGGAGAGTATAACCGGATGCATCAATCCAACTGAGATGGACATCACTTGCAAATAATATTCCATGTTACTTTAAAGCTTTAAATTCATTATTGGAGATAACAAATTAGATCATATATATATATTTTTTTAATTCATAACCACTTTTTCTAAAAGATTTAAAAGAAAATTATTTCTATCAGGATTTTTGTTTTCCCACATTTCTGAAGAATTTTCTTGTTTACAACCACTTTTTGCTATTTTTGCGATTTTAACGATAGCATGACTTAATATAGAGACTTTCTAAATCATACTTCCACTTTTAGAGAAAATTTTGTAAAAAAAATGAACGACAACTGATTTTCTGAAGACAGTTCAGTGCACCTCTTTGATATCGCAACATCGTCAAAAAGTCGTATGTTTGCAAGAAGAATGATATTATTTGTGAAACTCGAATCTTTTGATATTTTTATATAAAAGAACCAGAATATAGATAGCCTTTTTAATTTACTTATTATTGTTCCTAAACATATCAAACAATATAATCATTTATTTGAAAGTTAAAAGCATCAACAGGACTACAAAAATATCTATGATCATATACAAAGTTATACATCTCTTTACTTGAAAAAAGTTTTTTTTTTTTTTTTTTTTTTTTTTGGTAAAATGTCAAAAGACCCCGAAAATATATTACTCCAAAAACGTTTAAGTATAAAGAATATGGGTGAATCTCATATCACAACTGCTCCATTGGCGGAAAAGCTTACATAACAAGATACTTTCTATTCTCTAAACAAGAAAATAAACCACTACTCAAAAGGTAACATTAGACTCCTACGAAAACAAAAATACTTCCTACCAAGGCCTTGGAGCTTAATACCATACATGTCATAAAGCATCCAAATTCCCTGGATGATCGTATACCTGATCCGCATAATCATCATAATCGTCTTCACGATCGTAACCACCACCAAATAGGTTCATTGACTTATCAAAAGTGTTCACAACCACCTCTTCATCACTGTCGGAATCAACAATCTCTCCCACCTTAGAGAATGGGTTAACCCTCTTAGTAGAAGAAGTAAACGGAGAAAAAGTAGAACTAGGCGTATTAACTGTGGCCTGCACCTTCTGTTTCACAACACTTACAAGCGGTTCTTGTGATACATTACCGGTCTTCTGAGACCCATCCTCCTTAGCTTCATTTTTATTACCCGGATAATCAACCTTTATAATAGGATGACCATCATCATTCACAAGAGTAGCTTTCCCATCAATAATTAACTTTTCAAGCTCTTTCTCAACAATAGGAGTAGGAGGAACCTCCTTAGTTTCATTGTACTGCCAGAATCCAACTCAGCCCCATCCTTAGCCACGACATCAGTAGGAATGCCACATTCATCAGTATCTATCATACTAAGGACTTCAAACATATTTGATGTAGCAACCTTCGTCCCACTCGTACTAGCCACATCACGACCTTCTTCTTTGTAGTAACCACCTTCGGGTTCGGGGGAGCGCTTTAGGTTGATACCTAAACTTAGGAACCACAACAGTTTAGTAAAACCTTTACCCGGACCACTTTGACTACCATTCTTACCCTTGTTTTTGTGATTGACCGTCGAAAATCATCACTACCCTTATGTGTATCTTGAACTGGAGGAGGAACAAATTTAGGACAGTTATCCAGAGTATGACCAAATAGCTTACAAGTGTCACATCGAGGTGGTTTTCACTCGTACTCAACACGAACCTTTTCAATAGTAGAACTTGACCCATCAAGTAGGGGTATTTCAACAATGAGACTTTCCTTAAGTACCTCATCCTCCTTCACTTCAATCAAACACCTAGCAAAGCGACTACGGCCCCAAGATTCCATGCACATTTTACTAGTGTAAGCATCAAGCATTTTAGGAGTACCAATCAAAGTGGCAAGAAGACTGAGACCATCATCAGAGAACATAGCAAGTGGAATATCATGGAATTTAACCCACACCGGAATATTAGTCAAATCCTCTTTAAGAAGATTAGTATTCATAGTCCACGGTTTAAGAATTATAGGCACATTACTAATCATCCACGACCCATTTTCAAGGACATCTTCTACACCTTTCTTAGTGGTAAACTTGAAGAAAAAGAATCCCTTAGCATTCATCATAACTCAGAGGAATTTATATCTATCAACTCTATCACACTAACACTAATATGAAGCAAGGAAATGGTGACTTGAATGATATACGGGCGTATGTATTTAAAGAGAAGATGAAACATGAAGAGGTTTATTCCATATGAAAAACACACACTACACACTCAAGCACACACCAAATGACTAGGTGTGTGCCTTTTATACTTTGAACAAAAAAGCCTTATGGGCTTTGGATGGGCTTTGTTTAGTTTGTGGATTGGGCTTTGATGAGTGTCTAAATACTCATCATTTTGTACTATTTAAACGCAAAACATCCGAAAACACTCGAAATGTATCAAATGATAAAAATATCACAAATAAGTGTTTTATGTGTTTTAAATGCAAAAATATCAAAATCTGGTGAAAAACGTATCAAGTTTGCATAATTGGCAGTTTTAGTCCCCCAAGTTTCAAAAGTTGTCAAATTCAGTCCCTGGTAATTCAAAATAAAGAAAAATGTTATTCAAGGTCCCTGAAATATTCTAAGTTGTCAAAAATGGTCCTTGAATGAATCTTTGGTCAAATGGCAGAGAAGGTCCCTCAACTTTACAAAAGTGTCAAAAATAGTCCTTGGGTATTTAAAAAGGTAAAATAATCAAATATGGTCCTTGTACTATTAAAGTTTGTCAAGTTTGGTCCTTGTGATAACTTTGGAGAAATTACAGTTTCAGTCCTTGAAGTTTACAGAAATTGCAAGATTAGTCCTTGTATTAAACAAACCAAACTTGACCCCCTTTGTGTATTTTGATCCCCAGCCAAAGCCAAAAAGACCCCCTGTCATAAACCTTGACCCCCCATTTTGGACCCCCCCCACTTATTAATATCTGGTCAAAAATGGTCAAACCCGCCAAAAAACCAGGTTCACTGTTCATCTTCTACACACCACTGTTATACCAAAACCGGTGGTTTTTCTTCCACCTTATCACCCCAAATTGTCTAAAACACTCATCACCATCCTTCCACCTCACATCTCAGCCCACAACCAATAAATGCTTCTCCACCATAACAAGTTTCACTGTTACACTCACAACCCCTGTTTTTGCTTCCACATCACACCAAATCCATTAAAACTTCACCTTTTATGTCCCCTACACCTCCACAATATACCAAAGTTCTTTAATTGCTCTAAAAGCGCCTCAAGCAACCGTGTACACTTTTGGCGCCAAAATCCAATTTGAAGGTGAGATTACTTTGACCGCATCAATGGCTAAGATTTAAAGTGGGAAAGTTTCAAAGGCATGTGGGGAGTATCTCAATGCTATAAAGAAAGAGGAGAAGCAGAGGAGTGAACTATCTAGCTTAATTTAGTTTTATGTATGTCGTCTTAATAATTTTCAAAATTCCAGTGTAATTTAAAAGCTTTCAAGTACTTTTTAAGTAATCTTAGTGTGTTTTGAATCATTTTCAGTTATAAATTTCAAGTTTCAATATCCTTTTCAAGTTTATGCAATTCCAAGTTCAAAAATCTCATGAATGTTGAATGTGTTAATTTGGACTCATAAGCCAACATAAGCTCCTCAGAAAGCTTATTTAGCTTTTAGAAACTTTTAAAATCAATCTAGTACCAAAAAGTAAAAATACAAGAAAATACAAAAAAATTAGATAAAAATAAAAAAGGCAATGGAAATGGTGATCAAAGCTGGAGCAGGGTAAATATTGGATTGCCTTGGGTTAGAAGCTTTGTGGAAAGCTATTAGGATTGGTCTTGTGCTTTGGTTCTCGGTTTGAGCTTGGAAGCCACTTGTAAGCTTAATTCTTGATTTTAGCAATTCAACGTAGAACCGCTTATATTAGCTTATCTATGTGTTCTTTGTGCTCGTTTGGTGTGTGTTAGTGATTTTATAGCTTAATATTACATGCTTGTTCTTTTTAATTTATAGTTACTAAAAATTTTAGTTTAACAGTCAAATTAGCATAATCATCATTCTTGAGTTTTATGTTGTTAGTACTGTTGTTTTATGCTTATTTAGTCTCAATATATGATATTATAAGATCTTAAATCATTTGCATGGTCTTAATCTGTGTTAAGCTTTGAAAAGTTTCAAAACAGTCAAGTTAAAAGGTGTTTGGATTCATTGTGTTTAATGTGTTAGAGGTTGTTTGAGTGGTTGCTTGTTATTGTATTATGTCACATTAGGTCTTAGTAACTCATTGCAACAAAGAAAACCATCCTCATTTCATAGAAAGTCAAAATCTCTTTAAATCTCACTTAGTTGTTAGCTGTTAAGGTTTTAGTTTGTCAAAATCTTCATATTAGTTTAAAACTTATTAACCTAGCTTAATTTAATCTTATTATAGCTTAATATATCATAATCAGTGAGTAGTATTAATTCAAAGTTCATCTTAGTCAACCTTTAGTGTAATTTTAAAAAGTCAAACTTTTCAATATAGTCGTTTTTGAATAAAATGGATAATTTTATATAGGACATAATATTAAGATTTAGGATATAAGCTTTTGGGATATTAAAGTTTAGCTGCTTAACTTAATTAGAAAATATTAGTTCACTTTTAATCGACTTATTAGGTGCTTATTATTTAGCTTCTTTTGAACCCCTTTTCAAAAAGTGTGCCAGACAGCTGACTTTGCTACCATCTTCACAAGCTTGTCACAAGCTCATAATTGAGCCTCAGCTTGTGAAGGAAAGCTAACCAAGCCATCTTAAGGTCCCAAGCTTGAAATTCCACTTTGTAGCTTATTTGATAGGGCTGCAATAAGCTTAAACCTTGTCCCATAACTGTCTTATAACAATAAGAAGCCAAGTGCTTATTTGCTTATTTCCATCTTATCAGTGTGCTTATTTGTGTATTTTAGCCTAATATAAGTTCATTTAGCTTGTTTGTAGCTTATTATACTTTTATTTCCAACTGTGCAGCTTATTTGAGCTTAAATAATCAAAATAAGCTCATAAGCAAAGCTGTTGAGATTTTTAGCTTCTAAATAGCTTATTTTAAGTTGTAAATTTTTGTCTTTATTAAAGTTTCTTATAATCGTAGTATAATAGTTTTCAAAATAAAACCACAAAAACATCATTTTAAATATAGTGATAGCGTTTATTTAATAGAAATTAGCTTTTGATTTTTCTTTTCACTAATTATTAAGAAATTTGTGTTTTATAATTTTCTTAGTTTTCATCATCATAATATATTTTTAGAAAAAGTTTCATAATTTTCTCATCTTGTTTAGTATTTATTAGAATTTAAAATAGTTAAAAGTATTAAATAATTAATAATAAATAAATAAAAAACATAAAAAATATATTTTAAATTTTAAAATAAGTTTTATAATATTTTAGATTTTTCTAAGTCATAATTTCAATTTTCTAGCTTTATTTCATATTTTATTATATTTTAAGGTATTATTAAATAGTTAAAAATAGTTTTTAATTAACAATAATTAAATAAATAGTTATAAAAATAATTTTATTTTTCCAATAATTTTCTTTTATTTTTAGGATTCCAAAAATATCATTTTCATATTTGTAGGCCTTTTATTTCTTAAATCTCACGTTTTGTTTTGTACGTTTACGTTTTTAATATACGTACGTATTTACGTTTGTGTCATCTGATTGCTGTGCTTTACAATTCTGTATCCAAATATCATTCCAACCAATCAGTAGTGTAATTATAAATCAAAATCCTTACTGATCACTATCCTTAGTGATTATTCGACATCTGAATTTGTTCAAACACCATTAAGTCTCCGTGGGACTTAACGACCTGTGGAAACACTATACTCTCCGGATCTTAATTGCATTTGGTTCTAGACTGTTTGGATTTTTATTACGGTTGACCATTCACAAGTGGTTAGCTTGTGTGATAAAACCGACTGCTTTTGAGCTAAATCAAATTTTAGCGCCACGGGGGAGGTCGTAAGCGTGTTTTAAAGCGCTTTTCGGACCGTACTTGCACATATACCACTTTTGTAAACAGTTTTTGTAAAGTTTATCATAAATCAAAAGTTCATTAACACTTTTCCTAAAGTGTTAACAACACCAAAAATATATAAAACAACAAAACAATCGTAACGTTTTCTAGCTTGTGTTTCCTTTAAGGTGATTCTTAAAGAGATACGATTTGGTTAAACGAGACGATACCAAAAATATTTTCCAAAAGTTTTTAAACCTTTAGCACATATCCATACCTACGTATTTTCGATTGGTACTTAAATACATAAAAATCAACCACCGCAAATCAAGGCAAGACACCTACCAACCGGGGGTGTGAACATTAATAAGTTCCCGAACAAAAGATTTAAAACTTACCTTTGTGTCCTTGTGATTTGGTGTACCTTTTCAAAGAAACCATTTCATTTGTGATTATTGGTTTAAGTTCACTTGTCGTTTTGCCTCGCATTTGTTTTGAAAATTTTTATACTTAGTGCATGCGCACTGTTCTTCCGCTTCTACAAGTCCACTTTACGAGCTTGCAAATATTCCTCGTGAGCGTGAGGGCGGTCGCTCCTTCACCGTGATCGAGGCGTCTACCACCACCACCCCCGTCGTAATGGCGTAAGATAAGCCTATGAATGAGCTTCTCCAAGCACCCATCGAGGGTTACGGAGATGCCACTATTGTCCCAACCATCGTGGGCGATACCTTTGAGCTCAAAACCGGGTTACTTAATCTTGTAACCCAAAGCCAATTTTATGGTTTTGAGCGGGATGATCCTCATGCACACATTCGATGGTTTAACAAGATTGCATCTACCATCAAATACAAGAATGTCCCACATGAAGCAATTAAGCTTCTTCTGCTCCCATTCTCTACTGAGGACAAGCCGGAATTGGCTTGAGAAACAACCCCTCGTTCCATTGAGACATGGGAAGATCTAGTCACTAAGTTTGTTAACGAATTATATCCTACATCCCGAACTACAAGTCTTAAGAATGAGATAATGAAATTCTCTCAAAGATTTGATGAATCATTCGGGAGGCATGGGATCGTTACAAAGAGTTGCTCATGATTGTCCGCATCATGGTTTTACCGAATTAATGCAAATGGATACTTTCTACAATGGTCCGAGACAAGTCGACCAAGACTCTTAAATGCCTCCGCGGAGGTAATTTCTGAGCAAGACCACAAAAGAATCCTTGCAAATCATTGAAAACAAGTCCCGTGTCCGTCCTTTCCGAACAAAGACATATCGGACTCGGTCTAATGTTGGACCTTCTATTTCATCTCCCGTGAGTACATCTAGCACCGATGCTAAGATTGACAAACTCACGGATATTGTTCGAGCTTTGGTTCTTGCTAACCAAAAGAAAGTCACTTTCACACGAACACCATCACATTGTGAAGTGAAGAAAGTTGAAGTCTGTGTTACTTGTGGTGGTCCTCATGCATACTACAACTGCATCGCCACCGATGGTAGTCCGTTTGAAGCCAATGCTATAGCCGGTACTTCATATCGGGAGGTAATCAATACCGTCCTCAAAATGAACCAAACTACCGTGCTAAAACTTATCGAGCACCGCCCGCTTTTAACCGTAATCCTAATATACAAAACCGAATCGTAACCAACCTAGAATGAACCATGGTTATCAAAACCAAGGTAATTTCTATCCGGACCCAATCAAGGTTTCCAACATCAAAAACCTTAATCAAAACAATTTCAATCGAGGGAATCAATTTCGTGAAATGTGAATCCTAACCAAGGGAATTTTCAACAACAAGGTCATAATCAAAACATACGACCTCAAAATTTCCCTCCACATCCTCCAAGACCATCATCGATGAGTTATTGAAGCAATTCATGAAATCCCAAGATGAAATGAACAGGTTGTTGGTTAGTCGATCACGATCTAAAGAAGTCTTTAAATGATCAACCCTCGGGCTCGGAAAACTTTCGAGCAACACGATCGCTAACCCGGGGCGATGCAAATGCGATCACAACCGAAGTGGTGTTTCATACAATGGACCTCGCTATTCCTACTACCTCTTCTTCTTCTCCGAAGGTAGTGGAAAGTGAGCATGAGGCAACAAAGGACAAGAAACTTCCTACTAATAAAGGAGGTACCAACAATGTCCATCCTCAAGTTGTCCGAAACCCAAATCCAATCCGGAGTTGTTTTGAACTTCCAGGTAGCTCCGTTGAAAACCGCAAATCCAAATCTTCTATTCCTTACCCATCACGTTTGAATGAGCAAAAGCTCGTGAAAAGCCGGTCATCAAATGGACAAATTTTTAAAATTTTCCAAGAACTACATTTTGACATAAGCTTTGCGGATGCTATCATGTTGATGCCCAAGTTTGCATCAACTCTCAAACACATGTTAAGCAACAAGGAAAAAGCTGTTTGAGATGGCAAAACTCCTCGAACGAGAACGCTCTGCGCTTATCCCAAGAAGCTTCGAAAAAGCTTGGGGATCCGGAAAATTTCTCTTACCTTGTGTATTTCCGTGAATGGTTGAATGCTTTGCCTTAGCCGATCTTGGTGCAAGCATCAATCTAATGCCTTATTCAAGATGGAAGAAACTTTCTCTTCGGAACTTACTCCTACATGCATGACTCTCGAGCTTGCGGATCGTACAATATCCGTCCTCTTGGCATTGCGAGGGCGTATTTAAAGTAGGAAAGTTCCATTTTCCAAATTGACTTTGTGGTTGTTGATTTCGATGCCGATCATCGGGTTCCTCTCATTGTTGGAAAAGGATTCACGAGAACGGGCCATGCTCTCATTGATGTATTTGAGCAAGAAATCACATTACGAGTTGGTAATGAAGTTGTCACTTTAACCTTGATCAAACTTGAGGTACTCCGCAAACTATGATTACGAGTCGGTTAACCGAATAGATATCATTGATGTTGCTTCGAAGAGTACTCTCGAAGTTCTTGGTTATGATCATAATTCTTGAGTGATAATCTCACTCATTCATCTCAACCCATCATTGCCAATTCTACTCCTTCTCTCACTCCTTTTGAGGAAATTGACTTCATCTTAGAAGAGATTGAAGCCTACTTGTCTAGTGATTACATTCCATGGGAAATTGATCACGCTCCATCGACATTGAGGGGATATTCTTCTCATTGAGAAGTTGCTTAATGATGATCCATCATCACTCCCCCGAGCTTCATAACAAGGAAGTCAAGTCGGTTGAAAGCGAAGAATTTCCCGAGGTAGAACTTAGGACTTACCACCTCATCTCGAGTATGCATTTCTTGAAGGTGATGATAAATTACCGGTCATTATTGCTCGAGATTTGAGTAAAGATGAAAAAGTCGCTCTCATAAAGGTCTTGAAGTCACACAAGCAAGCAATTGCTTGGAAACTCTCCGACATTAAGGGTATCAACCTCGAATTTTGTACTCACAAAATCTTGATGGAGGATGACTTCAAACCAAGAGTTCAACATCGAGAAGGGTGAATCCTAAGATCCATGATGTTATCAAGCAGGAGGTTATCAAACTTCTTGATGCGGTGATTGATTTACCCGATCTCCGATAGTCCTTGGGTTAGCCCAATTCATCGTGTTCCTAAAAGGGTGGCATAACCGGTTGTCACAAATGAAGATAACGAGTTAATTCCAACTCGGTTGGTAACGGGATGGCGTGTGTGTATTGACTATCGTAAGTTGAATGACGCTACCCGTAAAGACCATTTTCCTCTACCCTTCATGGACCAAATGCTTGAGAGATTAGCAGGGAACGAATACTATTGTTTCCTTGATGGTTTCTCGGGTTATTTTCAGATCCCCATTGATCCACAGGATCAAGAAAAGACCACATTAACCTGCCCATACGGAACTTTTGCCTACAGACGTATGCCTTTTGGCTTATGTAACGCTCCTGGCACTTTCCAACGATGTATGATGGCCATATTCCACGACATGATCGGGGAAACAATGGAGGTGTTTATGGATGACTTCTCGGTCATTGGGGATTCATTTCAAACATGTCTCTCCCATTTAGATAAAATGCTCAAACGGTGTAAAGACACCAATCTTTGTCTAAATTGGGAAAAGAGCCACTTATGGTCAAAGAAGGCATAGTCCTTGGCCATAAGATTTCCAAAAGCGGATTGAGGTCGATAGAGCAAAAGTCGATGTTATTGCTAAACGCCTCATCCTACTACCGTCAAAGGTATTTGGAGTTTTTAGGTCATGCCGGTTTCTATCGTAGATTCATACAAGATTTTCTAAAATCGCCTGCCTATGACTCATCTTCTTGAAAAGATGCTCCTTTTATCTTCTCACCGAGTGCATGAAGCTTTTGAAACATTAAAGAAAAAGCTTCTTGAAGCACCCATTCTCGTTGCTCCCGTGGGACTTGCCTTTTGAGCTCATGTGCGATGCAAGTGATTTTGCTATCGGTGCGAGTCCTAGGGCAACGTAGATCCAAGCATTTTCACCTATCCACTATGCAAGTAAGACTATGATCAAGCTCAAACCCATTACACCACCACGAGAAAAGAGCTATTAGGCGTGGTGTATGCGTTTGAGAAGTTTCGCCATACCTAATCTTGACCAAATGCGGTGTATCACGGATCACTCGGCTCTCAAATATCTCTTTGCAAAACAAGATGCAAAGCCGAGATTGCTCGTTGGGTTCTCCTCCGCAAGAATTTGATATCATTATACGTGATAAAAAGGAGCCGAGAACCCGGGCTCGTTGATCATCTGTCCCGTCTAGAAAACCCTCACCAAGATGTTTTCGAGAAAAGGAAATAAATGAAACATTTCCTCTCGAGACACTCAATGCGGTTTTTTTCGTGGAAACTCTACCACCCATGGTTTCTTGACTTCGCAAATTACCATGCGGGTAACTTCATAGTGAAAGGGATGTCGACCCAATGAAGAACAAATTCTTCAAGGATGTTAAACATTACTACGGGACGACCCTACTTATTCAAAATCATGCGGATCAAGTCATCCGACGGTGTGTTTATGGACAAGAAGCTATGGACATTCTCAAAGCTTGCCATCTTTGGACCCAAGGGGCCATCATAGTCCAAATTACACCGCCAAAAGGTGTTTGATTTCGGTTTTATTGGCCCACTATTTACAAAGATGCCCATGAATTTGTCAAAGCATGTGGCGCTTGTCAACGTCACGTAAATATCTCTCAAAGAAATGAAATGCCGCAAAAGCCATTCAAGTTTGTGAGATCTTTGACATCCGGGTATTGACTTTATGGGGCCATTTCCATCATCTCGAGGAAACAAATACATACTCGTGGTCATTGACTATTTATCAAAATGGGTTGAGCGAAAGATTTACCTACCAATGATGCCCGAGTAGTTGTAAAATTTTTAAAATCTCTTTTGCTAGGTTTGGAACTCCACGAGCTATAATCGTGATCGTTGTACACATTTCGCAATGACCAATTTGATCGAGTCATGCAAAAGTATGGTGTAACCCACCGCCTATCTCTCGATACCACCCCAAACAAGTGGGCAAGTGGAAGTCTCCAACCGTGGTATTAAAAGAATTCTTGAAAGGACGATGGCGAAACCGTGCATCCTGGTCGGATAAACCGGATGACGCGCTCACGGGCCTTCCGTGACTTTTACAAAACACCCATCGGGTGTACTCCTTACAAGCTAGTGTACGGAAGGCATGTCATCTTCGATTGAGCTCGAGCACAAAGCATACCGGGCCTTAAAACATGCAAACTTCGATATTCGAGACGGTGGTGATCACAGAAAAGTTCAAATGAATGAACTAAATGAACTTGTGATCAAGCATACGAGAACTCTTTGATCTACAAACAAAAGACAAAGAAGATTCATGACTCTAAAATCAAGAACCGCGTTTTCAACGTTGGTGATCGAGTCCTTCTTTTCAATTCAAGATTGAAGATATTCTCGGAAAGCTCAAGTCCCGTTGGTCCGGTCCATTTACTATTGCTAAGGTTTATCCTTATGGTACCATTGAGTTATCTCGACTGATGGTCCAAATTTTAAAGTAAATGGTCATCGATTGAAGCACTATTGGAGAGGACATTCCACCGTGATTGTCCCGGATCTACAAACTTTCCCGTGAACCAATGAATGCGGGATCGAGTCAAGCTAGCGACTCGGTAATCAAAACGATAGCACACCATATGGGTTTTCACTCATATTTCGATTTCTTTCTACTATTCTACCACCCTAGTGTGGGGAGTTGCCCATTGTTGTATATAAATCTTCTATTAAAAAAAAATGTGTATATATCAAAATAAAATAATGGCCGTAGTATTTCCCTTTTATGTTCTCTGTTTCGGCATAACCACGGTACTTTGAATATTGAGGGCAATATTCATTTCTAGTGTGGGGGAATTCTCACGAATTTTATCATGTAATTATACCACCCAATTCCTCCGTTTTTGGCCAAAATTTTTTGGAGTAAGTGTTTTTCACTTACTCGAAAATGGTAATCGATCCGCCATGTCTAACCCATAAGGATTGGCTAATCCAGAGCAAACGGCTCTTGGTAAAGATATGTCAAATTCGTTTATGGCTTGCAATTTGCCCAAAATTGTATGGTGTTCAACTCACCATATCTTTAACTAGTGAAAAGTTGGCTAGCCCGCAAGTTTATGGCTTGTGGTAAAGGCGGTTGAAATCCATAATTGGTAATCGGCTCACCAAAGATAATATTGATAATTTATCTAAGAGTTGGCTAGTCCGAAGCAAACGGCTTACGGTAAAGACAAATCAAAACCGTTCTGGTGGTGATTTGCTCAAAATCATTTGGTTATCATTGTACCAAGGTTCTTACTTGAACTAAAATAATTGGCTACTCCGAGTAATGGCTTTAGGTAAAGAGATGAAATCCATTAATTTTTCTCAAAACATTGCTAGGGACTAGCAATATCTTAGTGTGGGGATTGATGAGTGTCTAAATACTCATCATTTTGTACTATTTAAACCGCAAAACATCCGAAAACACTCGAAATGTATCAAAATGATAAAAATATCACAAATAAGTGTTTTATGTGTTTTAAATGCAAAATATCAAAATCGGTGAAAACGTATCAAGTTTGCATAATTGGCGCTTTAGTCCCCAGTTTCAAAAGTTGTCAAATTAGCAGTCCACGGTAATTCAAAATAAAGAAAATGTTATTCAAGGTCCCTAAAATATTCTAAGTTGTCAAAATGGTCCTTGAATGAATCTTTGGTCAAATGATGTAGGCGTCCTCAACTTTACAAAAGTGTCAAAAATAGTCCTTGGGTATTTAAAAGGTAAAATAATCAAATATGGTCCTTGTACTATTAAAGTTTGTCAAGTTTGGTCCTTGTGATAACTTTGGAGAAATTAACAGCCATCCTTGAAGTTTGCGAATTGCAAGATTAGTCCTTGTATTAAACATACCAAACTTGACCCCCTTTGTATTTTGATCCCCGCCAAAGCCAAAGACTCCCATCATAAACCTTGACCCCCATTTGGACCCCCACTTATTAATATCGGTCAAAATGGTCAAACCCGCAAAAACCGGGTTCACTGTTCATCTTCTACACTTTGTTATACCAAAACGGTGGTTTTTCTTCCACCTTATCACCCCGGTGTCTAAAACACTCATCACCATCCTTTCCACCTCACATTTCTTCCACCTTATCTCTAAAACACACCATCCTTTCCACCTCACATCTGCCAATAAATGCTTCTCCACCATAACAAGTTTCATCATTACACTCACAACCCCTGCTTTTTGCTTCCACATCACACCAAATCCATTAAAACTTCACCTTTTGTGTCCCTACACCTCCACAATAAACCAAAGTTCTTTAATTGCTCTAAAACTGTCTCAAACAACCGTGTACACTTTTGGCGCCAAAATCCAATTTGAAGGTGAGATTACTTTGATCGCATCAATGGCTAAGATTTAAAGTGGGAAAGTTTCAGAGGCATGTGGGAGTATCTCAATGCTATAAAGAAAGAGGAGAAGCGGAGGAGTGAACTATCTAGCTTAATTTAGTTTTATGTATTTCGCCTTAATTATTTTCAAAATTCGATTGTAATTTAAAAGCTTTCAAGTACTTTTTAAGTAATCTTAGTGTGTTTTGAATTATTTTCAGTTATAAATTTCAAGTTTCAATATCCTTTTCAAGTTTATGCATTTCCAAGTTCAAAAATCTCATGAATATTTGAATGTTGTTTGTAGCTGTTAATTTGGACTCATAAGCCAACATAAGCTCCTCGAAAGCTTATTTAAGCTTTTAGAAACTTTTAAAATCAATCTAGTACCAAAAAGCAAAAATACAAGAAAATACAAAAAATTAGATAAAAATAAAAAGGCAATGGAAATGGTGATCAAAAGGAAGCGGGGTAAATATTGGATTGCCTTGGGTTAGAAGCTTTGTGGAAAGCTATTAGGATTGGTCTTGTGCTTTGGTTCTCGGTTTTGAGCTTGGAAGCCACTTGTAAGCTTAATTCTTGATTTTAGCAATTCAACGTAGAACCGCTTATATTAGCTTATCTATGTGTTCTTTGTGCTCATTTGGTGTGTGTTAGTGATTTTATAGCTTAATATTACATGCTTGTTCTTTTTAATTTATAGTTACTAAAAATTTTAGTTTAACAGATCAAATTGGCATAATCATCATTCTTGAGTTTTATGTTGTTAGTCTTTGTTGTTTTATGCTTATTTAATCTCAATATATGATATTATAAGATCTTAAATCATTTGCATGGTCTTAATCGTGTTAAGCTTTGAAAAGTTTCAAAACAGTCAAGTTAAAAGGTGTTTGGATTCATTGTGTTTACTGTGTTAGAGGTTGTTTGAGTGGTTGCTTGTTATTGTTTTATGTCACATTAGGTCTTAGTAACTCATTGCAACAAAGAAAACCAGTCCTCAT
Source organism: Chrysanthemum lavandulifolium (assembly GCA_022545495.1). NCBI lineage: Eukaryota > Viridiplantae > Streptophyta > Magnoliopsida > Asterales > Asteraceae > Chrysanthemum > Chrysanthemum lavandulifolium. The sequence continues at coordinate 303,789,240 of CM040241.1, read as the reverse complement.
TTCATAGAAAGTCAAAATCTCTTTAAATCTCACTTAGTTGTTAACTGTTAAGGTTTTAGTTTGTCAAAATCTTCATATTAGTTTAAAACTTGTTAACCTAGCTTAATTTAATCTTATTATAGCTTAATATATCATAATCAGTGAGTAGTATTAATTCAAAGTTAATCTTAGTCAACCTTTAGTGTAATCTTAAAAAGTCAAACTTTTCAATATAGTCGTTTTTGAATAAAATGGATAATTTTATATAGGACATAATATTAAGATTTAGGATATAAGCTTTTGGGATATTAAATTTTAGCTGCTTAACTTAATTAGAAAAATATTAGTTCACTTTTAATCGACTTATTCGGTGCTTATTATTTAGCTTCTTTTGAACCCTTTTCAAAAGTGTGCCTGTGCCTGACTTTGCTACCATCTTCACAAGCTTGTCACAAGCTCATAATTGAGCCTCACCAGAAGGAAAGCTAACCAAGCCATCTTAAGGTCCCAAGCTTAAAATTCCACTTTGTAGCTTATTTGGCAGGTACGCAATAAGCTTAAACCTTGTCCTGTAATCTGCCTTATAACAATAAGAAGCCAAGTGCTTATTTGCTTATTTCCATCTTATCGGTGTGCTTATTTGCGTATTTTAGCCTAATATAAGTTCATTTAGCTTGTTTTAGCTTATTATACTTTTGTTTCAAGCTGCAAATTATTTGAGCTTAAATAATCAAAATAAGCTCATAAGCAAAACTGTTGAGATTTTTAGCTTCTAAATAGCTTATTTTTAAGTTGTAAATTTTTGTCTTTATTAAAGTTTCTTATAATCGGTAGTATAATAGTTTTCAAAATAAAAACCACAAAACATCATTTTAAATATAGTGATAGCGTTTATTTAATGAAATTAGCTTTTGATTTTTCTTTTCGACTTATTATTAAGAAATTTGTGTTTTATAATTTTCTTAGTTTTCTGTCATCATAATATATTTTTAGAAAAAGTTTCATAATTTTCTCATCTTGTTTAGTATTTATTAGAATTTAAAATAGTTAAAAGTATTAAATAATTAATAATAAATAAATAAAAACATAAAAATATATTTTAAATTTTAAAATAAGTTTTATAATATTTTAGATTTTTCTAAGTCATAATTTCAATTTTCTAGCTTTATTTCATATTTTATTATATTTTAAGGTATTATTAAATAGTTAAAAATAGTTTTTAATTAATAATAATTAAATAAATAGTTATAAAAATAATTTTCTTTTTCCAATAATTTTCTTTTATTTTTAGGATTCCAAAAATATCATTTTCATATTTGTAGGCCTTTTATTTCTTAAATCTCACGCTTTGTTTTTATGCGTTTCGTTTTTAATATCGTTGTGTATTTACGTTTGTGTCATCCAATTCTTGTGCTTTACAATTACGATCATCCAAATATCATTCCAATCAATCTCCGTGAGTGTAATTATAAATCAAAATCCTTCTTGATCACTATCCTTAGTGATTATTCGACATCTGAATTTGTTCAAACACCATTAAGTCTCCACGTGAGACTTAACGACATCAAACACTATACTCTTTCTAACATATCTTAATTGCATTTGGTTCTAGACTGTTTGGATTTTTATTACGGTTGACCATTCACAAGTGGTTAGCTTGTGTGATAAAACTTGAATTGTTTCTTTAGTCTTTAAACTTTGAAGATGACTTTGATGAGGAATCATTTTTACTTTGTGTTGCCTTTGATTTTGATGAGAACATTCATGTGATGACGTTGGTATGAGCATGTGAAGATGGTGCGGTCTCTCCTCCAAGGAACAATCATCAGTACTTGTATGTTTATGTTAGTGAAACATACCAATCGATCATTGTGGACTTTTCTTAAAGAATTGACCACTACGATTGTTATACTGATGAATGTCTTGATTCCATTCACCTTGGTGGGGCGAATCAGCCGTCCTAATCCCATAAGGGACAGTTGGCATTATCTTGAATAACTTCAAGTAACGACCCACGTCTTCAGGATTCGATTCGTGAAAGGAATCTCCTTAGCGGGATTTCCAGCACTTACAAGTTCGAACTTCGAGGGTGTTAACAAATAGTGTGAAAACACATCTCTAATTCTTACAAGGGATGTTCTAAACCGAGGCCCTCAAGAAGGCTAACACGACATATCAAGTACATCTACATTCGGTGAGTCGATGAAGTACACCAAGCATCATTCCACGATCAGAGACCATTTGAGACACACTAAGAGTAACCCATAAAGAATTACCGTGACTGACCGCCGTGGTCGCTTGATGTTGACCACGGCAGAATTTTCATTCAATCACTAAGGATCACGATTGTGAATCCTCTCATAAATGTTCGAAGATTGCTAAGATCTGCGTAGGACTCTAGAATATATCACGTGTGTCCTTATTGATGAGCGACCCGGCGATGAAATGTTTAGTGTTCCTATGAGATCTTTTAATGAATCTCGTGGCTCTAGACTCAATTAGTTCATTTTGGTTTTCCCGAGCGAAGATTAGGGAGAGGTCTCCTCTTCAATACCAACAATCTCTAAGAGAAAGTCGATAGATGATGTAGGTTCCTAGTGAGAATGAAACAAATCCTTTTAAGAGGAATTGAGTGGCTAGAAGGTTAGGTGCAAGCGTCACTGGGTCCATGACATCTTTTCTTCAATACCGGTGTCATCTTAGTGACAACCAAGAGTATATGAATTAAACCCGGTTTACGCCTTAAGGTTGATTATGGAGGCTATTTCTTTCACCATTTCTTTTACATTTCTTTTAATTATTCAACCCTTCTTTCTCCTTTCTCACATTACTCCTTTTTCAATCATACCTAAGGACTCTCTAGTACTAAACTATAGGTATTGTCCTTGGGTAGATCTCTCCGACTCATGGATTATAGGACGGATTTCCTATCCTTAGTCACCTTATAACTCCATGATCGTCCTATTGTTGCCATGAAAACCATTTTCTTGAAAATCTCTCAAAATGTTTATGATTGAAAACATTTTGTTAACACCTGAGAGTTTTGAATTTTGAAACACTCCCCTTCACATGTGCTTATGAGTTTTGACAGAAATCCATACGATGATGGTAGAGTTCGTACTTTTGAATTGATCCGCTCATGATAGACAATTCCCCACTAGACACGGTTACGTT